>VWZS01008810.1:203993-533078 GCA_013397075.1 Rhabdornis inornatus | reverse complement strand
GGAGGGAGCCCCGCCGCTTACCTCCGGGGCCGGCGGCGGCCGCCGCCTCCTCGGCCATCTCTCGGTAGATGTGCCGCACCATGCCCGCCGTCTCCTCGTTGCTCTGCGTGTTGATGTCCCACAGCACCAGAAGCGCCCGGCGCCGGGCAAACTCCAGGGCGAAGAGGCGGCCCAGGCCGCTACCCGCCCCCGTGATCAGGCACACCTGCCCCGCCACACTTTTCTCTTTGGGCCGCACCAGCCACTTGGCCGCGGCCAGCACGAACGCCCACAGCACTCGGAAAGTCACCACGAAGAACTCCAGCAGGATGTTCATGCTGCCGGACCGCGGGGCCGACGGCACGGAGCCTCCTCGTCGCCCGGCTCCCCGACCTGCAGCCGCCGCTGCCCGGGACCGCCCGCTGCGGGCACCGAGGGAGGTTCCGCTCACGGGGGTCCCGTCGCCAAGCTCCCCCTCTCCGTGCCGCTCGCCCTCGCAGCCCCACGCCCCGCCTCAGTCACACACACCGAGGACGGAGCCCGAACACGGCGCTGCCTGCCTACCCGCCGCCTCCCCGTGCTGCCCCGTCCCGCCCGCGGCCCCACTACTGGCAGTGAACATCTTGCTCGTTCGGCCCCTCTCTATATAGGGTGGACCGGGCGGCCGAGCCCCTCCCCCGGGCCGGCCCATCCCGCCCCGCATTCCCGGGACCCACCGCCCCCGCTCCGCTCCGCCCCGCCGCCGGGGGAGGTCCCCGACGGGAACGGGAACGGGGACGGGGCGGCTGGTGCTTTGCGCTGCTCGGGGCGGGCGTCCCGGCGGCTCCCGGCGGCTCCAGCCCGCCCCCGGCGTGCGGACTACAAGTCCCGGGGTGCGCCGCGCCCCGCCGGAGCGCCATCTCGAGTGCGGTGCCGCAGCGCGGGTTAGAGAAACACGCACCGGCGCTAAAGGTTCGTGCTCGATGCTAGATTCGCAGGGAATCTGGAAGCGCTCAGGAACCACCGGGTTCCCGTAGGGGACGATGCCCGCGTGCCTGGGGATCCTCTGCTGAGCTATGAGAAACCGCTAAAGAAAACCCCCATGGCTTCTTGGTCTGTCAGCCAAGTACAGAGGTCACTGATATCTCACCCGCCACTGACTGAAATAGGAGCTCACAGGTGCCAGCACACGGAAAGTATTTTCTTCTGTGCGATAACAGCGGCCGCTCCCTGTAGCTGGGCACCCTGCGGCCACCCGGCGCCGGAGCATCCCGCTCCTGGGCATTTGCCAGTTCCTGAGGATGAGGACCAGAGCGTATCTTTGCGATTTCCCACCCATGGCTGTGCAGGACTCATCCCACTGCCTCTGCTCGCCTGCAGCCGTGTGCCTTAAATGCACGACGCTGCTCTTTCTTCCCCGGGTAGCCGCCAGTTTTCGGAAAAGTTACTGGAACTTTGTTAACGCTGGCTCTCGGATTGCGAAGAAATTCGAGTTCGAAAGTTTCGGAAGAAAGTACAGACAACTTTTTTCTTCAGTAGATATTACAGGTGGTTTTGCGTGCTGATTTTAATCCGCCTTTTATAATACTAATATAATCTATAATGCTAATGGAATCGAGTGATACGAACGTCTGTATTGGCGTAAAAAAACACTATAGTAAAAAAATGAACATTGATATACCTCTAACTAGGATCCAAAGCACTCTCAATAACCTCCTCAGGCGTTAGTGCTTTGCGACACCTCTGCGTGTTGTTAATTGGCAACAAATAAAGTCAATAAACACAGAGCTCGGCATTCCTTATCCCCAGTCCTGCTGTCTACGTGATTTTTACACCGGACAGTCCTTTGCTGCTCAGAGTTCTATTAATTTCTCTTCTTCCCGTACGTGTATAATGAATGATGTGCCGGTGTCTCCCTGGGTGGTTTTAGGAGCACGGGTAGGCGCGCACAGGATGAGACTTACGAGCCACAACCTTAAGCAGCTTTCAAAGCTGCTGTGCTGGGCAGCGCTGCTTCCCGAGCCGCCCTCCCTTCTCCACAGTGCAGTTATTGATTCCGTATGGCGAACCGAAAAGATGCTCAGCCTAATGAAAACACATGCCGGCAGGAACGGAGCCCGTATTGTCCAGTTGCCCGCGCGTCCTGGTGAACGATCCTGCGGGCAGCATTCCCCCCTCAGCCTCCATCCCAGCCGCGGTACTGAGCGCGGGCGGGAGGTGGCGTCCCGTAGGCATGAGGGACGGGGTTTGAGGCTGAAACTGGGAAATCCTGCATCATACAGGACACCTGGCAGCCCTACCACCGCAGAGCTCGTTCTTGGCCTCCTGCAGGGAAGGCCGGGTCTGGTGACGGAGCGGTTCCCGTCCGGCCCGGGACACAGACAGTGCTCGGGACACAGCCGGTGCTCGGGACACAACCCGTGCCCAAGACACAGCCCGTGCCCATGACACAGCACACGCTCGGGACACAGCCCATTCTTGGGACATGGTCAGTGCCCGGGACACAGCCGGTCCTGGGACACAGCCCGTACTCGGGACACAACTCGTGCCCAGGACACAGCCCACGCTCGGGACACAGCCAGTACCCGGGACACAGGCCATGCCCGGGAGACAGCCAGTGCTCGGGACACAGCCAGTACCCGGGAGACAGCCAGTGCCCGGGACACTGTCAGTGCTCGGGTCACAGCTGGTCCCGGGACACAGCCCATTCTTGGGACATGGCCAGTGCCCGGGACACAGCCAGCCCCAGCCCTGCTGGGCGGAAGCAGTTCCCGGACGCTTTTACCTCAGGCACTCGCCGGACACTCCGGCGGCCGCACAGGTGGTCAGGCATAACGGCAGACGTCCAAACCCGGGGTCCTGCAGGCGCGCAGGGCCTCGCCTGCGCGGGCGAATGAGCTAAGAGCGCGCCGCGCAGGCGCACGCCCCTCTCTTCCGGCGCTGACCATGGCGGACAAGGAGTGAGTCTCGTCCTGCCTGCTGCCATCCACCGCCATCCATGGCCGCCGTGCCGCCCGAGCCCTGCTCACACCGTCCGCGGGGCCGCCGCGCCTCCGCCGGGGCTGGGAGCAGTGGGAGGGGAGGGACCGGCGCGGCGGAGATGGAGCCGCCAGCGGCCCGGCCCTTCCGCAGGCGGCGGCCGCGGGCCCTTGGCAGGGTGGGGAGGGAGAGGGGGCCCGAAGCGCAATTGGAAATGTGGGGCTGGGGCGGCGAGTTCCTCCGGGCTGGGCGGGCGGGCAGGGCTGTGTTGGGGCTGGAGCAGGGAGTGATTATCCGCCGGGCTGGTGTAGGTGCTCGTCAGGGTGACTGTGGCGCTGTAAACACGGTTCTGACAAGTTTTGTCGTATTTAAGAGTTTAAAGTCTTCAGGACAGGAGGGAGCGTGGCAGAAAGTGGTGTTCAGGAAGTTCTGCCTGAAGTTGAGGAGGAACTTCTTAATCGTACGGGTGACCACGCACTGCAACAGGTTGCCCAGAGAGGTTATGGAGTCTTCCTCACTGGGGGTGTTCAGAATCATCCGGGTGCAGTCCTGTGCCATGTGCTCTGGGGTGATCCCGCTTGAGTAGGGAGGTTGGAACAGATGACCCACTGTGGTCTCTTCGATCATCACCCACTCTGTGATAATCTGCGCAAGTTGAGAGTCCTGTAAAATAAATTTCACAGTACTGCTAAATAAGCTTTTCCTGTTCAAGCACCTGTTGAAATGTTCATTGATCGGAGAGAAGTTATCTTGAAATTACTATATTGCTAGTTGTAGCAAAGTAGGACAAGTCTTTGTAGTTATGGTTGTGTACAGCTCTGGTTGGTCTGTCAGGTTTCTTGTACAAATGTGAATGCTGCAGGTTCCGAACCAGAAAATCGTCAAGTTCAGTCCCAGAGAACTGTCCTGGGATGCTGTTCCAGGCCTGGAAACAGTGAGGATGAGGAAGATGCAGTGAAGTGGCTTAAGATAGCAAGGCTTGCACACATGTTGTGTTTGAGAGTTTTGATGTTTGTCATATGTAACATTGAGTTTCTTTCTACCAGCTAAAAGCTTTTGTTTCTGCTTTCATTTAGAGTGAAGAAGGTGCCCTCTGTGCCTGAGAGCCTGCTGAAGAAGCGGCAGGCCTATGCGGTCATGAAAGCCAAACGTCAGAAGAAGATTTTGGCTATAAAAAAGGTAAATATTCTCTGATCCCTTGGCTCAGATTGCTTATTTGCTGGAGTAGCTGCTGCTGCTACTGATGTGATGTAATACAGAAGTTCACAGTATGTTGATATTTTCTTAATGTTTTGGACTAAAATATGCTTTTTAGTGGCTGATAACGAAGTTCTGGGCAGAGTTAAGGGTGAAGTGTACAGTTGTCTGTAATGTTGATGTTAGTCTTGTACAGGGCCTTTGTGAGGGGAAGCTTGATGTGTGATCAGAGAACCCTAGAGCTGTGGGGGGTTGGAAGGATCCTTAAAGATCATCTAGCTCCAACCCCTGAGCCATGGACTGGGACACCTTCCACTACACCAGGTTGCTCAAAGATCCAATCCAGCTTGGCTTTGAACATGGTTAGGGTTGACCCTTCCACAGCCACCTAGGGCAACCCATTCCAGTGTCTCACCGCCCTCACAAAAAGAATTTCGTCTTTATATCTAACCTAAACTTTATGATTTTCAGTTTGTACCCATTACTCTTTATCACCACAGTGCTGATGAAGAGTCAGGAATTGTAACACTGGTTGCTGTGTAACAGCTCCAGGTTCCCTGGAGCATCACTGAGGGTTGTTCTGAGCTGTGTGATACTGATGTGTGTTACTTGGGGGAAGTTCTAGAATAAGGCATGTTACTTTTAGGTGATTTTCATGTGTTAAAAGGCATTTTCTAACTTAAAGCCATTTCCAATTTACTGCAGTACCGCAAGGCACAAAGGAAGCTCATCTATGCAAGAGCCCAGGCCTACCACAAGGAGTACAGGCACATGTACAGGCAGGAGATCCGTATGGCCAGGATGGCCCGGAAAGCTGGCAATTACTATGTCCCAGCTGAGCCAAAACTGGCATTTGTGATCAGGATAAGAGGGTAAGGTTGGATACAGATATAAACGGTTTTATGCTCAAAAGTACTGACGCTGGGTTTCCTGTTACCTGTCTGTTTTGAGGGCTTAAATACTTTAACAAGATAAAGCCTTCTACCAGTGGCTTGAGAAGTTGTTGGTAGATATTGTACATGCCCTTGAGGTGCATTTAATTCAGGGCTAAATAATTTTGCTGCCTAGTGTCTTCAGGAGTCACTGATTTTTAAGAAGACAAGGCTGAAAATAAATGTAGACAGTTATTCTTTCTCACCTTTAACTTGATAAGATTACATGCCCCCTATTCCCAAACATTCTGCTGAGCTGTTCTTCAAGTGTTTGTTCCGTTCTACTCTGGTAAAGTGTTACAGAAAACTAAAAAAAAAAAGTGATTGGAAGGATTATGTTCAGGACAGCAAAAGACTAGTTGTAAATTTTTCCAGTATAATACTTACTTCAGTTCTTTTTATGGAAATAGGTGTTTTAACTTCACACTGAAATATATAGCAATAGTAAATTAATTTATTAAGCTTGTTTTGTGCAATTCCTGAAACGTGTTTTTATATGGGAACAGTGCTGTTGTGTTTTGGGGTTACTCTTTTTAACCTGATACCTAGTGTTTCTGGGATGTTGATGATTCAGGCTGTTTCGCTTTCTTCTCCAGTACCAATGGTGTCAGCCCAAAGGTTCGCAAGGTTCTGCAGCTTCTCCGCCTGCGGCAGATTTTTAACGGCACCTTTGTAAAACTCAACAAAGCCTCTATCAACATGTTGCGGATTGTTGAACCCTACATTGCCTGGGGGTGAGTGAAAGGCCCAGTTGTACCAAATCAGGGTGCAAGTCTTGAGTGGGTTTTGCATTTTGCTATGCTAGACTTGCAGGGGTTTATCATCTTGTGCGTGCTTTCCTGTCTTTGAATTGAAAATGTGGATAAGGCAGTATTTTAAAGGTAATGGCTGCTTGATATGGTTGCACTCTCATACTGGTGTTCTTGGGAACTTGGTGTGAGATTTGTTTCTCTGTTGCTTTTGTGTTTACGTGTGGAAAATGCTGAAATGACCTTTAGTTGTTTGATATGGAAGTCCAAATCAGGGATGTTAACGTTACCCTGAAACATGGCTTGCAAGGACTTAAAATTCTTTTTTTGAATGTGACTGTTTCAGTTACCCCAACCTGAAGTCTGTGCATGAACTGATCTACAAACGAGGCTACGGCAAGATCAACAAGCAGCGCATTGCTCTGACTGACAACCGCCTGATCCAGAAACGCCTTGGTAAATTCTGCTGAGCAAAATGGGAAGCCAGCTGCTTGCGTCAGGGTGATCAATGCTGAGCTGGGCAACTGTCCTTAAGTGTCACTGGAGTACACTGGTGTTTAGTTACAATCTCTACTTCTGGCCTAATTGTTTAATACAAAGCAAGCCGGAAGTAACTTCCATCATAAAGTATTGAAAACAGGTGTAAATAACCAAATATTAGCCTTTTAAATTTGTAATACTAAGTGTAACCTCCTTGACCTTTTTGGGGTCAGTAGGTCTTTGAGTAGCAAAAAAGTGCTGTAGCATGAAAGAGTCATCCTAGCTTTGAACTTTGCGGCTTTAATGTTAGACATTTTGTCTGACTTTTGTGATCAGGTAAATAGACTTTTTAAACTTGTTTAAAGAACTAGGCAGTGATCGGTGTATTCAGTAAAAGCAAAGCATGGTGAACAGTTGGGATATGGGCTGCTCTGGGAAGCTCCCTTCTCTTACATGCCAGAATGAGTGAAAGCAGCCACTTGAGTCTCTCCCTTTTTTTGACACTTGATTTGCATTTTGCTTCAGTTTAGGCTGTGTCATGCATGTTTCTTTTCCTGTGCAGTGGATAAACATCCTGAAAGTGCATGTATTCTGTTGTAATCTCTTTTTAGCACTGTGTTTTAGGAGAGTTAATTTGTGACATGTTGCTGAAGACTGTGGAGAGGCATTAAGGAAACATGCTGTAGCATTATTCAGCAGCCTAACTTAATAGCTAGTGAGTTTCTCTGAGTTGCACATTGCAGTGGTTTAGGTGTATTTAATCTAGCTTTTCTCCAAAGAACAGTCTGTTTTCCTAAGATTCAGTAAGTGTGGGTTGTTTTTTGTTGTTCCTCACTGCTGGCAGCAAGTATTTAACAGTTGAAAGTGCCATCTAAATTTTGACTCGGCTGCAGCTAATCCATTTTAATTGGAAAAGTCAGTCATTCAGTTTCATGACAAAGTGAATGGTTTCTGAGTTTCTGAAGTTTATCAGAATAAGTAGGCATGACAGAAACAACGTGATAATTTTTAGTTTGTTATTCACCAGTGCCTCTGAAGTCTTTCTGAAAACTGTGTCTAAATTTTAGGAAAGCTTGGCATCATCTGCATGGAAGATGTGATCCATGAAATTTACACCGTTGGCAAGAACTTCAAAGTTGTGAACAATTTCCTTTGGCCCTTCAAGTTATCCTCTCCTCGGGGTGGAATGAAGAAGAAAACGATCCACTTTGTGGAAGGTGGGGATGCTGGGAACAGAGAAGACCAGATCAACAGACTCATAAGGAGAATGAACTAATGGTGAGATATGGCCCAAGGCAATCAACTGTTCAGCTCTGCAGGCTGCTGTCATTATTTGTGCGACATTCAAGTTTAATAGATGCTCACTCATTCTTGGGTGGTACCTACAGTATAAAGCTGCTTGAACAATACAGTGTTCTGGTTTTATTTTAGAAGTCTTACTAAAGCTTAAACATTTGGGAAGTTAAATTGTCAGTGTTGCTGGTATGTTTAGGAAATACAAACATTACCAATAACTTATGTTAAAGCCTTATTTGGTTTTATGCTGGGAAGCCTTGAGATCTTGGCTAAAACTTTCAAGCCTCGTTAATGACCTGTTAATATGATTGAAGTCTTGTGATTGCAAATACTGTGTTTTTTTCAAGTTTTCTAGAAAAGCCTGATTAGAACTGGTCTAAATTTTCAGCTTGTTCAAGCTTCGGAATGATTCATTTAAACCTTTCATGTATAGTGACTAAGTTGGTAATTTTGAAAGACTGATTTGCCCATTTGAGTGGTCTGTCCTTTAGAAATGAGAAGGTTTATTAACACTTAAAGTGATTTAACAGTGACAGCTGAGTCCTAAAGGTAGGACCTACTGCAAACAATGTCTTACTATTGTTGTCACTTTGCTGTTCCTGCTTTGGTGAGAGGTCTCTGCCATTCATAGTCAATACTTTCTTCAGCGTTCTTGTACTTCACTTTGCTTTTTAGACACTAAACTACCTTCAGTGTTTCCCATATCTTAGTTTCAGTCAAATATCTTTTTGGTTTGACAGGTGTGCTGAAATTTAAGAAAACTTCGTTGTCTTTGGGTGTTTGGAAAAGATATCAAACAAAGACCAATTTTTCCCCAAACTAATTCCTCCAAAGTCAAAACAGTTTCTTTGGTGGGGTTTTTGTTGTTTTTTGCAGGGTTCTGTTTTTTCTTTTAGATCAGATAGGCAGTTTACTTACGAATTTCTAGCTTCACAGCATTGGTTCATAAAAAACGGGTAGTGTTGTGACTTTATAGTTTAAAACAGGTGCAGTTGCATTCGTATGATTCAGAAATTAATTTCTGAAATCCAGAAATTAAAGTTCCTGAAGGGAAGGAAGTTTTATGTTGTTTTGTTTTGCTGTTTAGGGTTTTTTTTCCATCAAGTCCTTTAAAAATATTCTTACAGCCAAGGCAAAGCAAATTGAACTCATTGAGGTCTGCTTTCTGTCCAAGGAGCTAAAAGAAATCTAGGAAATAGTTTCCATTTGATTGACAGTGCTAATTCTTGAAGCTTTTTTTGTAGGCTGCTGATTTCCTCAGTTCAAGCTCCTTGTTTGTTGTGCTGTTATCTCCCATCTGTCAAGTCAGCAGAGTTTTAAAGCACCTGTTACATGGCATGAGTAAATTCCAACTTCAGGAAAATAGTTCCTTACTGGGAACAGTGTTCTTGAAAAGCTTTTTAGCTCAACTATGGGAAGATGTTGGTAACTCTTGAGAAGTAGAACTGTTGTAATGTTTGATGCATGGGGTGATGTTAAGTTACTCCTGCTACTATTCTTGAAGAAATTTTGCTGCTGGCGGCAGAAACTTGGAAGTTCAGTACTGGCAGATGTGTCGTTGAAGTTAGTGAATAACCAAGGCTGAGGAGGACGTATGCTCCTGTATGATTTCTGAGCATTATCCTGTTTTTAATGGAGACACCGCAGCTTTTCTGTTAGTGTAGATCCTTTCTCCTCCATCTTCCCTGCTGAACATCACATATATACTGGTAGTGTTGTTCTCAGGAGCCTTCCCACATACGGGAAGCTTCTAGTTCACTATTGCAGTTGTTGTAAATGTCTGCGAGGGTTGGTATATTGGCAAAGAAACAAGGGATACTCATTCATCTGGTTGCTCATCTTTTCACTGGGCTTGCAGCTCAGCATCCCATATAAGTGGCATACATGAGAGCTTCGTCTTGTAATTTGGGAAGTGACCTTGCAGTTTCTTTATGCTTATAAGCAGTTGTTCTGCGTTTCCTGCAAGCTAAATCTAAGATAACTGGTTGTTCTTCTCTCTTCAACTTTCTTTTCCTGTGGTTATGAATGGAGTGCATGATTAAAATCTGAGTAGCCTGCATGTAGAAAATAGAAGAATGTTGTAGTTTTTGCTGAGGCCATCGGCTAACTGGAGTAATAGGTTCAGGTGACATACTGGCAGTACTCTCCAGGTAATGTCATTATGAAGGGCTGTGTATCTGAAGAAGAGTATTCCTCTTTCCTATAAGTACATAGTTTCCTGCTATTTGTCTTTATTCCATATTCAATTTGTCACTTAGTTCTTAAGTGATAATCTCAAGTGAATGAAAAAAATAGACTTCCATACTGATTCCTTCATATAGACTGGAGGAAAGAACATAGTAGTTGAAAGTAAATGTTGACAATCAGTATTGGCAGCATACTGAATTTCAATTTTTCAAGCAAACTTTACAGGAACTGGACCCAAGTCGGCTTTTTTGCTTTCATTTTTGTATGTAAACAGTCTCTGAAATGTACCAAAAATGAGAATGCAGCAAAGTTAGAATATGCACAATGTCTTGGCATGTTTTTAAATAATCAAGTACAGGTATCAGTGGTTCAAGGTAGAAATGTTTATCGTATTAGGTCTGGTACTCAGAATCTCTGTATTCAGTGAAGAGGTGTTAATGTAGAAGTTAGTTACTGTGTGTGAGACTACTGCAATCTTAAATCCAGTGAAATGAGTGTTTTCAGCTGAAATTACGAACTGTAAAAATGTATTACTTTTTCATGTGGCTAGAGTTGTTGCAGATCTACATGTGTCTAATGATACCTTTTTCTTTTTGCCTTGTAGGTAAAGATGCCCAGCTGCAGTATTTCAAAGTCTGGTCTGTTAATAAAACCATCTTGCACAAAACAGTCTGTTGTCATGATTGGTCTTTTCTTGTGATCCTCTTCTGAAGCAGTGGCGTTTGCCAGGTTCAGTTTGGAGTCATGTGTTTCAAAGAGCTATAGTTTGAATTAGCAGTATGTAGATACTGCTTTACCTTCATTTGGAGGAAGAAAATTTGGAAGGATTTGTCCAGGTAACAGATGAGATTTTGAGTTGCAGCAATAAATGATGACGTGAGCTGTGTGCTGTTGAGCGGGCAGCGTTCCTGGTTGTCCGTAGTGCACCAGGAAGCTGTGTGAAAATATTTTAATTTTTTTTTATGTAAAGAAGGAGGAAGTGTAATCTGTTCTTAACATCTTAAGATCAGAGAATCATAGAGTGGCCTAAGTTGGAAGGGATCATAAAGATAAAATCTAGTTTCAGTGCCCTCAGAGCTCCATCCAGCCTGGCCTTTAGCACTTCTAGGAATGGAGTGTCCACAGCTTCTCTGGGCAACCTCTTCCAGTGCCTCACCACTCTAACAGTAAAGAATTTCTTCCTAAAATCTGAAAAAATGTGCTCTCAATTTGAAGCCATTGTGCCTTGTCCTGTCCCTACATATCCTGGTAAAAAAAGTCCCTCTCCATTTTTACGGTAGTGGAATGGAAGGCTGCAAGTAGGTCACCCTGAAGTCTTCTCTTGTCCAGGCTGAATAATTCTGGTTCTTTTAGCCTTTCCTAATGTGAGAGGTGCTCCATCCCCCTAATCTTCCTAATGACCCTCTGGACTTTCTCCAATCAGTTGATGTCTTTCTGGTGCTGGGGACCTCTTAGCTGGATAATTACTTGCAGCTTTGAACATCTTCAGGTATTTTTTACCAAGGAAGCATTAAATACTTAACAAAATAGTAATTTTTTCTCCACATTGAAGGTAATCACTCAGTTTAATTATGTAATTTGTTTGCAGTGTTAGACTGCAGACACTATGAAGTGGAAGAGCACAGGATTCATGAGGATGTGAACAGTTGCTGATAAATGTGTAGGTGTAGCAGAGAACAGATTAGAAAGCCAGGGACAAGTAAAGCATGTAACTGCATTCAAACTGATTTCTCATCTTGCAAGCACTTTACTGGAGGAGTCGTAGCTTGCTGAGGCATTTGGTGCAACAGATCAACAAGTTGTGTCTGCTCTTGACTGAAATGTTTTTTTCAGGTCAGGTAGAGGCCAGCTGTATTAAAAGCACCAGTGAATGATTTCCGTATAAAATTCACGGTTACTGATTTTTTGTGCCAATTTCTGCAAGAGCTTATTTCTGCACTTCAGTTTTATTTAAACTTAACAATGCTAGTTTATTGAAGTTTCTCAGAAGCTAGTTTTTAAATAACATGGAAATTTATGGCAGTTTGACTAAAAATAGTTGAGTGCTTTTGTTTGTGAATGCGTTTGGACATTGGCAAAGGAGCTCAGTGTCAGTCACTGGGTCAGTGTTTCCAGCTACTTGAACAACAGAGTTCTAAAACCTGAACTAATAATTCCTCTGTTGTGAACCAAGCTTCAGAATGTAACACAGCTGCTTGTGTCTAAATACAAAAGTACCAACACCTTAGTCCATTTAAGTGAACTGCACTAAATCAGAAAAATTTAGCGTTTCCTTACAGCTATTCAGTGCGAGTAATGGGACTACAATCTTAAAAGAGGTTTAATGAGTGATTGAATTGGAAACCATGAAAGTATTTCATTAGGCATCTTCATAAAGTGATAAGCTGTTTTACAAGGAAGAAAAGTGTTTTTGTAAAGTGTTTTGTTGCTGAATGAAGGGAAAACATTTTACAGTGAAAATTGCAATAATCACTTCTCATAATTAATGGAATTGATTTTGTAAAAGTGCAGTCTTACTTCAGTTTAGAATTGCACCAATGAGTGATGGGTTTTGCATATTGAGGGGGGGATGTACCCAAGAATGTCTGTTGACCTTGGTATCCCTGTTTATTTTTTTCAGTTGGTAGTTTGTCCACTATGCCTACAGCATTTTCACTTATTTTCCTCTGACACACGTGTTCTAGGATCTTAACAGACAAGCATTTTGTGAACATAATGAAGCCATACAAATGGATCACAGACGTTGTGTGATAGGTATACCGCATAAAATATTTACTTATTAAATTAATCAGTTCTGTAGGACCTTGCTTGTCTGGTAAGAGTGCCCTATAGGTCCCAGATTTTTAATTTAAAGGAGTACACGGACTAAAGCATTAGTGAGGAGAAGGTTAATTTGATTTTCATGGTACTTAAGCACCTCATTTTTCTTGCCTGCCTCTGAAATCCTCTTTCAGATAACAGCTGCAAAACGTTAGTACATAGTGTGGAAACTAACACTAAAGTGTAGCCGTGTTTGAGGCAGTAATTTGGTGTAATTGGTCACCTTTTATAGAATAGCTTTCAGGGTTTTTGATGTTGCTTTTCAGGCATGTCCCTTGCTAGGTGTTTACAGAAACAGCTCACAATCTCAGAAGAAGGTCTGAATTTGCACTAGAAATGTGGCACAGTCTACTTAATCAATGCATGCATTTTTGAGCATTTATGAGGCAATTTAAGTTAAAAGCATAGCACACAAAGACAATCACTAAACAAGAAATTATTCAGGTCTTTTGTCAACATTCTGTGATGAAGTTCAGGTTCTTGGAAACATGTTGTTACTTGTTCACTGTCCATAACTGCCAGCTGCTGACACGTTGGAAATAAAAGTTCTGTGAACTCCTCTCCCCTTTCAGAATGACCAACATCTTCCTGTTAGTTCCTCAGAACTGAAGCCAGAAGGTTTACCTAATAGCTATTGGAGAAGCAACAGGAGACTGAAATGCTAACAACTCACAAATTTTTCAGGCATGCTAAGGTTTATACACTTTAGTTAATTGATAGGCCTTTCTTTGCTGGTGTCCAGCTCATACAGCCTGTTTCATTATCACCAAGTGTAAAGTCATACATCTGGAAACGGAATGGGAGCCCATCCCAAGGATCAGTGTTTCGAGAGAAAGTTCAGAGGCATGATGGATAGTCAGCTGAACATAAGCACCCACTTGGCCAAATGCAATTCTTGGATGCATTAAAAAGGGAATATCAAATTGTATGGGGGAGGCAATACTACTTTTGTTCCAGTAGTGCTTACTCTAGTGCCAAATGCAGTATCCAGTTCTTGTGCCAAAAATCAAGCACATGCCTTGTAATACTCACAGACCTTACTTTAAAGGCAGACATGGTTACAAAATGAGTATCTACCTATAATTGCCTCCATGAAGAAAAGTAGTTTGATAATAGAGAATTCTTTGATCTAACAAAGCTGTAATAGGATGAAATGTCTTGAAATTGAATCCAGATAAATGTTGGGCTTTAAGCAAGAAGTTTTAATGGAACGTAATTAGGCACTGGCGCACTTAACCAGCGGTGTGCCAGATTCTTTATTAGTGGTCATTTCTAAATAGAAGCTTTGGGTTTTTCTTTCTTTAAAGCATATGCTATATTTCTAAGAGATTTGTTGAGGGCAGTCCTGGTGCCTCTCTTGCTCAGCAGGTCACTGAATGCAGGCCCTTTTGGTACTTGAGAGATACAAGTCAGAGCCTTGTTCTAAGGTGTCTGTCCACTCAGAGTGACATTCAGAATGGTGATGGCGAGTGTTACATGCTTCACAAAGGAACTTGGACTACAAAGTCCAAGCATGGTGCACAAAAGGGTGAATCACCCAAACCTCAGATAATCAGGGCTCAGGAGAGAGGTGTAGGACTTCATATACTTCTATGGGCTTTGCTGCTTCTGTCTGTTTGGAATCCAGATCTGGCAGCTCTCTCCTAAGAACTGGAACCCATGTGCTGTTTCAAGAATTGAGTAGCATTTACTGTCCATGTTGAGTCCTCAGCAAGCAGAATGGTGTTCCTGCTTCATCCAAGAAGTTTGCTTACACTTAGTCAATGGGTTTGTTCAAACCATTCCTCCCATGCCCTATTTTCCAGAAGATTGTCCTTTCCACAGAACTGTAGGTGAGAAAATCTCAGCATGTTGCTCCTTATTGAGGCTGCACCAAAAGTCTAAGGCAGGCAGAAGGTCAAAAAATTTTAGTTTAGGTTAGGAAACTGCAGAGCAGACAGGTACGAATCTGAAAACAGTCAAGTTTAGAGCAGAACAAAATCTTAATCTTCCAAATCCCAGGCAAAATGTTCTGCTTAACTATTTTTGTCAGGTCTAAGTTATAGTGAGAATTTCTTTGTCTCCCTGGATCTTTTTTCATGATTATGTCCAGTCTCTTCTGTAATGTTCCCGTTCTTGGCATACTTGATTTTTTTCTAAAAGCACTTGTACAACACTAGGCTGTTCCAGGCATTTTAGATCCCCAAAGCATGCAGGTTTAGATGTAAGCTTTTACATGTTGCACTTTTTCATGAGTGAAAAGCCTGGAAAAGTACTGAGCTCAAGTGCAAGTGCTAAGAACTAGGATGTCCAGAAACAATTTTCTACAGGTAGTTTTTTAGTCTGTCTGTAGATGATCACACCAGCCATTCCTAGCCTGATTGGTGAAAACTAAGTACTTGTGATCTTGGCTATCTTGCAAATAAGAGCAAATTTTTGAAGTCCTGAGCTGTAAACAATACTCCCCGATTTATTTTTCTAAAGATAAAAACCCTGCTTTTTCATTTTTTTTTTGCAGTCTGAACACTGCTAAGTATTTCTTAATATAAAATATTAATTGCAGCAAATATCCTTCACGATGAAGTAAGTAGGTACTTGGAGGAAAACAACGAAAAATAAAGGCATGTGCAATCACAGGGCCATGGGGCGTATTTGGGGAGGAAGTCACGTGCAAAGTTAAGTCTGTGGCAGAGGAGGAAAAGAGAGCAGAGGGTGGTGTAAGCAGCAGTGTAACTCCTCACTTGCTTAGCACTGTTTTGGCAGTCCAGAGGGGCTGTAAATCCAGTTTAACTAGCCAGCATGCCACATGCTAGCTTTACATGCTTCCCATCCTGAGTTGCTCTGGCAGTCGGAGAGTGTTGTGCAACTTAAGCAGTCCTTGGAGTCTGCCTGGAGTGCTGGATGTCTCCTGGTGAGTGTGTGCTGCCCAGGCCCTGCAGCACTGTCATGGAGTGCTATTCGTGGCACATTTCCACTCTTGCTGCACTTAGTAAGGAGCTGTGCAAGGATTACTTCACTGACATGTCTGATAGCAGCTGTTATTCACAATATTATGCTCTTTATTGCACTATAAAATCCAACTGAAGATTTCAAGTCCTGATCAATCCAAATATCTCATGAATAGAATAACACAGTAGTACCTCATAATTTCAGCACAATGCATGTTTAATTTTTTTATACTAATACTGTATTTCATACGTCATTATAACAAGGCCTCCAAGATAAAAAGAAATAAGATACAGTGAGCCAAGAGAAGTAGGAAAATGGAATTCAAGGAAGGCTCTAGGCATACAGGTGCCTATAGATAAAACATAGAATTTTTTTAAGCTTCTTTTGCTAGGTATTATTTAACAACTGAACTGTAAAAGAACATTTTTAACTAGTAATACTGACCCTTTTTTTGTGTCAATCCTAATTTTCTAATTTTAAGTACTTCTTTTTAGCCTGAAATGCTTTTGTAAAATTTTGATATTCCCTCCTGCATCTGAAATACAGTAGGTGAGGCTTTTCTTTATACAAATGGTCCCCTAATACACACATACATGCATGTATTGTGGGAGAAGCCATCAGAACAGAAAGTGAATAATCATAGAATCATAGAATCATAGAATCATAGAATAGTATCCTGAGTTTCAAGGGACTCACAAGGATCATTGAGTCCAGCTCCTGGCCCTGTATAGTACCATCCCCCAGAATTACCATGTACCCAAGAGGACTGTCCAAATGCTTCTTGAACTCTGCCAGGCTGGTGCTGTGACCACTTCCCTGGGGAGCCTGTTCCAGTGCCCAGCCACCCTCTGGGTGAAGAACCTTTTTCTAATATCCAACTTAAACCTCTCCTGACACAACTTCAGGCCATTCCCTTGGGTCCTGTCCCTGGTCACCATAGACAAGAGATCAGTGCCTGCCCCTCCTCTTGCCCTCGTGAGGGAGTTCTAGGCTGCAATGAGGGTGTCTGTGTACATTCAATAATTTTCTGTGACTGAGATGGGTTCAAATTCACATGTATAATTCTGCAGCAAAAATTACCCACACTTCTGACAAATTGAGTTTTTCTGAGTAACGGCTATGCTTTCTTTTGAAGTCAGCATTACATATGGTTTGAATTATCCTACTGGCTTGAGTAGCTTTTGGTCTATAGACATCTATCATGGATGTTAAATAAATTTAGATTTGATCTAAATACAGAGATTCCTCGCCCTGCCAAAATGTGCTTTACTCTGGACAGACACAGTAAGAGAATTGTAGGAGACAATTTTGATTGTTGTAGTCCTGCAGGACTGAGCTTGTAGTAATGCTTTAAATACCAGTTTGGGTACCTATCTGCAAAGGGAACTGTGTGCAGAGCCAGGTCTGAGGCAGCAGTTTTCAGCTGGAGTGAGAGTTGGTCTGGACCAGCACAGGGGAAATATTCCTGGACGACTCCCTCTTAGCTCTGCTCTTTTTCATTTGTTCAAATGAACAAGACCCTCTTTTGGCCATCACTCACCACTTGATTATTTTAACTTAAATTGGCTTAGTTTCTTACAGGTTTTACCCTTGTATTTTGTGAAAAGATATGAAAAAAACAGGGTATGAAAATGAAATAACTCTTTTATTTCTATCTCTTCCCCTTAACATGTTGTTTTAAACCAAGCCCATTGATTCTTCATATTACTATATAAGTAATATAGATTAACAATTTATTGTGTCAGAGTAACAAGCAAAGACCTGAGATAAATTGGCAGAGTTTTTGTTCTGGATGATGTACTAGCACTTTCTGGAAGACTGTTGTACTGAAATATCTAAAAACTAAAATAAGCGGAACTTGTGAATCAAGTGATAGCACATACATGTGATCTTTAAAATATAATATAATGTTGGTGGATCATGCTACATTAAAAACATTGATATGCAGTTAGATTTAGGTCCACTTTTTGCTAAGTGCCTTGACTACTACTGGTTTTGTTCACTCCCTTGTCACTTTCTTTTTGTTTTCACAAAGCATGCATGATTGAGTAAAAGAGGCTATTTCTGCCTCAGTTATACTTTTCAGAATGCAAATTTTGATTCTTGTGTTTAGTTTCTTCTCATGTTTTCAATCTGAGTCTTCCTGAACCAAAATTTTGCAATGGGAATGAACTTCTCCTAACTTTTGCTGAGAAGCTGAACTTTTGAAGTGAATACATTTTTTTTTAGTGGTAAGCTGCTACTTCTGAAATAAACCAAATAAATGTATTCAGTTTTTCTTCCTATTTTTAGATTATGTGTTTTAACAGTATAGATAAAGGTGAGTGAGTTGTCCTGCATGGGAAATGGACAGAAATTGGTAGGCAAAGTCCGGGTATCCCTGAAGAAAAGCAGGTCATTTCTCTGTCTGGGAGTTAGGATGATGAAATTCTCCCTCCACAGATTATTTTTCCCAAGGACTCCTGTTACTTAGTCATCTGTAATGTCTCCTCTTGAAGTGCTGAACTTAAACCTGTGTATTTGTAGTACAGAAGTGCTATGAGTTGCTTCTGGGTCTTTAAGACCTTCAGGACCCTATGGAGATGCAAACGTTCGTGGTGGTGACCGCTCTGTCAGACACAAAGGCTCCTGCAGTAACATGCTGTGGAAATGTTCCTCCTGGTAACACCCTTGTACAAAGTTACACATAGCTGAGGGCTATTGCTCTAGTGTGTTGAAATTATTTTGTTTTAAGCAATTGTGCTTAAACTGAGATCCAACAATACTACTATTTGTTACATGAAATTTCATTAGTATTGCATCCAGAGCAGGCCTCAGCTGGGAAGAAAAAATAGCCCCAGTCCAAAAGCTGCCCATTATCCATCTGGAGCCTTCACAAGTGAAGTACAGATCCTGTAATCAATTTATGTTTTGGATGGTGACGAATATGAAGTATCAGAGCACGTGTCAAACTATAACCTCTGACAAAGATTTGGTCGCTTTCTGAAAGTTCACTTAGAAAAAACAAGGCCCTTTTGTGGGGTCCGCATTCTACAAATGACTGGGAAAGGCAGGGCATGTGGTTTAGAAGAAAGTATAACCTAAATAACCTAAGCATTAAAAATAGTTGTAGGTACTCAACACCATGTACTTTTTGGTTTGGCTTAGACAAAGCCTGTAGGGACATGGCAGGTGACTGTATCACAGTCAGTTTGTAAATTAATCTCTAGATGGAGCCAAAACAGATCTCATGCCTGAATGTTGCAGACAGGGAAATTATTTTTTTCTACTGAAGGCTTACAGCCATGAGAAAACATTCAATTCCATACAAATTTTTGTATCCACCTGTGAAATACTGCGGTTCCTTGCTGATTTTTTTAGGGCTTAAAGCCTAAAAAATGGTAGTGCTAGTAGTCTAAAAAATTGCAATCAGGGCATTTTACTACATGTTAATGGCTAATGTAATATCAGAACCCCTTATCTCACGGTCAATCTTCACCTTCATTACATACATAAAACCAGTAGGAAAATCTCATTATGTGTCCTGTAATATTTGCCTGCTCATAAACGATTTTCTGAATTGTCAGCATTGATAAGTGCTAGTCACACATATTCCCTTTTGGTGCTGTGTTTATGGTGTGACACCTGTTTTGTCTGTCATTTACTGGCCCACTGTTTTAGAAAAGCATTTACCAGCTTTATTATATGTGCAGACTTAAGAATCTCAACACTGCTCTTGTCTGTGGTATCTCTTGATAGGTTAGGACAGAACAATGCTTAAAACCTTCTTTTCCTTGAGAAAAGAAATTGCAGACTGCAAATATAACATTGAGGGAAAATAACCCCTGACCAGTTTTATATGTTATTCTTGATTATTTTCATAATGTAGACTATATAATAATAAAGAAACTCTTTAAAGTTGTGTTTTATTTCATTTTCCCCTCATACAACTTCATAAAAATGTGCGATTTCACAGGCTCACAGTGATAACTGATGCACATGGAAGGGTTGGGAACCACCTATGTAAAAACTGACCAGATTAAAACCAGCTTGGTTGGTCCTTTTTGGCACAGAGCTTCCTCTATCCTGCTGTCTCACTGAAGCTAAAGGTAGCTGAACTATAGGACATTGCAAGTTTATGCCACATTGGGTTAAGACTAAGAGAAAACTACAGCTCTCAGATATGCAGCTTTTTGCATTGTCTGTGAAAAACTGCTTAGAGTGCATGATCTCAAGTTCATGAGATAATTGCATCCTCACAATTGCTTTCTTCCTTGGCAAAAAAGATAAGATCCCAGCAGTTACTATGCTCACAGGTGCTGCAGAATGCCCAGTGAAGCAAGTTGAGAACCATGAGCTTTGCCTTGTGTGGAATCCATCTCGTGCTAATCCTTGAAAGATTCAAGTAAGTAACACTTAGTTGTTAAAAGTCACGCACCACATCATTTTATTTCTGACTTCATTGAACAAGATAACTCCTCTTTTCAGAGACTATTACATGCTGAGTGACCCAGGTTTTTGCCCCTAATAGTCGAGGATCTTTGCTCATATCATGGGACTGACTGATTGATAGAAGAATTGCAAGCATGTCCGTCTTTTTGCAGACTCAGTTTCAGGGCAGTAACTGCTTTTACTCAATGTGCCACTGATGAAAGGTGTCCATTAGACACAAAATTATGGGAACTTTGTCAAGGTAATAAACTCACAGTCTATTATAGTGATTAATTCCTATCATAGTGACCTGCAAAGTGAGAATGAGGTAGATCTGGTTAATGTATGCAGAGTGGCTCTGCAATTATCTTCTGTTGAATATGGATAACTGTACTAGGTGACATGGCAACTCTATTTCTACCATGGCATTCTTCTATGATCCCCATCAAAGCACTAAGAGCCAGATAAATATTCACAGTGAAATGTCAAAGAGTAGAACTTACTTCTCAGAGCAACAATGAAATGTGATTTTTGTGAACAGAAGGGTGTGCTCTGTAGTGACAAGGAGCTAACTTTAAAGTAAATGACAACTTGGATAACTAATAGAGATGAATAATGAAAAAAATAGTTTGGAAGGAAGTTCTTGAAGTCAATCATCTGCTTAAAGTACAGTAACTTCAAAGTTAGGTCAAGCTGTTCAGAGCACTGAGTTTTGAAATTCTCTTGGGATGGAAATGATACAGCCTTTCTACATGACACCCAAATATTCTCACATGACTAATTTTCCCTCTTGCAATATGGCAGTTGCCACTTACTCCTTTGCTGTGCTGTGATGATGGAGTCTGTGTCCATTCTCGAAGCTCTTTTTAAGTACTTTGAAATTGCATTTAGAGCCCTCTCTTTCTTCTCCTTTAGTGTTTTCCAGGAGCTAAACGGACTCGATTCCTTCAGTCTCTCATAATATATGCCCATGGCATGAGGGTTGGAGCTAGATGATCTTTAAGGTTCCTTCCAGTCCAAACCATTCTGTGATTCTATGATTCTATGATTCTATGATTCTATGATTCTATGATTCTATGATTCTATGATTCTATGATTCTATGTTCCATATTCCCAAATTACCTTAGCACCCCTCTAGATTTCCTTTTGTGCTGGCATATCTACTGGAAGGTCCAAAACTGGGCGCAGTACTGCAGATGTAGCTTCATCAGTGCTAGGTAAAGAGAAACCTCTTTTTTCAGTCTACTTCTCATGCTCTGGCCAACACTGGTCAGTGTGCAGTCAGCCTTCACTATTGCAGGGGATCATGTCCACCAGGAATCTCATCTTTTTTACTAGACAAACAACATCCACAACCTTTCCCTAGCTCACTAAGTGGGTCACCTGGTCATAGCAGGACATCAAGTAGGACATGCCTTTCATAAACGCATGCCATTCAGTCCCACAGACCTGTGTATGTCTAAGTGATATAGCAGGTTGCTGACCGTTTTCCCATGGATTATGGAGGCATCTTTCTGCTGCCCTTTCCTGTCTTCCAGCTCAGAGGGCTGAGTACCCGGAGGACAACTGCTCCTGTTATTCCTCCATCCACAATGTGGTGCTTGGGATCTTGTCTCTCTTTACAAGGAGAGTAAGATCTTTCCTATCTTCTCTTCATCCACTCTGGTGCTACTGTATGTTCAGGTCCTCTGTTGTTCCTTCAACTAGTTGCCCACCTTGTGACTTCCAGCAGCTGACAGTGCTGGAACGTGTGAAGCACACGACTGCAGACAGTCACCTCCCAGCCATAGCTCTGTTGCCTTCTGCTTTGAATTGAGTTGGTCTTTATAACATGACTACATGCCCTGGCTTGCTATTGTGTGTCAAAGGGACCTTAGGATTCTGTGCTGTGGCCTTCCTGCTCCCCTTCCCCATATCTTCTCTTTTCAGCCCGCTAAGATGTTTGTAGCCCTTGTCTCTGGAGTTTGTGGAGGCAAAGACACTTTTGCTTTCAGAATTCCTGTGTTTTACTGCTGATATCTAAAGACAGTGTGTAAGAGACAGGCATCCTGGGAGAGAAAAATGCCTCAGTTCATACTACCATGAAGAATTGAATTCCACTGTATTTAATGGTTGCAACCGTGTGTTTCCTAATTTTCTATGTACCTGCCTGGACATCTCAGGCTATTACTTGCAAAAGCCTTGAGAAGTTGAAGTGAGAGTAATGGGATCTGCATTTTTGCATATTAATGACTACTCATTGCAAGTGCCTTGAACAAACCAGATCCAGCATGCCTCAGATTAGGCAACCAAAATCAGCAGGTATTTTGAAATGTATCCTTTGTGTGGAACAGCCCCTCTTTTACAACAACGGTGAAATAGTTCACTTTGTGGAATACATGCACGCACTGTAGTGAGAAAAACTCCTAAGAGAATTCATAGCTCTGTCTTCAAAACAATATGTATTAAATCATTTGGAGGGCCACACACTGAGTATCAAAGAGAAAACAGTACTGGATCATTGTTCATTAAGTGAGCATCGTTCATCTGATGCACCAAAGGAAGCAGGAGTGCTCCCGAATAAAAAGCCTGTGGCTGTATAATGACACTACAGCTTATTCTAAGGGTCAGTGGAGGAAGAACATGACTTCCATGATACAAATTCTAGTGTTAGTACATTATGGAGAGTTATTCTAGACGTAGGCTTCCCACCACAGTTATCATAGGAAAGACTTTGCCTTTTTTGCTGAATGCAGACCAACCCCAGGATGTTTTATACCACTTCCTCAATATACAGCACAACAGCACTCTGCACTGTTGCTTTTTTAGAGTTACACCACTAACTGTTTAACAGCCTTCCCTGCCCACCACTGCTTACCCACTCGCTTTTCCATCCTTCATGCATTAATGACCTTAATTGATCTCAGGAAGATGATGACAGTGACAAGAACATAACTACTGAGAAGAAGCCAGTAAGATCATCAGGCTTGTCAGCTGAAGGAGATGCCAGCTTTCTGGGGGCTAGAATTTGTGACTTTGTGTCTGTCAAACTCAGTTACTTTTGTGAGGCTGGAAGCCTAAACTAATATTTTCTGCCTTCCTGCCTATTTCTGAGTGGTTGCATTTTCATCATAGTCATCACCTTTTTCTAACTTGGGTGAATTTGAATTATCTATCCAGGATGAAAGATGGAAAAATGAGGGAATGATGACAGTTAGCAAGCTGTGACATATCCACTGAAACATCTTAGCTGCCAAAAAAGCCAGCATTTCCTCCAGTGGATGATCCTGCTTCCGAGCCTTCATCTTCCACACCATATACACTGTCCTTGTGTATTTAAATGGTACTTCAGTCACTGTATGCATTTTCATTCTATTGCCTTCATTCTTATGGTGAAACCTGCTTTGCTCTCTGCTGACTTGCTAATAGCAATGATCCATTTAAGTCAGCCTTTTCTACCAGGAGGAAGCAGAATAAACTATATTGGGGGATAGAAACCCAGTTTAGATTGTGTGTTTTTATTTAATGGATTCATATTTAATGGATTCACAACGGACTCAGGACAGGAACTGAGTGAATTTACATGCTCATGTCAGGTATCCAGCTATTATAAGAAGTGCTACAAAGACTCATGAATCCAGGTTTCCTTTTGCAGTCAAAATCATGGTGCTGTCTCCCTGTCATATGGGATAAAAGATTCACATAAATTTACATATCTCTTTCCAAAATAGAGGAATACTTTATTTTGGGACACACGTGTACAAGTAGAAGTCATTTCTCATCGTCTTCATACCACATGTTCCTGGAGAACTCAATATTTGTAATAATTTTTTTTCTCCTATCCATGTTTACACAAGGGAAACATAATTAGAGGTTAGGATAAAAAAGACTGTAAGAAAGCAATACAATCCAGCAAAGAATCAGTAATTTTGCTGTATTTCTTGTTCCAGGAAAAAAATAACTATTATTTAGTGATGTTGCACCACAGGAAGGGTGCAAGAGCAACAACACAGATCTTGGGCTGATGTCATTGTTTTCCACAACAATAGCTTCTTGAGGTAGTCTCTTTAGCAGTCAGGTCTTATTGCAAGATCTCATCTATTACTGGTGAGAAAGAAAAGAGAACACCCACAGACACTCTGTTCTGGGAAGTGGGCAAAATGATGGTCTGGTTTTCTTCCAACAAATAAACTAACAGCAGCTAGGTTTCAGTCTGCTGTAGAGATTTCTCACAGGCAGATTCTCCCTCAGTGGAATCAGGTTAACTCTTTCTGCTTGTTCAGTGTTTTCTTTTAAAAACTGCATCACTTCACAGGAAATGTTTGTTATTTACAAAATCCTTCCAAAAATGGCAAATATTCTATTTCTGTACTGAGACATGCAATGACCTCTTATTATCTAGAATAATAAGGGTTCTATTAATTTATGAAGGGAAAAGCTTTGAAAACGTCGTGTCTCAGAGGAAGGTAATGGATAGCATGACATGTGCCTCAGACTAACTCATATGGAGGTGGTTTAAGCTGAGCTGAGTTTTTGGTGTTAGCTCTGGTTTAATATTGCTGCTTGGAAGTAAGTCTTGTAGAGAAGTCCTTGTGGCTCTTCTACATGCTGCCTAATACTCACGGCAATATTTATTAGTTTATGCAGAATCCCAGACTAGGGCTGCCTGAGACATTCACACAATGGAGGTCATGAATAAATAATCCTTCAGGGAACCTAAACACCAAGGGACATGAGCACAGAGGTCTCTTGCAGAGTGACTCCATCTGAATGTCCAGAGGGAGTGATGCCAAGGCTGACCTGTTAGAGCTCCATGCAACCAAACTAGACTCATGCAGAACCTTTCTGCACTGACAAAGCCAACCTCTGCAGTATCCTTCTCTGGCTGAGAATGGAACCAGCTCATGGAACAGCCAGGCTAAAGCTGTAACCACAACGGTGCTGAAATACAGATGACTGCATTAGTTCATGTGGGGGCTTCACCAGAAAGCATAGCCAGAGAAAGGCTGGCTCTGTGACACCAGCTCTGCACCTAGGACTTGCTTAAAATCTGTACCACAGATTCGCTTGATAACCAAAGGCTGAGTTCAGTGACGAGGATTGCGTATTTCTATGATGAGCTGTAAAACATTATTCATGTTTCACTGAAGTTTATGCATCTGAATGTTGCAAAATCAAAATAACTCTCTAGGAGAGACCAGGAAGAGTCACCTGCAGAAGGAAGAGACCAGCAAGAGTTATCTGTAGGAGCAAGACACAGAGAAAACAGCTGCATACAGATGTGGCAAGAAAGATTGTATATTATGTCAAGTCACTTCTGAATTATCTTTGAGTAGTGTCTCTGGGCTGTAGATTAGGTATATCATAGGCAAGTGCCAGAATGGTTGAAGCTACCAGGATTTATGAACTACAGATGGGACTGTACTATCATGGCTGCACTGCTGCTAGGGCAGGTTTTCAAATGGAAACCAGGTTAATCCCTGGAGCTCCAGAGACTCACAAAAATACCCTGCTATTGCCCCATACTCTTCTTTGCAAGAAGCTGCTTTTAAAAAGAGCTTATAAACACAGGCTTTACCTAGCTATTCTATATGAACCACACATATCAGTAGAAGGGGAGGGAAAAAAATACCGTAACAGAAAAAATTACTCTAACAGAAAACAGTTACAATGGAAGAAAGGCAACAGTATAACAAGGTAGAGGCATTTTATTTTACTTAATTTTTTTAAGGTGGGAAAGAAGCCTAACATGTTTTAAGGCTTTTAACCTAGAGGATTCAAAAATATTTCAAGTAGTGTTAGATTCAAATGGAAGATAAACTATTCTAAAAAAAAAATGTTAAAATTAAAACCTTTTTCCAATTAAATAATTTTAATTTGAAAGAAACCTGCACAGCTATAATCTTTAACAGAATACTCCTGTAAGGGATACAAAAGCTGATGTCCTTCTCCACTCTCACAAAGACCAAACCAAAGCAGTTCAGGATGGCTTGTCATGGGATCATCATCTAAACACACTTTCCCTAAATCTCCTCCATCTTGAATATCCCCTCCCTCCTATTCTAAACTTGGGACTGAAAATTTTGAAGTTTCTTTCTTTTTTTTTCCCCCTACCTTTCCTCCTTTCACACATGCTTTTCTCTCTCTAGTGACAATTCATTAGCCTTAAACAGAGCTTTGAAGAACAATGTATTGATGTCTTTCTAAAGCACTTTCACTGTTTTAGCCATCCAACTAAATCTAAATGCTGTTGCCAGTTATTTATTTGTGAATAACTCAAACCAGAATGATTCAGCTCATACAGCTGGCACAGATTCAGGAAAACCAATAGGCTGAACTTGATCAGATTTTTATCAGTTAAAATGTATTGAGCTTTTTTTAACATAAAAAATATTGCCTAATAAAGGTCAATGCAAAAGCCCATGTAATGACAAGAAAAAGTTATTTTTGGATATTAATGTATTGTCTAGCAATTCTTTATTTTCCTTGTTTAGCAAAAACCAGAAGAGGCATGCCACAGCACTTATGCATGAAACTAGAGCTAGTGCTCCTTAACAAAAAATCAGCATGAGAACTCTGAGCAAGTTCTAAAACCAAAATCATTAAAAATATTGTTGGGATCTTAAATATTTATTTTAAGGCTCAATCTAATTCTAGCCTTCAGAGACAAAAGACTGTTTACCAAATAAGGCATCAGATTGCTTAGTTTCTTCGAGTTAAGCCATGTATTTCAATATTATTTAATAGTAATGCAATCAACCAAAACTTGACATATTTGGAACCAGCTGTTCTGAATTAGAGTTCACAATTTTCCAGATTCCATCAAGAAAGTTAGGCACAAAATTATGTTGTTTTGCTTTGTTTTTTTTCCTGTATTGTCTATTATGATTACAGAATAGCAACTATGTAAGTTAAAAAGCCACCAGATTTTAATAATGCCAAACCACTCAATTGGCAGCATTAAAAATGCCATTTTATGAATCAAATTTAATCTGTCAATTGAAACCAAACTCTTCAAAAACTCATCCAAATAATTATGGTATAGGCCTTTACAAGAATGAAATAAATTGGTTCTGCTGAAATGACCAAGAAAAAGATCTAGTGGTTCAGGCCTTGGGAAAGGTTTTGGATCTTTTAGCTATGGGACCAAGGAAAAGCTTTCCACCTTATCTCAGCTAACATGCTAAAGAGATAAGTGTTTTCCTGTGTATTCAGGATTTTAAAAATAGTTTAGGGATAATTATGCAATAGCGCTCAGATATTTGTATCCTAGAAATTCTAGGAAGGATTCCTAGAAAAAAGTCCTTTGTCATAGGGAACAGCCAAAGAGCCCAGTGCAGGGCAGAATGTTAAGTGCAACCAGCTGCAATCCCTGGTTCAGGGAGCTCTGCCACAGACATCAGAACTGCTGGGCTGATATTTCAAACAAAGTGAAGACATGGAGTGGAGAAAACAGTCTAAGGGGCTGAAGGGAGTGCAGGAGAGGGGCAGCTCTGGCATCCTGGCTGATTGCTTCAGTTCACATTAAGCCTTAGGCACATAGGATCAGAAGTAGCATTAAGGATAAATGATTTCTGCACTCTGTTTGATAAAGATGGTCATGTCAAATGGAAATAAAGTTTCTCAGGAAGGAGAATGTCCTCAGGATCCCCAAGATGACCTGATCGTGGTTCAGATTTTTTAGGAGACTCCAGGATGCAGTTGACCAACATGATGAGAGGGAGTATGACTGGATAAATACCTGACATTTGGAAAAGCCAGAGAAAAATTATAAATTATTTAGCTAAAAGAAACAACAGTTCTTTTAATGAAATATATGAGAAGGAACATACTTTTATTGCAGGAACAGAATGATATCACGGGCCATGCATTCAAATATTTCTTACACATTCAAGAGTTTTCTGAACCTATGGAGGTTCACTCTGCAAAGTTATACATCCAAATCCCAAAAAAACCATTAAATAAAATATATTTGACTAGGACTGGAGCATAGACTAATGCAGCTATCTACATTTCAGTTAGTGATTTGGATTTTAGCTGTCAGAGAGAATTAGTTAAATTCATTTAAAAGCAAGAGAGAGTGAAGAATGTGTCTTTCAGTTTTAAGCACCAGTTTTGACCCCCAGTTCAGCAACCCTACCCAAGTACTTGGATCCAGACAGACACCTTCTTCAACTAAAATTGTACAAGCTAACAAAATTTTTGTTAAGACCTCTGAAAACAGAGTCTTGACCAGATAAAATTACTGAACTGTCTCAAAACTAGTGGTTTTCTCATTTTATCTTAACTAAACAGAAAAATTAGTTTTTGAGAAAATACTCTAGGAAAAGAGAATAGAGTTCATTAAGCATACAACATATTTGCAGGATATCAAAACTGAAATGTCATGAAAACTTGGAGCAATCTAGTCAAGTAAAAAAAAATCTTGTCAAAGACTGATATGAGTAACCTTCAACATGCTAGAGAATGACCATATCCACCTGGAAGATTCACCCTCTGAAACAGAGCCAGTTGAAAGTACATGAAAACCTTGAGATACATGAGGCAGTTGACAAAATATTAAAACAATACAATACAGGTTTTTCAAATTATAAAATCCAGGCCTGGTTAGCCAGTCAATTCCCTTTACTGGCAAAATGTCCTAAGGGCAGTTTTGAAAATCATCTGTAAGTATTCCATTTAGCTACAGTGCAAGAGGAAAGAAAAACACATAAAAAGGAAAAAATATACCCCACCAAAACCCCACAGCTTTAACAGCTTAGTCATGAGGATACTCTCTCAGAGAAGGACAGAAGGTTTATAGCCTGATACCTGAACACATTTCTTTGCAATAACGAGAGACAAAGAACAGATTGTGTGGATATTTATATAGCAGTTGGCAAGGTATCACAGCATAACCTATGTATGATCAGCTTAATTTACATGGTTTTATCTGTTTCATTCACTTCCATGACCCATAGATACTGACCTGAAATGGAGTAAATGTACTTTCTGACTTAGAACAACTATTTAAGAAGCAAAATGTAACTTCTCTGCTGGACAAGACCTAATGATTTAGTCATCACAATTTCTTTTTTTGATAGCTGTTGACATCTAGTATTTCAGGGAGAAGCAAACATTAATCTCCCCAACAATAAATTACCTAATTAAAGGCCTTTTTAGTCTGCACATTATCTAATCACTTCAAAAATTCAACCAGTGCCTAAATTTGGGCTGTCATTCAGACCTCCATTCCACAATTTGGCATTTAATTTTGTGCTACTGTGTTAAAAAGAATCTAGGTATTTTGTGGACTGATCCCTTCTTCTAGCTTTTCACTGTGGTAATATTTACATGCATGAAGATTGGACTAATTTACAATTTTTTTTCATATTTTCTATGTATCACATCTATGTTGCTTCCTGGGTTTTTTAATAATTTTTTCATTTCTTCAGAAATATGACCACATTTCTAATCCATTCAATAAAAATTCTTAGCAGCTTTATCATCCTCTGTTATGCAAACTTGTCTGAATTTTAGAAGTGTAGAGCACCTGCAGCTCCTACAGACTTCTTCAGAAATCAGAAGAAAGTTTCATTTTTTCCCTCCAAAGACTGATATCCATGCAGTGAAACCTGGCATATTTGTTTCCCCACACTCTGGCACATTTGCTTCCCCACACCTTGGCACTACATGTTAAAGGAGATGCTAGCATTATCTTCCTAAACCAGCTAAATTCAGGGTGAAATCTTTGACAGTTCTTAAAAGGTCTGAATAGATTTCAAGACAACTATCACATTTTGTCAAGTTTCAGAGTTGGTTTGTATATTGTGACATTTTTCTGCAAGTCCTTCAGAATCTAGTAGAAACTGAAGGAGATGAAGAAGTCAGTAAAGAGAATATTTCTTACAAAATTTTCAGATTAAAGATGCCGATTTCTTGGCAATAAAATAGTTGGTTGACATTAGCGTGCTCTACTTAAGGACTAATTTAATTTCTGAGCAGCTATCCACAGATAATGAACATTTAACAATAGTATTCACTCATTGCTTTTCTGTCCATCTCATCTGAAATACCACCCTGAATCACAAACAGCTACAACCCAAAGGGTATATCAATGGAGATGTATAAATCAAATTAAACTCAGTTTCTCCAGATTTTCAGACTGATTGGTGCTACTACACATGATTAAGAAAATTCACAAGAGGCTTTTGTTTGCTCGTTTTGTTTTAAATTATCTGAGCATTTGCATTTCTTGCTGTGGAGAACTGGACTGTTGCCCTTACAACAGATTTGGATAAAATACTGGGAACAGGGAGAAGAGGGGGAGTAGGGACAGAGCACGCCAATAATCAGAAAGCATGGAGAAAGAAATTATTATCAATAATTAGAAATGAGATGCCACTCAAAAACTACATGCCAGAAATTGTCTTTTTGTGGGTTCAAAGAGGTTGGTGAGCCATCCAAAGGCCTGGAAGCAAACCAGGAAATACCAGATTTTTGTCTGTGCTCAATGTCAAGGATCACGTCACCAGGTTTCACTGAAGAATTTAGAGGAACATTTGGCACTCAACTTCTAGGCAATTGGTGACTTTTAAAGAGGACTAGGACATATTTCATGCCAGCATGCTGCCCTGGCACATGCCAATAGGGGACTTAAATATTTCGGTTCCCTCTCATCAAGTAAGAACTTCATGTCAAAAATATTGTATAGCTACTTTGTAGAAAAGTAGTCATTTAGTTAGGATCAATTCTTAATACTCAGGTTAAGAATATTCACAAAAACTAGATTTAGCCACAGAATGTTGCTTGCTCTAATTGATGAAATGACAGACACATTTTCATAATTTTGTTTCAAGTTCTACAGACAATTCAAGGGAGAAAATCCTTGTTGCCCTTAATTCAATTATTTTTTTTGTGACAGTTCCTTTTTTTTGTGATGGTTGAAGTTTTTACTTCTCATTTGAGATTGTAAGAATTCTTCCAGCATGGCTGCAAGGTTTTTATATTGCGTTTTGCAACCAGCTGTGATCTGTAAATCTATTAGAAAGAGTGTCAAATGCCTATTGTTTGGTCCTTGAACGGCACAATTCTTACATTTTTTCTTTGTTTCCATTTTCAGTAATACTGTCATCTCCAGAGAAAACTTCATAAATACAATCTGTCCTATACCAATAAATTATGTTGAGTTGTGCTTCTTTCCCCAGATATCTTGGGTGTAAAAGGAAAAAATGAAATAAACCTACCTAGCAATTCTTCTCAGCACAGTCTTAAAATACTCAAGGCAGAGACCATCTGCACATAGCCATAAATAGATGGAAGGAACATACTTCACTGGGAGCATTCTCTTACCATCTATGCCATCAGTTGTTAGCCACAGTTGTGGCAGAGGAGCTCAAAGCTCAGTTTGCTGCAGAATCACATGTACTGGACTTTTTTTCTGGGAGAAACGATGCCACCCAGTGGAAGTTTAAAATTACGGAAAAAAAAAGAAAAATATTTCCTTGGTACTTCAAATTAAGAAATGAAATCAATCAATTTATTTAGCTAAACGATTTACCATCAAAAGATAGCAAAATTTTATGTGGAAACTGCTCTGATACTCCCAGCTGATTTAATTGACACCAGACCAAATAAAAAAATCATGGTAATTAGGACTTTCTAAAGACATCTGACCAGACCTTTGATTGCAGTTCTGTCTGCCATGAGCAGACCTGTTGGAATATGGTGCAGCATCTCCATTACCCTGGAGTTTCTCTTCCAAGGAAAATAAATCTCTGTGTGACCAGGGAAGGGAGAGAGAGAGATGACTGAGTAAGCCTGTTCATTGCACAACACAGAATGAACATGTTTAGGGCAAGTCTAGACCCAGAGAGATGCAGGCACATCCAGATCTACCAGAAATACACAATATATGTTAAAAAGAATAGTCTATACAAGTAAAATATATAAATAGTGTTATAAAATAGATTATATTTTACATAACTATAATTATTGATGTAGAGCCAGACAATATATGCAAATACAAAATTCCTTAATACCTAAATTATGGTATTTATTAATTGCTTACATTTGTAGGGTTTTAAGGTAAAGTTATTGAGTACCATACTGCACAGGAAGGTAATTTTTAGATTTCAATGGTCAGAAACTCTTAGTTCCCAGAATAATATTCTGAACAATTTTATTCTTTCCTGCCACTTTGCCCACAAGTCTCTCTTCTTCTTCTTATGTAATTGGTTTGTTTCTTTCCTCATACACATTTCTACATCCTAATAAAGCTATTTCAGTAAGTCTTTAAAGATATTCAGGTGAAGCTTCATTTAAAGGATCTGTGTAATGATAGTTAAGGGAAAGCTCCAAACTATAAATAGGAACTATTTATTACATCATGCATAATCAAGTAATTTACAGAGTAGTTATTTCTCATTAGTATTATCTGGATCTTTCGTTTGTTCTGTTTCTTTAGTGGATGATTGATCTAATGCTGAAGTTTGGTATTATGGTTTGGTATTGAACCTTAATATTGGAAAATGAGTTTACAGCAAAGCTGAAAGATTGAAAGAGCTTACCCAACATGATCTTAACAGACTAACTACCTAGAACCTTCAGGTAAAGACAGGACAAACAAATGCTTTGAAAAAGTATGAAAATGTAGTTAAAATATTTTCTACAGACAAAATAAAGGGAATTAACTTTAAAGCTTCTGCATTTTATTTTGCCCTGCCTCTATTGCTTTGTAGGCACTTATGATACTTTGATAAAGTCTACTTTGCCAAAGCACTTAAAAAAACCTGCCAAAATTATCCATTTTATTTGGAGATATTTTTCTTTCATTCATGAGTCACTATATTGGGTCTGGCTGAAGTGCTGTTAATTTGCTTCATAGAAGCTCTCATAATGCTGTGCTAGTATTGATAGTTGGAAAGATGTTCATAATAAATTCGTATTTATACATTTGAGTCTTCTCCATACTAAATTGCATGCAAAGTGCATTTCACAATATCGACTCTCTAATATGCTTAAAGTCACATAAAAATGTGTATGTTCATAGTATAGTTAAAATATCCCTTAAATGAATATACACATTATTATAACCAGGGTATTTATTAGGAAAAAAAGATGAAATGCTGTAAAAGATTGTACCACAAATTATGGTCATTGCAATTAATACAGAATTCTGTTTTGAAGAGGATTAAAGTAAGAAAGGCTATTGAAAACATAAATACTATATGTACTTACCAAATTTGTGCCAAGTAAGTAGAATTTAGAAATTTTGTGGATTTATTTTTCTTGCACCTATAGCTGCATTAAAACAAAAAGTCCTGAAATGAGTAACATCATACTATGTAATAGCATCACACTTAAACAAAAAATAGAAACAAAGTTGTTTGCCCCTTTGGGTGTAGCTACACTGCCTCCTCCAGTGCCCACGGCAAAGTAAGGAGTTCTTGTTTTCCTTCCTGTCTAGTGAAGGGATTTCACACCTGTACTCCTGTGTCTCCTAGGTATGGGCTGAATCTGGAAGCTAGTCTTAAGCATGGTGCCAAATAAATTATAATTGTTTAAGAAACTTCCCAGAATTTTTGGACATGCCATAAATGTATATCCATGCCATAAGGGAGAAATAGTTGCTTCAACTTTCTCAGTTGCAATAAACTTAACTTTATTTTTCTGGTGGAGTTTGTAAGAGATGAAGGATTTTGCATGGTGGTCAGTATGGCTCCTTGCCTATATAAAGTTACAACCAATTTCCTAGTCAAATTCCAGGGTGGAAATCACACTACAGTAAACTGCAGTGATTTCTGTATTGCTAAACAGCATGTTAAAGCCAAGACAAAGATGACAAGATTTTCTATGGTATGTTTTGTATTACCAAAGAATGCACCACCATGGCAATAACAAAAACTGTTTTTGTAGGAACTCATTTTTCCTCACAGCTATTCTATTGTGTTTTATATAGATTCTTTTCTCACCTTACCCTTTCCAAATTTTCCAGTCCTTAGGATGTAAATATGCAGCACAGCAAAAGAGAGATGGACAGGCATTCCTCTGACCTCAGTGATCCTCTCCAGAGAAATAAACACAAACTATTTGTTATTTCTCTCTGGAATTCCTGACTTTCCTGAGGTAGCCTAATAACTAATATTCCCTTCATATATAATAAACGTTTATTCCCCCATAAATACTTCAAATTAGACACCTTTGGTTTTCCATCTTCCCTTCCACCATCCATGCCTCCAGTCCTCCTAGTGCCCAGCTTCAAGGATTCTTTCATCCCCACTTGCAGATCTATCACAAACACAGCTGCCCCACAGAGAATAATCTCTCTGACAAAGTGATATGAGAGAACCAGGTTTTTGTTTTGATTGCTATTATGAAGAAAACATGTGGGCGTTCTCTTTTTCACCATTATTCCCTTTCTACAAAAACCAGAATGGATGACTTGCATAGGCACACACTTGTCGTAAGTTATTACAAAGAACAGCTTTGAAGTGTAAACTGTTCTATTGTTTCAGTGGGTGGAAACAGAGACACCAAAGACGAAGTCAATATTAGATTACCTAAAACAAGCATATAAAAAGAAGAGTTTCATTAAGACCATAAGAAAGCCTAACATTTGCCCCAGACCTGAAAGTCGCACAGGGGAAGGAATGTATAAAGGGATGGAAAGCCAGTGTGTCCTGTTTCAAAGGAACAGGTAATAGTGAACTCAGCCTTGAAAGAAAGCTAATGAATAGACAACTGAACAGTTGTTTGCCTGTAGGTTATCTACGCCCTGAACACTCCTGGTAGAAGAAGTACAAAGGGTGAGAAGGGCTGAGCTCAACTATTTGGATTTTGCTGGGTAAATACTGTAAGTACAATGTGGCTTCTTGTTATTGTGAGCACGTCAAGAAAAGAACTGAATCTCTTTGGACAGTGAATGATAGTAATGATGGCACTGGAGAAGTTATTTCACTGCTACTTGGGACACAAGGGGTCACATGAATATATCAGATCTGATTTTAGAAAGCTAAGAATATTTCTGCCAAGTGGCAGAAAGGACAGCAAATTAAAACCGAAACCCTCTCTTTGTAGTAGGATGCCAACTAGTCAAAGGAATGAATATATTGTATGCCATATTGGAAATGGCTGCAGAGCACCAAAATCTTTTTTCATCTGATGTACAAGAAATAGGATGGGTTGACAGCTCTGGAGCCTCTGTGCAAAATTTGGTGTTGCAACAGTTTCTTCATTCTGCCTCATGTGAAAGGCTGAAGTATATTCTGCTTAAAAGGAGTTTTAAGAGACACATACAGATTATTAGAATCTGATCATAACTAAGATATTTGATATAATAAAGAGTTTAACCAATTAATTTCTATTAAACCCTTATTATAAATTTAAACTCAGAGGGAGATTTTTTTGAGAAAGAACCATCCATGTAATGGGATGGCAATGTTAGTATGGTAATGTGAAAACTTTAAAATAGCAAGAAATGCAAGATGTATTAGTAATCTAAAATAACAGTCCTCTGAATTAATTTACTGAACTTCAAAAATGTCCTGGTACTACTGTGCCTTCCACCATTAATTTCATGCCCTGCACACTGTTCCTCTGACCAGAGTTGCTGTGATCACTTTCTACCTTAATTTCACAAAAAAATTTACAAAGCTAATACAAAGCGGTAGTTTTCTGCTAAACTGACTTGTTTCTATCCCTTAGACAGTTATCAGGGAATGTTCAAATAGGCAGCTGGGTGGCAGAATGTGGCAACCTTTAGCACAGGAGGCAGTGACACTGCAATTCAAGGTAGGTAATTAGCCAGCCCACACAGACCCTGATTACTTTCTAAGGAGAAACTGCTTAATGTGGAGAAATGGACTCAGAAAAGCACAGCACTTGGATCTCATCACCAGTGGAGTCACAGAATTATGCAATATAAGAAGTTGGAAGGGATCCATAAAGACCATTTAGTTTAAATCCCTGCTCCTCAGAGAACTACCAAAAATTAAACCATATCACAAAAAGACTTGATCAGATGCTCCTTGTAATTGACAAGTTTTTTGATCCCAAGATGCCCAAGATGAAAATTATCTTTTTCAAATATGAAATTAAAAAAAATAATGTAGATGTGAATAACTACTTAGATTTATTGGTGTGGTTTTTTTTTCTACAAAAGAACATATAATATTTCCCCTTTGTGCAGACATATTGGGCTAGGGCTTCTCAAAATCCAGTCTTTCTCAGATTACTTTTAAGTGTGTTGAGTTTTTTTCTTGTCAAACCAACGTATATCAGTAAATCTAAATGGAAGGAAAAAGTGAGAAGTATGCGAAGAATCAATTGTTCTTCCTCAAATTCATGCCCAGAAAATCCTTGTTTACTTGCTTCCTATTCTCTAGAAATTAAGGAGTCGATATGCATATCTGCTTGAAAGATGATACGTGATAGTGCCAATAAATGCAGTAGACAGACAGAAACTGTTTCACAACACCCCTTGGAAAGCATGTCAGCCCCTAACAGGCATCCAAATAGGTTCTTTCAGCTTTCCAGGTTTGTTTACTTTGCTTGCCATCCAGTTAATATTTTTTCTTAATGTCTAATGTCATAATTTTTTTCAGTAGTCAGATGATTTGTGGATCACAGTTACACAAGACTGACATTGATGGGTGATATAATTTTATCTTTTTAAACGTAAAAATTGATTTATGTATATTGACTGCTGAAGCAAAGAGGGTATTTGACATGTTTTAAATGAAAATAGAATTGAACTTATCAATAAAATTTTCCTTCTACAACCAAAACTTTTCTGTTTACCTCTGTACTCCCTGGATAAGTCATTTATGTGCCACGAATTCACAAATGAAGCATGACTGACTATACAATTGCTATGAATACACCATGAGTATGAATGACCTGCATTGATTCAGAGCCCCACAATCCTTCCTATGAAAACTTTCTGTAATGATAAAGTATTCTCTTCTGTACAGATTGTCATTAAAAGCATTCAAGAAAAGATTCAGAATAGTGGTACGCTGGTGCAATAATCCAGAATAAAATGTGAGTTTGCAAAGAATGGTTTTTGTGGTTTTAGCAAGGAACATTAAAGATCATTAAAAACATTAATAGTCAAAACTAGTTAAAATAATATAAAACCCCCCAATTTTTCTTAAAAGGGAAAAGAAAAAATTCTTCTTACACTGACACACATCCTGAAATCTTCTGGGTATCAGTTGTATTTCTTCATGAGTCAGAACTTGTCTGAGGCTGACTGGGCTTTATACTGTTTTTACTATAATGACAACATGCTGTTCCAGCAAGAACACAGGATTCTTAAAGACAGGATTACTCAAATTACATATTGGGGAAAGAATAGACCAGCACAAAAAATGGTGATATAGCAGCCATTAAGGTGATTTTACATCACCCTCAGACATTAAACAAATACTTAGAACACTGGCAGGTTAATGGAAAGTTGTTTAAGTTAATAAAAAGAAAAGCTATTAAAAAACTCATAATGTCAAGAAATTCTTAAAGCTCTTAGTGATGGGAAACAGAATCATCTGGTGGAATGCAAACAAATGTTTCTGTCAGCTATAAAGAGATCTGTTCTCCATTACCAAGGCTGTCATGACATCTTGTATTTGTGAGGTGGACTCTTGAAGAAGTCAGGTATCTTTGTCAACATGTGCCTGCTTGAACTGCAGGTACCACCTGGATCAACTCTATCTCTCTTCAGTGTCCATGTTGCTTTTGATAGAAAGGAGTCTTGCATTTTCAATCGTGCTGCCTATGTTACAGAAACTTGCCTCTTGCCCACGTGCTCAGTAACACTGAACCCTTGCAGACAGATGAGTCAGATTAATTACAGCCGGATGCTCTCTTGTTACACATTTCAAGTCTGTCTGCACTAATTGCAACACCCAAAGCAAAGGAAAGCAGTGAAGAGTGCAGATTTCTGAGGTATACCAAAATCGATGAGAGTTCTCAATTATTTTAATCAGACATGTATTTCATCACATTCTTTGGAAAGTTCTGTCATTATTTTCTTGAGGCGTAAAAACTTTACAGAGCAGACAAGAAGTGGTGACAGCAACATAGGCAGCACCTTCCTCAAAGTTTTTCTATGAATTGTACTCTTGGTGCCTTGGATTCTAGCTTTTTTATTTTTCAGACTCTCTACTGCTTGGTATGTAAGTCTGAAACTTCATGTTAGGTGTTAGTAAGTTCTCTTCCCGGGGTAGTCAGACAAAACAATCCCTTTCCAGCTAGAGAACCAAGGACGCCTGTTACCCAAAAAGCATGAACAACAGCAAAGGGAAAGGGGGCAAGCCAAGGGGTTGAGACTTCATAACCTGAAACTGTGGTTGGACAATTGACCCCAATATGTAGATGAACCAAAACCTATAAAAGTGTAAAAATTTGCGACTGGGATCCATCTTGGATTTGACTTGGATGTAGCCCAAGCCAGGCACTTGCACTATCCAAAGTGTATCCTTTCAATAAATACCTATTTTATTCCTTTTGCTCTGTCTAGTCCCTGTTCCAGGTCAGCCTTTCTAGGCATCACTCTTCACTTGTTTAATTTTGAAAAATGTCTCAACAGAAGAAATATTATTTGTGATTTACTTTAGCATGTGAGAATGTCACTGAAAATGGATAACTACATACATGATATGTGTGCAAAAAAAAAAGGTTCTGCCTCTTACCAATTCAACTCTATAACTGTATTTAAAAGAAAGAGGGAAAAAAAAGAGAAAAAAGAACAAAAAACCCCTCAACATTACTATGTTTTAAATCTAGAAAAGGTGCAGATGTGTATGAACTGATCCAAGAGAAACTCCGGCTTGGGAGAAAGAAACAGAATAGTTCCCTGTGTCATGGGCCACATAAGCAGACTGATCCTAAACCCACACAGTCATGATGCTGGATGGAAATGGGATGGGGAGAATGGGCTGCTTTGGCCAGAGCAAGGCTCTGCAGAGAGGGGCAATAGCGGCTCTGCTCCTTTTGCTGCTTCATCATTTCACTGTAACACGACACTCAGCCTGAGGGACACAGCAGAAAAAAAACACGGTACTGCAATAAAAGCCTCTTTAAATTTCTACAATTGTAGCACAGCTTTTTGCAAAGGAGATGGCGTGGAGAAGTGAGAACCTGGGGAGAGTAATAAGCAAATAACCCACATCTGTATTCCCCGGAGCTGGAGAGCACAGGCAGCACGAAGCTGGGACAACCCTCCAGCACACACCTGTGTGGGACACGGCAGGGACCACAGCACAGGACAGTGACAGTGCCCGGCTAGCCCTCCCTCATTCCTGAGACACAGCTGTCCCCTCCCTGCAGGGCTGTGCAGCCTGATAAACACAGACAGCAGGGATGAATATCTGGCTGTAGCACAACACAGCCTCCATCCCTGTGTGCACTCAAACCTGCAACACTGCAGAGAGGGCCAGACCGACACAAGTGGAAACTAATTACAAGAGAAGATGCTCTCTGGCTTTTAAAAAATCCACTTATTTTGTGGGGAAGTATCAAGCTGTTTGCACTACACACCATAATAAAGGACTTTTGCCTTTCAGAAGGAAATTAAGCATCCCAGGTGCTAATTTGTTTTGTATATGATTCTGAGATGTGATATAAAGACAAAATTTAGAAAACTGCCTTTAAATATAAGAAGAAAGCATTATCCTTAGTAATATTTCAGACAATTTAAATGTTTGCTAGCTTTTAAAGTGAACTCATCACCTGTGCTCAGTCAACAGCTTTAGGGTTCATTTTCCTGAAGATCCTGCTTCCTGTGAATACATACTGATTTCTCTCCCAAATGTCCTGTGTTCCCAGTTGCACAGATGATATTCCTTGCCTGATGTGGCCTTTGTTGTGCAGTGTGCTCCATGCCACTGCCAAGCCTCACAGCCCTGTAATGGGCTGGATTTCCAGTCACTCATACTTTGCCCTCTTACTACAGTGTTCAGGGCCTTGTTCTTGGTGGTGAGATGCTGCCAGGCAGCTCTAGTACCTCTCACATGAAGAAAGACCATTGCTGAATTTCCTAAACCTTGTTTTGTTTATTTGTTTTGAGCTATCTGCCTAACCTTCAAGCTTAGCCCAGAATTCTTTCTGTATCTAGCATCCTTCTTCATACCCCCTCTAATCTTGATCTTTTATGAGCCATTATACTGACCTGATGGCCTTCATAAATCATTACTTTGGGTCTGAGCATGCCTTGGAGACAGTCTGTGAAGGATTTGATCCTGATGGAGCTTTCTTATTCTCCTTTTTCAAAAGCTGCAAGAAAAGATCAAGAACTGTTTTGGGATGCTGGAATGAAACTGGGTCTGGAGTAGAGGTACCACTAAGTGAAGGTTGAGTGTTGTCAGGCTGATGACATCTGTGGATCTGAGAAAAAATAGTAGAGAACTGTTTATACAATTTTTAACAGGCCCATAATCTGATTTATTTTCATTGTTTTCCCCATGTTCAAATATAAAAGAGATTTATAACCTCTTATAGATGAAGTGATGCTCCCACTGTCAGGAAGTATTGCAGAATGAGATCTGAAATTCCAGCTACTATCTCTTAATTCATAACCTAGTAAAATATGTTGGAGTTTGTGTTTGGTTATCTGACCTCAGTTTTTTACTTGCTGTGCATGCTATAGCAGCAACATTGCTTGCACTTGGGACATTGAAAAGAATTTGAGAGAAATAATCAAAAGCAGGTTCTCATTATAAAATGTAATTACATCATTTCCTCAGATTATATTTCAACAAAATACTGTAAGTTCCTTGTTTTCACATAATTTTTTGTATTATATCAGTGTTATGCCCCTCATGCATGAAAAAATATTTTTCCATTAAACAGGATGTTAATTTTTCCTGGCACCAGCAATTCCTAGGGCCCTTTAGAAGAGGTACCAGGTTCTCCTTGCTCCTTTCTTGAGTCCTAGCCTCAGAAGTTGTTTGCTGCAAGATCTTGCCCCTGTAAAAAACTTCTACGTGACTCCGAGACCGCAAGAAAAACAACAAACTCGTACCTAGCCATGTATGACTTTATTTGTTTACTTCTAACACCTCCATGAAGAGAGCAGTTGGTTAAAAGTCGCTTTTAACAGAATTGTAAGCCTATCTTGTTTCTTTAAAATTGAGTCAGCCAAAACCACACTGGCTTTCTGCTATGCTTTTTGCCCCCAGCAGCCACACTTTACTGTCTTAAGATGGACACTTACTAAGAAAATTCCTGTCACACAATTCTGCTTGTGCCAGAGAAGCTGTTAATTCTGTTGATTGCACATTCATCAAGGATGAGTTATTCAAGCACTTAACAACTGCCCTGACAATCTCCTTAAACAGGAAAAAGTGTTACAAAAATATGAACGTGACAAGAAGGGAAAGTTACATGACTACCTTGGTGCTGGTTGCAACACTGAGTATCTAATTGAGTTATCTGACCTGTGGAAGACACAGAGCCTGCAGGGTGAGCATAAATTTGATACCTACAGTTAAACAGGGTGAATTCTTTCCTGTGTGGAAAGGTGACATCAACATAATGTGACAGTGATAAGGTTCCACACGCTTTATTGCTCTTTTATTTTGGCTTTTAGTGGAAAGCTCAGGAAGTGTCCTGAAGGAAACAAAAGTACCAGGAAGTAGGGAGAGCAGAAAGGCCTCACTACAACAGGAAAACTTGCTCCTGTTAACAGCTTCCCCCTACACTCTCACTACATTCCCTTGCACCCCTGCTGTCTCTTGAAATTTTCAGACCCAAAGGGGTCCTGTGGTGTGTATGTGCATTCTGGGGGCAGTATGAAAGGCTGGCTATAGCTTTCCATGAGGGTAGGCTGGACAAAACATGGTAGAACAGATCATGCAGGAGTGTTTCTGAGGAGTACTGGACAAGATGGGAAATGAGAAAAATAAGCAGGAAGACAGAAGGCAAACATTGTATATATAAGGGAAGAAATAAAAACATTAAATGCTTGGTAAGTTTTAAGCTTTCCCCTCTTCCTCCACAGAGTAATCAAATGTGATTTCAAACCAAAATTAATCATCAAAGTTAAAACACCACACAACCAGGGCATCCCACTGAAGTGGTACCCTTCCTCACCAGATTTTTATAAAAGCGTCATCTTGTAATTCTCTGCATTATTAATTTTATACCACAGTCTGATTTTGCACCTCCTGAAGCCTAAAACAAAAAAAAAAAACCACTATAAATGTTGCTAGAAATTTTTGTAACACTTACACTTGGAAAAACATCCAAACTTCAGATGAAGCTGGGCAAGCAAATCTCCTGAAAAGTTTTTAAATGAGGTTCTGGAATACTGAACAACTGCAGGGATGGAATTATGGAATGTAAAGCACAGTCCCTATGTGGCAAGCAGGTAGTCCTTTTATTAGGAAGGCCTGCCTTCCCATGTAAATTATCCTTACAAGTTCCTTTTGAACAATAATACATTTAGTATAAGAATTCAGACTCTGGAGTTACTGAACTTTATGAGGTTGGCTTGGTTTCACTGTGGAACTTTTAGCTTAGAGCATTTCAGAGTTCTGGCTTTGTAAACACATGTGAACAAACTTGCCAAAAATAGAAGTGAGATGCCCCTCTGTTGTTTTGGGGGTTTTTGGCCTTGCTTTTTTTATTTTTTAATTATTTTCTATCATTTTTTTTGTGTTTCAAGAATCTTCCTGCCATAGCAACAAAAGAAAAAGTCTTGCCTATTAGATTTTATATGTCACAGAGGGGAAATAAAGCCAAACAAGCATTACGCTTCACATCAAACCATGCACATATCCAGCACATTAAATCAGGGGGAAAAAAAATCTAATAAAGCTGGATTCTGTCTCATGAAACAGAGAAGCAAAATTGTTGGAGATACTGCCCAGATATTCAGATTCAGCCATCCAAGGCTATCCCTGGGAGGCCTATGCAGTCAAACAGAATAGCTATCCAGAATACTAGTGTGTAAGAAAAATGCTGCATGCACAAAGAAATAGGTGTTGTATGAAAGTCTGAATAAAAGGTGGGTTTATTCTCCTCAAGAAAAGTATTCTATGAGTTTTTTCCATAAACAAGAAACTTATTCAGCAGCCTTTGTGCTATTCTCACCAATTGCAGTCTCACTGTGTAAACAGTGCTATGTAAGCAGTATCACTTACATTACGTACTGAAACAAATGTGGGTGGACCCCCACAGTTTTGTAGTCAGGCTTCACAAGAAGGCTGGGAAGAGCACTAGGCACAAAAATTGCAGGAAAATAATTTCTTCCCAAGGATACTCTAAGAATTGCTAGGAAATCTATTTAAAATAAAGGAAATAACAGGTTTAGAGGATTTTAATGTAAGTTTACAGTTTGCAATGTGCCTTAAACCTGCAAGAACCCTAGATTTATTTCTCCTACTATAATTGTTGAGATTCATTTTCACTAATTACTAGCTTCTCTAGTCAGTTCCAGCAGTCTTCTCATCAACATCACTGTAATCTTCCACTGCTTCTTCATTTAGCAACTAATTTTGGTTACAAAGAACTAGTTCCAGTTTTAAGAGGAACCTTACATAGTCATCAGTAGGAAGAATGAGATTTCATGAAAAAAAATTATAAGAAGGAGGAGGAACCTTTCCCCATTTGCCCACAGGTCACAAGCTTTCTTTATTAAAACTAGGGATAATAATACCTATCATGTAACTTTCAGGTGAATAGCTAATAACTAGTATCTATCTGCTGAAAAAAAGAATGCCTTCAGAAGCTGCATGTTAGTAGTATTCAGCTGAAGGAAAAAAGAGTCTTCAGTGTGAGACATTAAAGAGCATAAAAATCTCATGGAAAGTGAACGCAGGTCTGCATTATTGGGAAAATGAAGCAAGTGACTAATGAGTGAGGGCCTGATGTACTGAGAAACTAAGGGTTCTCCATGAAGTCAGCATGACCCTTAGCTGCTTAATATATTTTAAAATCAAGGCAAATGATTTTATTTATAAGAAACAGAAGCAATAGCATGTGGGAGGTGAAGAACAACAACTTCATTAGTAAATATAGATGTCTTTGTAACCAAAACTGTAAGAAAGCAGAGTTAAACCTTCAATCATCTGAAATATAACACACTGACAACTTGCAATCTCTCCCAGTGGCTTAAGGGTGGAGGTGGCATGCCGTTTTTCAGCTCTCAGAAATGCGTTGAACAGCTTTTTACAAAAGATGGATGTTCACTACTTGGCAGGATAAGACACATTTCTAGATGCTTGAGAAGTTTGAAATTTCTAGTGAACATTGATGAACTCAGGCCACAAGGGTTCTAATGCTAATGTCACTCTAAGAATATGATTCTCATATTATGTCCTGCGATCACCCACCGTCCATTTAAATGCTAATAAAACATCTGTGTCTGGGTTCACAACTTCATGCTAACTTAATGTGGTTCATGTCAATCTATCAGCATACAGCAGTTAAAATTAAGGTTTCAGTACCTTTGTATTACTGATATCAGTAGAGAGAAATAGGGTACACATGGGGACTTGACATGTAGGAGATGTTAAGTTAAACACCTAGTTCCAGAAACCACAGCAATTTTTCAGGTTGAAGGGTGATGAAAATGTAAGACAGTGGCTACTTTGGTGTTTCTGTTCCAGCACGCATTTTATTTTCTGTTTGTCCCAAATCATCTACCACATGCAAGGCTCAACAGACTCACAGCCAATACCAGTTTTCTTACTGTGCTGCATTTCCCAGAACAGCATTGATAGCTGGTTGGGTAGTGGGGAATCAATTATGGATGAAAGACTTTTGCAGCACCTATGGCCTGTGAAAGACACTCCAAAGTCAATATATATAGCATAATGTAGGAGTCAGCCTGGCCAGTATTTCAAGTCAGGCAACCATCACCAAAGAAGAATTATACCCTAAACCTTGGGAGGCATCTGTTGAAAATTGTGATGATTCCAAAACAAAGTTACTAAGAGTTATGGGATTGTTTATGTTAATTCCTCATACATATTCCTAACCTTCATTCCCCAATTAGTTATCTCTACTCCCACTTTCTAGAATGTTCTTCCTTCCTTGTATCCCCATTGGCCCTTGTTTGATGCAGTGTTCCACCCAACCTATCCTATTGGTCCCTGCCTACCCTTACTCCACCCCTACATCATTTCCCCTATACCCCTTGGACCCTAACCTCAAGTCCTCCCCCTCTTGCCCCATACTTATACCCTAGACCTTCCCTTGTCTGAGTCTTCGACCATTATCTTCCAAAAAGAGCTTGTTCTTTCGGTTATCATGTTTGGGTTTTTGGGCCTCGTCCCACATTTACTTTCCTCATTATTAAAGTACTTTATTTTATCAAGTTGTGGTCATTGTACCCACTCTTCATTTGTTTTTGCCACTCCTGCCCTGATACCAGGAAACCCAAAAGTATTGGGGTGAGGCCACACTGGGTGTTGGGGCCACCCTTGCACCGACAGCATAGTACAAAAAATTTGTAAGAAAAGGGTGCAAACCAGAGCAATAGTCACAGGCCAGCCTCTCTTTGCCTTGTTGCAAGTCTGGTAAGAGGGAGAGCAATCATGGTGTCTCTTTTGCTGTGACCTTCAAGAGGAGATGCTCACATTCTGCTTCAGTGTTCTTTTAGCTGTCAGTAGTTCAGTTGATGCAAATTATTATTACATATGAAGTAAAGGAAGCTGACTGTGGAAAAAAATCAAGCTCTTACAGCAACCAAGGATGTAGCCAGTATTATTCTGTGTCAGGATATGTATATTGTTACACATCAGGTCAAATTTCTAGCACAAATTGTGTGCATGGGTGGTTTGAGACATCAAAGGGAGTTGCTGCAGATTTATTTCCACAGAAAATAGGGGGTTTATCCTGCCAGTTCCACACCGGCCTGACTTACTGACATATGCTGCCCAATTGTTAGCCACACGTTGTAGACATGGGTGAGCTACTCCAAACCAATTAGGAATCTTCCTAAAAACCTGCCAGAGTGCCAATAAATAAATAAGACAAGTTTTCAAAATAGCAGCAGCTATATAATAGATCTAGTTTGTTCTGAATAAGTGACAGCGAGATTTTGCTTAAGACTCAGTAGTGTAGAGCAAGTATTAAAGACTTGCAGACTAATTTTCAAATTTGTCAGCAGTTACACAGCTTTCATTGACTGCATTGAAAATGTTTTGATAAGTAACAGCCTGACAGTGGGAGTAAAGGGTTTACAATCTTATGAATGTTAATTATTAATTATAAATTGAGACTTAGCTTGCACATTTCGGTTAACTCCTCTGTGGCTGCCTGTCATGATGATACAGCCCCAGGCTTAGTTTGTTTAGATCTGAGTAGATTTCAATAAACAGTAGGTGGATGCTTTTAGGTGAAAAAGATGCCCATGAGCGCCAAGCACTTAATAAACTTCAGGTGCTTCACAAACAATGTGTACAGATCACATTTCAGGGATCAGAAGTATCGTAAATCCTGATGTTTTTGAACTTCTTCTTGGAAGACTGAAGTGGAATTACCCACATGAACATTTAACTGAGAACCAAATAACTGTGGCAGTCATGCTCCAGAGAGCATAAAGCATCAGTAATAACCCAACCAGATTTGACATGCCAGTCTGATGGTCCTTTTTAAACTCTTAATACATCTTTCAAGGGAGGAACAAACCACAAAGGAAGTTAAAATGTTTCACTTTGGAATGACATAGAGGAAAAATTTGGTCTTAATTTTTGTTTTTGTTTACTAAGATACAAAATAACATTTTCCAAGTTACTTAGTGGTCTCTGATGAACATGGAAAAAAGTATTACAGATCTCAGTCCAAGCCCTACTCAACTTAATGATTTCTGTAACCACGCTGAACAAAAAAGAAAAAGACAAGAATTGCGTTGCCTAGTGTTTACATTTGGTTCAGATCAACCCTTTAGAATTCTTTGGAAAATTTATCAGCCTGATAATATGCCCATTTTTCAGCATGCTGGCAGAAAACAAGGGAAAAAATGGAGATTATTCTGCTCCTTTACTGGGAAAAAAAGCAAGTTGAAAAAAGTTACTCATTCCTTCCTAACCAACTTTTTTTTCCTAGGGCCAAGTGAGTAAATAGAACCATATAAAGATGACAAATTTTCAAGGACTGAGCAGTGTAAAGGTGCAGACAATAAGCACACAGGTTGGTCATTGGCTTACTCATGGATATGTACCACCTACAGAACTCAATACTCGCCTGCTACTGCCATTAAGTGGTTAGAACAGCTTTTGCACATTTGCAACAGTTTTTGCACAGGCCTGAAATTTGTTTATGTACTCTATTTGTTGCAATTCCTGTAGGATTTACCTCTGAATTTTACTTATACTCTCACACTAGATTGGCAATCTTACATTCATGCTGTGAGGTCCATTGAACCCTGAGTTTTTTCATTGCACAGATTATGTGATGCTGTTGCAGCTCCCTCACATTTTTGGCACTTGCTTGGGCTGATGCACTGAATTCAGCTGCACTTTAAGGGTGGAATCACACTTCATCAATACCCATTTTTATATTTGTTCATTTTCTATACCATATGCAAAAGCAGTGTGGCCCAACTGCCAGCACACAAGTCAGATCTGGGTAACTGGATGCTTCCCTCTGGTCCACTGCTTCTTCTGAAGAGCAAGCAGAGGAGAGCTTTTTGGTTCCTTTGCTCAAGCTACCTCTTGTTGTGCTTTGGAGTATGTGTTGTGCTCCATGAATGGAGAAGGGAATGTGCTTTGAAATGCATCTCCTGCTGCATGTGAATGCAGGTCTGGCTTCAGAGCCAGGAGCTACTAATGGTACAGTGACTCACAAAGGTGTCCTCACACCCAGGGCATTGTTGTATGGTACTTGGTGAGAGAAACCTTTGAATTCAGATCTGTTCGATCTAGAAATGCTCAGCCAACTCAGGCACTGACTTGGGAAACTGCTATCCTTCTGAAACAGAAATGTTCCCCAGTCACTGCTAAAGAGACAGACAGTCCTATGAACTTTGACAAATCTCATCTGATATGTTTAATTCCTCATATTCAAGATCTGTTTGCCTTCTAACATCTTTCCTTTTACCCATGGGGTTGTTCTTACCTGCTAGTCTGCCAGTGACCTACTCAACTGCCTTCCCCAGAGGCCTACAGGTGTATGCATTTTCTTTCCTGTGTAGGCATAGATCCAGTGGAACTTATTCAAAGATCTATACTTCCTGATACATTACTGCCACTCCTGCCTGCCCTGTCCCTTCCATACAGAAGAAGCAGAAGTGTCTCCCTTCCTTGCTAACCACCCTTTATTAACATTACCATTTTTCTTTTTTCTCCTTTGTCTACACCAAAGACAGTCTGTAAAATCTGTCCCTTCCTTCTCCTTGAGCTTCAGTGTAAGGAAATTCCAGAATGTGCATTCTGTGCATTCTGAGCAGGTACCTCACTACCTTTTTTCATCCTTTTTTTCCCAGTCCTGCTATATCCTTTCATACCAGTTTTCTAGCCCTGTGTCTGGTGCTGGTCTTTGTCAGAGACAGCAGAGTGAGCTACATAAATCATGGCTGATTCCTAGATGAGGCAATTCTGTGTTTCTTTTGAACATTTTTTTTTTATTATTTATGGAAGCCTTCATTTTTTCCCAGTGGAGGTGGTCCTATATGGTAAGCTCAGAGTTACTGATAATAGTTTTGCTATTTATAGCTATAGATGGCTTAGAAGTGGGTCCAGAATGAAAGAAGTTTGCAGAAAACTTGAAAACCAAAGCCCAAAAATGATATTTGTTTTTGGGCCCAATCCTAGAGAAAGCTCCCATTAAGTTCACCTGCACAAGGAATGGAAGATTATCCCCAATGAAGTTTTATAGGAAGTCTAATCCCACCCAGAAAAAGAAAGTGTTTCCAGTCTTTCTTTCAGATAATTATTTCTATCTGTCCTCTAAAACATGTGTGTTTCTTATGACTACAGTATATTCAGTTTTACTTTAAACAGTGATAAGTATATTTATAGATCTGTGTAAAACAAAATATTACTAGCATGTCAGCATTTGGTTGATCTTCACATTCTTGGCTCCAGAATGGTTTAAAATAAAACATACACACAACGCAGGGTTGTTTTTTTGGCTCTGGTTTCCTCATTTTTGCCCACAACAGACCTGGCAGATGTGGGATAGCTGGAATGTGCATATCTAACAATTCTCTTCTGTGCCATCATTTGAAGCTGTAGGAGTGCAGCTATTTGGCTGTAGCATGAAAAAGAGTGATGAATGTGATGAAATACAGATTTCATTTATAACCAGGGGATAAATACTGTTCAGGTCACGAAAACAGATTAGTGCTTGGGGACAAAATATTCATGAAGAACTCCTTTTTAGAGGTGGAGGTAGGGGCACAGAACTACAGCAATTAAACTGAAATGGCTAGGTAGTTACTGAGAGTATATAAAAACAAATACAAAACAGGAACCGCAAAAGGATGAAAGTTTGTTAATTGCTCTGGCCTTCTGACAGCCTTGCTGGGGAATTACAGTCCAATTAATCATGATAACAGATAAACTGGATTGCTTCACAGGAGATTTTATATTCACGGTTTTGTGGAGAAGTTTAAATTTGTTTCAGGGGCCTCACATCCAAGATAAACCCAAACCAGAAAAGAAAACAGATAGCTGTAAAAATGGGTTATGAACCAAGACTTTCTCAGATGACTATTAAGTCTTGATCAGTTTATAACAGATCAAAGAAAATCCTTCCCAGTGGAGGCAGGACTGCTATAGCAGAAATTGTGCTCTTATCAGAGCCAAATCCTTACCCTGAATTCAGACGTAGATGCAAGCTTGAGAGATGAATCTGTTTTTAAACATGACTGCACACAAATATAAATTTCAGCAAAGGTGTTTCAAAGATGGGTTTGTGGCATATAATGTCCTGCATCTGTGTGCTGGATCAACTTATAAAAAAAAAAGCCTTAAAAGATACAGTCTATATAAGGTTCAAAAACCCAGGAAAACTCCCTATTATTTTAGGAATAGTGGGGTATTCTGCATTCTTCATGGAAGTGAGTTCATGGGAATTTTTCTTTGGGAAGAGTATCAGCACTCAATAGAGAGATATGACAGGTCAGAGAGAAACATACATTACTGCTGAGGTCAAAATCACTGAGGATAAAAATAAACCTGTTTTTCAGTTTGTGTCTTGCTGGGGTTTTTTAACAGCTCAATTATTTCTTCCAACAGACTATCTCTGTACAGTATTTTCCTTAGATCAGGACTCAGTGGCTGGCAAGTCAATGAAATTACAGCTATCCAAGTTCAGAAGCAGGGAAAGAGGAAATGTTTTCTGAAGAACTTTTACTGTGTCCCATGTATTTCAAAAAGGGTGTGCCTGACTGGAAAATCTCTCATATGAGAGAACAACCTGATTGTGTGAGGTCCTTCTCACAGATGTCCAGGTGGGGAATAGGCTTGGCAGTTAATACTGGAATGATATGACCCAGTAAAACTGGGAGACGGAGATTTTCCTTCCATGCTGGAAAGTTTAAATATTGTTTTGCCTCTGGTCAAAAATTCATTTGATCTCGGAGGGAAAGAGAACAAGCCTTCAGTGACTCTGGGTGTGTGAGGACAAGAAGAAGTGGAGGATTCAGCCTTTTCTGAAATTTCCTGCAGCTTTGGGCTGTGTATGTCTCTGGTGGGGGGTATTGCTCATCCCAGTCATAGTCAGAGCAGTCTAACAGCTTCACCAGTCTCCCTGGTCCTGTTCCCTGAGCCAGCTCTTGTATCAGGGACAGGGGCCATAAGCTCTCACCATTCTGAGAGCCGTCCCCTGTGTGCAGGGAATATTCTCAAAGGTCAGGTTCCACTAGTATTATGGCCCATTTTCACATCTCCAGAGACCATCAGAATGTGCAGAAACTATATGACATATAAAAAGAAAGTTATCTGAAGCAGGAAGACATGGAATCTTGCTCTTTGAATATGTCATAAAGTACAAGAAGGACATGACTCTGGGCTGAAGGAAATCTGCTAGCTCATAATTTCTCTACTGGTTTTGGTAGAGTTAGTCCAGGTTTTAATTGAACAGTTCAGCATCTGGCAAGGTTTGCAGAATTTGTCTAATCAGATCCATTTGGATGTGTGTTTCCAGCAACAGAGACCTTAAACCGTTTCACCACAGTCACCAGATTCAGGTTCCATAACCAGGAAGTGAAGACATCGCTTGTTCTACATTGCCACGCATTGTCATTGGGAAATACATGGGTTTCTGGGTTTTTTCTTAATTTCCTTAAGCAATCCTATGACCCATGCTCCATAATCAAATAGTTTGACATGCATTTGTTGCATGACTTCTGAGGCTGAGATTTTTTAATCACCTAATGATGATGACTGTCCTCCTCCAAAACCACTTAAATACAATCTGGTCCAATTGGTCAGCTTTGTCAGAGTGCTGAGCCAGCACATTATTTGACTTCCAAGAATCAACGAAGCCAAAAATCAGGGTCAAAAGTTGCTGTTAGTTGGCACATACTTCTGGCAGGCTTTATAGAAAACCCCGATTAAAGCATTTGTTAAACCTTGACTGAATTTTTTTTTCCCTTTATAGAGTTTTGTCAGATTTCATTTTTTACTCTCCACGTGATTTTGTGAAGAGGTCTGTGATCAGAATAATGGAATAGCAACCTGAAACAAAAAGCAGGATTTCTGCCATACCAGGGGGATTTGTTATTTTACATTATTAACTAGTCTGGTTACAGGTGCTATCTTCTGCATTAGTCCAAGATCTTCTCCAAGATCATCTGGGAGCTCTGCAATCGCCGCTGGAACACTGGGAACTGCTGTTGCACCGACTGCAAAGAACCACCAGATGGTGCACGGAAATAGTGCATAGCTTTGTAGCATAGTTTGGGTTGGAAGGCGCCTTAAAGATCGTCTATTTCCAAACCCCCGCCACTGGACAAAGTTGCTCAAAGCCCCATTCAACCTGGACCTGAATCATCATCAGAGGGAAAGTTTCCAGCTGGCTTTTTCCAGCCTTGGCAGGGTTCAGCCACTGCTTGGTGAAGTCTCATCTCGGTTTTGGTGGAGATAGAAGTGAGCCCCGACTGAGGGAAAACTAGATGTGACTTTGTGGTTTTACATCAACCCAGCAGACTTGTAGCTAAGCTAGGTTTGCTTTCGGGGGTGTAGATGAAAAGTTTAGATACTGACACAAGGAAGAACAATTGACTGAAATTTTTTGAGATTTAAATGGAGTTCATTGCCTGTTGAAGTGTGGAAAGTGGTGCAACAAAAGTACAGTCCAGCTGTGTTTGGTCATCTTTCAAAGTTCAAATCCACAGTGAACCCAGGGTTAATTAATGCATGAACTTTTTGCATCCAAATGATGAAAAACCTGTTGATTTTTCTGGTCTTGTGCAGTTTCTACTTCCTTGTGCTTGATCTGGAAAAAATCTGGCAAACGCATTTTTTGTAGTTTGTGCTTGGCCTAAACTCAAAAGTTTGGAGTGAAGTTTCGATCCTTAGGTGTGAGTGCAACCTCTCATCTGAGCATTTGGCATTTGGCTTTTTAGGTGCTATTTGGACCTATAAATGATCCAAATACTATACAACACAGCTGAGCATGTGCCATTCTGTCACAAGAGGAGGTAATACAATGGTATGTGTCTTCAGAGCCTTCCTGGTGAACCAGAACACCATTAAAAGTATCACTGATAATGCTTGTCTCTTTAGAATAAGTCTTAAATACCTTATGATTTACCTTGTGTGTTTCACATTTGGATGTTTTACCTGTGTGACAAACTAGGACTGCACTTCATTATGCATCCTTGGCTGGGGAATGTTTTCCTTGTGCACAGGGACTTCGAAGTACAGTATTATGAGCACTTATTATTTCAGGGGAGGGAAGCAACTGGAGTGCACTTGGTGCCTGTGATCAAATCTTAGCTTTCTAAACTTGCTGAACATCATTTTAAGTCTCATACTTTTTGGAATTTGTAAGGCACAGAGCCCTTTTTATATATACAAAGAAGATGAATCCTTGTACAGATTATGGTCATTATCTTATCCAATTTGTGCAAGATTTGGCCTGTTGTGAATGCTCCTTTATCGTGGATTTTGGAATAGCTACAGATAATACAATGACAGCAGCATTTACAGTGATAATGTTTCTCTATATGACAGAATGCAGAAACTAGAGGTGTAGCCTGAAAAAACCCATGCGGGATTGTCCACTCCACCAAAACAGACATCTTGGATATGGAACAGCAACATGAACTGTAGTGAGGATTATGGAAATCTTTTGTAATACAAGCTTTTAAAGACAAAGGGTCAGAAAAAAGACTTCACTGGAATGAGCAAGAAGCCTAGGGAGCATACGACTACCAAAGCTTTAGGTGGCCAATTTCATTAAACTCTTTCTTTCCCCAGTGGAGAAAGACAAGACCTGCATGGCTTTGAATTGCTCCCCACAGGGTCTGTACCTCTTCCTGAATCAGGCTGAACAACTTAAGTTTTGTGTCTTTTTTTGGCACCCTAGTAAGGGTCCTTGGCTGTCATGGATACCTCCAATGATGCACATTTTCTTCCATATTTGGTGTGATGTAATAATAGGGAGCACAAGCTATTTTCTTTTGGGAATAGTCTTCCTTCCTTTTCTTTAGAAAGAAAAAGTGTCAAATTACGTTTAATTAGGAACTTTTTTTGCTAGGAATTTGCAGAGCAAACGTTCATGAAGAAACCAACTAAAATTCCCCCTCCTAGGAGAATTTACTCTAAACAAGAATAATTTTTTATCTTTCCTTTACTGTTTTATTCAGATGAAAATTTACTTGCTCGTCTGGAAGAACTTCTGATTGTAGGGCAATCAGAAGCCATTACAGCATAGCCTGGCCTTTTCCTGCACTGGTAGCATTTTACTGATTTATAGTCTTCCAATAACTAGACCCACTTTCCATGAACATTGAATGAAGTAGTATTAAAAACTCACATGTTGAGAAATCTGAGCAGTATTTGAGCATGTATCTGACTTGTGATATCTAAAGGATACAGTTCATTTGTCATAATTTTATAGCAATTACATATATAAAATTAATTACCCGTTTGAGCAATAAAAGAATAAGAAAACAAGGCAGCTGCTCATAAGATTCCACATTTAGAAAGAAGAGATGGAATTTGTGGAATAAATTATTCTCTCCAAATAATGTCTTTAGCCCTGGTCTTTAGAAAGTTTTTGTCCACTTAGCTCTTTGAATTGGCTCAGTCCTGGGTAGAAACTCCCAAAATCCTGGATGTAAAACTTCTCTTTGCACTATTACTAGTGTCTGGCTTATGTCCCACATCACAAAAATCCCAGAATGAAAGGCTTAGTCTTTCACCAGGACTATATTCAAAAGGGTGAGATGAAAGGGACTTGGAAAATTACTTTTAGCTACATTACTTACTAGTGTCTTTAAGGAGAACCAGAAAGACAGAATCATGACAGACTATGGATCCAAAGGCCCTTACTAAATTAAGAACTAACAGGTGTTTTATCACTAACATCCTTGTTTACTTACTTCTCTGGAAGTCAAGTTTCCAAGGAGCGTCTTGGATCAAGATTAGTTTCATAGAAAAATTAAGTCACTGCAGCAATATAGCCAGACAGGATTTTAAAATTGGCTCAAGCTGTGCAATTGTCAAGCATTAAGGTGTTTGGGGAGTTAGTAGCTTAAAGTATCTTTCCCTAAATCTGCATGGGGAGCTTAGTCCCCCAAGGAATGCCTCTACTCTACCATTCAGTGGGGACCTGCCTAAATTCCTCAGCCCTTCTTGCCAGGTGACTCCAAAGTGTGATGGATGTGTATCAGTCTGGTGCCTGCCACAAAACTCTAGCTGCCAGAAGCATCACAGCTTTTTTCTATGCCCAGACTGTATGCCTGAACAGAGGGAGTGTTCTGAGGGACTGGAATGGATATTAAACTCTTGAATGGTATCTTGAATGGGCATTAAGATTGCTGTATGAAATGTTGACTCCAAACAAAAGATTAACTTTAAACCACTCTAAAATGTCAACACCATTATTTATTTTTCACTATCAAAGTGCCAATGGTCTCCCTGTAAAAGAAAGACTGACCTTGCCTTTAACATAAGGCAATCACTCTCTCAGGGACCAGAGCCCCTTAGCTGCAGTTGCTGCCTCCCAGAGCTCAAGGACTGTGGTGATCTCGGGGTATCTGTACTTTTATGTTTACTACTTCTTCTACATTGTTTAACAAGCAGCAGAGATACATTCCAAGACCTTTTTTTTCTGTACAACAAACAGCACTTAAAGACTGGAAGACAGATTCTCAGCTGGTATGTTACCTTACAGAATTCTGCAGTACCATGTTTTTTCACATTTCCTGAGGATACAAAGGGCTTACTGGAAATACTTTGCAGAAGGAAGGATTATTTCCATAAGCTTTCCTGTTTAAATCACTCAGCCACAAGAATTCTTTGACTGGACTATATTATCTTATAAAAAAAATATCCAAATAAAAAATGCTATGTAATCCTATTAAAAGTTATCCTCTGTAGCTCCACCCAGCTGGGATATACAACCTCAGAGGAACTCGGGAACTGCTGTCAGTATCTACCAAACCCACAAAAGAAGTGACTAAAGAAAGAGAACTTGTGAAAGTACAGAAAGAATTGACCTAAAGTCTGCTGCTTGTAGAGAAATATTCAAAATTACAGATGATTCTATGTCTTAAAGACCAGCTCACCTCCTGTTCTGGAATGAAGCAAAGCCACAAAAGCATCAGGATTGTCTTAATGTATTTTTGGCTTTAAAGAAGCTATTCCCACTCCCCAGTTTATATAACATGTAATCAGATAACTTCAAATAGGATATAATGATTTAATAAAGTTGTGACTACTCGTGGTTATAAAGGAAAAATTCTGAAGAGCTTCTAAACAGAAAAATACTATGCTAGCAAAGAAACTTCCCTGTCTATTCAATAATTACTTCTTGCCCAAGCAATACTGTGGCTCCATGTAAATTGTTTGGCCTGTTAGAACCACTGAGCACTGTGCCTGCAGAATGCAGGGAGAATGTTTGTGCATGGTATTAAAGAGCCACAATCTGTATGATCCAGCTGAAGAGCAATGGCCTTGTGAAGGTAGATGGTCCAACCCTCAGCACAATGTGAGAGAAAGAGCTGCAGGAGACAGCTGGCTTACATGGGAATGATGTTGTTAACAGGATTGGGAAAAAGTGATGCCATTCATAAAACCACGAAATAATAATGCCACTGAAGTAAAAGATGGGTACTCCTTCAAAGACCAGCGACAGCAATCTGAAAGATAAAGGACGCTTGTGGGTGTTCTCCACACAAAAACAAAAAGATCATCCGAGTGCTCAGAACAGCAGTCTGGCTCCACTCCCCAGGGACTTGGTTAGCCACCAGACAGCATGGTGGGCTGCTGAGGCTGGTGAATTGTAGAGATTAACTGAGCACACGTTTGTTCCAGCAAGTAGTTTTAGCTGTAAAGAGGCTCTTCCCTGCATAATGATCTTTCTTATTTAGGATACAATATCTACTAATGTTAAGAACTGTTGGCACCATAACTGCATTCAAAGTAAATATTGTAGCTTGGCATTATGCATGCATCTCTCTTCTTCACCCCTTTCATCACATTTACTTTCAGAACTTTTGCCTATGCAACTTGAAAATTACAACCGGAGTGTTTCATTTTTGCTAAATGCTAACCACAATCGTTTCACTAAAAGACAAGCATTTTGTGATCTGACTGGAACATTACTATGAATCTATATTCATTGAATCATAGAATATCATGAGTTGGAAGGGACCCACAAGGATCATCAATGTCCAACTCCTGTCTCTGCCCAGAATTACAAGAATTCCCTGACACAACTGCAGTCCATTCCCTTGGGTTCTGTCACTAGTTGCCAGAGAGAAGAGATCAGTGTCTATTCAGTCCCCTCCTCTTCCCCTTGTAAGGAGATGTAGAGAAAGGATGTCAAAACTAATAGTTTGCTTTTCTCACTGTGACAAAATCTACCTATAGCTACCACTGTTTAAAAGTATTTTGGAAATAAATGAGTTCTTTCTCCCTGTCCTCTCAGTTGGCATAAATCCCATGGCTAAGACAGCTGACAGATAGGGTATTTTAGTGATGTCTTAGGAATGCATTTAGCATAGCCACATATATCTTGTGAGCTCATGCCCATCCTCAAAGCTTTGTGCAGATAGTCTTTCCATTGTCCATCTCTAAGGCCAAGAAAAAGAGTCAAATAATGAACATTTTTCACCACAGGAACAAATTTGTAGATCTTAAGAACTAATCTTATCCCCCCAGTACCTCCAGATCAGAACCAAGTCCCCTTTAAGGTAACATTTCTCACAAAGTATGCTGTTCTGATATCTTGTTCATCTTATGTGACTGTGTCAAATAATTTCCATCACATTTCCATCTATTCCATCAGATCAGTTGGTCAGAGCATGGTGCTAAAAATGCCAAGGTTGTGGGTTAAATCCCTGTATGGACCATTCACTAAGGAGTTGGACTTTACCCTTGTGGGTCCCTTCCAACTCAGAATATCCTGTGAATCTGTGATTCATGTCATGTGAACCAAATGGATCACAGATTCACAGATCTGATCAATCTTTGGTGCCTGTTGAACAGCAAGGAATTCCCATTTAAGACAAATTAGACACAGTAGAATAAAGGTGCCCTAGTTCAGCAGCATTTAACCTCCTCTAAACCCACCACTGTAGCCTCCTACTCCTTCATGCTGGAAGGATATTTCACTGCTTGCAGTGTTCCACACCCAGAAGTGAAAGTCTGACAGTGAACTAGACTCCTGCGCTACCTGAAATCAGTACAACTTTTGCTTAATTGTAGGCATTTTTAAATGCAAGACATAAAATTGTTTGAGTGCATTCAAGAAGGTTTATTTGAGTAGTAACAGCATAAACGGAAATTGAAACACGTTTCAATATTGCATTTCAGGAAAGCTTTCAAGCACCACTTTACTGAGTAGTAGCTAAATCTTTATCTTTGCTGACAGCATATTCTACCTGAAAGCAACTGGAAAGCCCCTTTCAGATAAGCATTTTGGCAGCTAATGCTGTATTGCAGTATTTTTATTAGCACTGAATGAACCCCTCAACACACCTCAACAAATAAATTAGAAAGGAACCATTAAATCTATCTGTGCACGTAATAACCCTGACATATTGCAAACAAAAATTATTTTATGTGTAGCTGAACAAATAAAGCTTAGTTTCCTATAGATTTGTATGTTACATATCTTCATTCTCTCAGCTCCCTCTCCTCACTGCAATATAATTAGCTTCTTTGTCATCCTCTTTCTCTTTAACTGAACAAGAAATAGCAGGGTGCATTGATCAAATGGATGCTTCACGAGAGTAGAAACAACTATGTTAAAACTGCCTTTCCTTATTAGGGGTATTATTTTTGGTCTTTCTATTCATCTTCTGATTTCCTCAGATCTTACAGGTACTAAATGGATTGAAGGTTTCTCTCTCTCTTCAAACTTACTTTTAGTTTTTCAAATATATGAAAAATCTCTTATCTCCTTGTCAAACTGTCTTACAAAAATATACCTTGAAGTTGTCAGAAATGTTCTCCTCAGTTATTTGTGTTACTGTGTAATGCTGGAAAAACACATTTCAACATTTAACACCTCTGTCTGAAACATTTGGAGGATTTCTCCTCACTTTTTATTTTCAAATCAAAATTGGCTGAAGTATATTCCTACTGTTCAATGAAAATGTTAGTAAAATTAAATGCAGTGTAAATGCAAGATGTTCAAGAAAGTATGGCAACAAAATTGCTAATTCTTTGGCCATAGTTTTGTGATTTGGCCATCAGCTTCAGCCTGGCCAAAGTCCAGGAGACCTGTCCCATGAAAGTGAGTTCAGAACTGAAGCTGGGAAACCCTCAGTGTTTCCTTGTCATTTTCAAACATCAAGAAGTGTATTTTGCATCTTTTTTTTTTTAAGCTTTCCAAACTGATTTTCAAGATATTGGGAAAGCCTTCTGCTGCTGGCAGAGCAATACAGAAATGGATATATTTTGAGGAGGAAGCAGACATTAGTCTCCTGTGATGCCCTAGGAAGGACTAGGGCTATGAAAAACATGCAAGAAACCTGCTGGGAAGAAAGTGGGCTGTTGTGAGGTCCACTCAGCTGGACTGAACACTTCTTTCCACAGGTATGCTGCACTAGAATCAAACACAGTGGGAATGTTTTTCCCATTTCTAATCCTTGCAGGAACCATTCACTGTTGCTGGAAGGTATTTGCCTCTGGACTAAGAGGATTCTTGCACATCAACCAGGTCCAGGACACTTTGGCACAAAAAAATATGCCAGAACAAGGTTGGAAAAAAAGATATTAATTTCTATTCAGCAGAGCAATAGCAATGTTACTGGGACACAAAAATGTATTTCAAGAGGTGGTCTGGAATCTCATTTGCAGCCTTTTTGAGCAGGGATCACGCTGGATTTTCTCCTTCATATGAAGGGCATATGTTATATACAACATGAACCCTCAGCTCCAAATTCCTTTATACTAATGGAGGTCTAGAGTTAACTCCACAGGCTTCTGAATCTGGTTTATGGAGCTTAATCAAAAAAGCTGCATAGCTCTTCTCATGCATTTAAGGGGATAGCAATATAAATGGAGTGAAGGAAAAAGTGGGTCACAACTTTGGCACCCATTTTTCTTCCCTCTATTTTTGGTCTCAGAGTTAAAGCTTTCAATATTTCCTTGTATGGACAAAACAATTAATAAAAAAACAGATCTTTTAGTGGAGGCAACTGTACAAATAAAATTACTTGACTTTACCAGTGAGGAAAATGCATAAAAATGGACAACAGCCTGGAAAAGCCCCACTTTCATACCACATATGGTGTGAACTGATAAAATTAACATAGTTGATCTACAGATAATGTCTGTCAAATGTTAACAGTAAAACTGTATGTGCTGAAGGCCTCCAAAGTTTAAATAAATATTTTGAGTAAATGTTATGAAAACCTCTACTCTTTCATGAGCACCTGTTTCAAGAAGGTTAAATGAAATACAGTTTATTTATATGAATCCCATTCTGATCTTCAATAAAAATAAAGTACAGGCTGAGTTGGATGGAATGATATTGCACACCCAGCAGGACAGGGCACAAATCCTGTTAGTCTCAGAGACGTGTCCAGCCTGCAGAAAGAAGAGCTACTGACCTCCCAGGAAAGCAAGACTTATTTTATTCTACATGTTCTATTCTACAAGTTCTGTGGGCTCCAGAGTGCTAAAAAGGCAGGTTTGACTGATTCTGCTAAAAAGGCAGGTTTGATTGATTCTGCTGTAGGAGGAAATCCAATTCAGGTTATTGCTTCTAAGAAAGCTATAAAATACCAAAGGGAATGGAACATGTTCTGAAACACTGTGTTGAGGGAGGAAGGTGGAGACGAAATGCTGAAGCAGATCCTTGCTGTTTCTGGGGCTGGTGGGCCTAATGAAGCTTTAGTGGAGAAAGATATAAGAAGATATTTCAGGTCCTGCAACTGAGAATATATTTCTTGAGAAACTACAGGAACAAGGTTTATTTTTCATCTCCCACCTTCTCAAGAAGTCTTTCACACAAATTACCCAATCACACTCCTGTACATCTCCACTTATGTGGCATGTGTGGCCAAAGGAAAAGGGTGGAAGAGGGGAAAAGTAGGGTAGAAAGAGAGGTTCCTTATCATGAGAGAGACAGAAATCTGGCTGGGCCAGTGAGCCATCAGAAGAGCCTCAGGTGGATGTCCAGTCCTTGCTGGACTGTGCTGCTGCAGAGGACAAAAGCAGCTGGAGGAGGGAGAGGCAGAGGAGGAGGCTTTTTGACAGCTGGGGATGGGCAGGCTAGGGCTGAGGGGAGCAGTCCCTCTGCAATCAGGGAGCAATGGCTGGCCTTGTTGCTCGAGAGTCTTCCCAGGATTTCAGCCTGGGCCCCTCCCAGTGGGATAAAAAGAGAGCTGCTTGAAGCTTTCCTATCACTGCTCCTCTCCACCCCTGCTGCACCAGACCTCACTTGTGACTAAGCCCCGCTGTGTTTTATTTATAAATTAACAAATTCCTCGAAAGTTCTGGACCAAGATTTCCATAACCTCTGACTTGCAGTGGAAATGATCCTTTCAACGTGCTGGATGACAAATGTGTGTGGGTTGTTATCAGTGGGCTTGGGCAGTGGGATCAAGACTTGCTACTGTAATTTCAAGACATTTTGGGGTGGTGCAGAGGTGGGGACAATGCAGGAAGTGAAAGCAGATGCTGGGACTGTGGAGAGGGCAGAACCGCCTCCTTCAGGTGTGGCTTGTACAATTTTCTGTTTGAGAGAACTAGGCCAATTTGATTCCCTAGAAAATCTTTTTTTATAGATCCAAACTATACACAACAAAGCAGGTGGAGTCAAGCCTGAATGATCCACATTTTCAGTTCTTGATTTTTAAAGGCTAAAAATCTGAAATTACAACAGAATCACAATTTTCAGGTTTTCATTTAACTGGACATCTTCAGTTCCAAAAACCAGTTTTCTTTTGGGCTGACACTGTGTGTTGAGTTTCATATTTATGAGTGAGTTAAAGACCCTGAATTAAACAAATAATACAGAACCATTAACATGTATTACTTTTTGTAGCAATTTTTACTTTGTAGAAGTTAAAAAAAGATTTTGCATTTGATTAATAAGTTTTAGCTTGGTTGCATAACTGCGTCATTTACTTTTCTTTGTGTTCATTTACTATCAATTAAGTGGTAGCAAAAACCTATGTCTCATGAAAGCCAAGTAAAATGCCCCAACAACAGTTGATATATTTACTAAATAAACAAATTGCTCCTTGGATTTTTTGTGCTGCATAAGTTATAGGGAATACTTAGAGACAAGAAACCTTTATTCTTTGCCAGACTGTGGGTTGCTATATAAACAGGTGAAACTGATGGGGGAAATAACAGTGGAGGATGTTAAAAATATTGGTTTTTCACTTTTGGCTTGTACTTATGCTTCTTTTGTGCATAATTTAGTTGTTAAAACCTGAATGCTAAGGAGCCCGTGAAATGTACATTGTCTTGGATAACATATTAAGTAAATCTAAAATAATAATAATAAAAAAAAATTCTGAGGATTTCCCCCCAATATTAATATTTCAGTGGCTAACTTTGCCACAGGTAGGATAGGATTCTCTTTTATTTATATACATTGTTACATACAATATTTCCAGATGATTCACTGAATATGGAAATTCTGCTATCATATGAAGTACCTTTGACAGAACAAACAGCAAGATTTAATTTTTGGAAAGCTAGTACTTTCAAAAAAAACTCTTTGTAGTATTTATAGATTACCAGCCTTGATGACCTGGTGTTAAAAAATATTGAACTGAAATAAACTAAAAATATCAACAACTTGGGTATTACTTAAACATCATGTTTCCCTTGACAGAAAACCAATTTCATTCATCTGCACCATTTCCTTTCATTTTTATTAGCTTGGAGTCAGCACTGTAAGTCCCAGTCCTACTTTTTTCAATTTGATAGGTCACACTGAAAACTGATAAAAGATGCCTATGTTTTTCTTGCTACATTTGCAGTGCTGCCAAATGCAAACTTAAAGAAAACAAGAATATAATCCCCATAGCCTTAAAATGGTGTAAAAGTCATGAAGAAGAAAAAGAAAAGTGGGTTATTCATACTGACTTGGGAATTTTCAGCCCTGAAACTTTAATTGTCTCACATTCTTCATACTTTGTCTGCAAGTAAAAAAGACAGAAGCTTTGCTTTGAATGCAAGGGGAGAGTCCCATGAAATAGAAATTTTAGTTTTCTTTCAGCCAGAATCTTGAGGCTTTAAGAACACACATAAGTAGTGAGGCTGGCAACATCTCAATCAAGTTTGTTCTTCATTTCCATTGAAGCTGAAAGGAAAAATGCCAAAACCATAGTTCTGATGCAAAAAGTGATAAACCAGCAGGAAACAGTCTTGCCCAGTCAGCTTTTCCCCTGAAATGAAAGATGAGCATCTTGTAAAAAGGTCTGTTCAGAGCTCCAGTGAAGTCAAATTACAAAATTAGCTCTCACTGACTCCAGTGTTGAAATAGTTTGCTCACTTAAGGAGCTCTTCAAGGGAGGAGAGGGTACTCTGCTACCAAATTGAAATTTGGAAATTCTTCATCTTGATAAGCCTGTAGAAACTGGCAGACAGACATTTTAAAAAAAAAAAAATTATTTCCTCCTTATAAATATGAATTTCTGCTACTGGTTTTGCTGCCAAATATCAAAAAGTTATACTGAATACTCTGCTTTTGTTTATTTTTAACAAAAACTTAATTTGGCACAAGCTAGTTAAATGTTTTCTAGAAGTTTAAGTGAGTTCATTGGGCAAGGGATATAATAGTGTAAATTTAAGGGTAAATATGTCAACATGATGAACAGCATATTGCATTTATGGCAATGTTTGTGTCAAGTCATACTCAGCATCACAACATGCTTTTTAAAGGTGGTTTCTTCATCCAGTTCAAGGCCATATTGCCATCAAAAATGCCTGTGCAATCTGTGCTTCAGCACTGTGCCTACCACATCTTTCTCATTAGCACTGGCTACCATGCAATCTCAGAACTGCTGGATCTGCTTGCACAGCTGCCTGAAAGTAGCCATGCAAAAAAACCAAACAGAAAACAACAACAACAACAACAACCACAAAAAAAAAAATCCCAAAACAAACAAAAAAACCCAACAACAACAACAAGAAGTTAACATTTAGCTGAATCAGTAAGCTGACTTGGACGTTCTGTCCATCCCAAAGAGCAGATACGGGGGCAGCAGTGGAGCTGGAAAGGCAGGATTACCCTTCCACAGAAGCATGGTCTTAGAAAAATCTCAAGCTATTCTTTAAATTGGACCTCTACATTATGGATTTGTTCAGGGTAACAAGGTCTGCCTCATTCTAATTGTGCTGCCTTTTCACTACCTTGCACATTAGGAAACCCTTCCAGCCTGTGCAAACTGGGCTTCAAAGCCAGGGCAGGTGAACTGATATTTCTCCATTGGTAGTGTATTCTGTCTGCTTTCTGCAAGTAGAAATCACTCCACCATGTGCTGAGCAGAAAGCCCAAGGGCTGCATTAATTTTTCTTCCTTATGATTTCCTTATGACTCCTTTCTTCCTTATTTTGTACTACTGTAGTAAAAATTAATGTAATCATAATAAAAAGTTGTTTGCATACTACCAGAGTGCAGAAATTCAAATTTTCATTTATATCTATGAGATTTTAGGTGATTACTTACTCTTTGCTTTATTTCCCCCTGCCTAGATCAAATTAATTTTATGCTAAAGACATGATTTCTATTAGGAATCAAAGTAATAGGCTGAAATAGCTACCAACACATAGTTTTGTTACTGTAGCAGGGAGTTGAATATACTTGACTGAAAATCTTAAGCCATTAAGAGTTTCCATGTCCCAGAGAAAATTCCCCACTGTTTTGCTTAAGACCAAACAAAAAAAATAAATGCTTGAAAAATTAAGATTGAAGAAAATTCTACAATATCACATGACCCTCTTTAGTGGAACACATGAGGGCATTGGTCTATTAGTGCAAGCAAATGCCTGATGAGTAATGCTGTATCTTTTACTCTGCCACTTTGCCAACAACAAAATAGGTACACTGAAGTAAAAATTAACTGTACACTGTAGGTGACTTGTCAAGTCCAGATATACAGCTGTTTGATGTGAGCAACCAAATACATAGCAGTTCAGAACTACTAGAGGGAAAACAACTGTTTTTTTCCCATCAGAAAGAAATCATACACTTGATAATAACTGAGCAATTAAGATCTCTTCTAAGACAAATCCTTTGCTAACTTAATACTTACCTACAGAACATGAAAAGGAAATATGGTGTATCTGTACTTTCTGTCCTTTTTTACTGTATAGCAGGCTCCTGTCTCCCTGCTTTGTCTGTTTCTCTTCAAACAGTGTGCAGTCCAAAGGAGCAATGTGGGTGAAGTCTGAATATCTCTATTTACTCTCTGTAAACCCTCAGTGTGTACTGTGCAAGGCCAAGCAACATGTAAACACGATTCTTTTGACTGAGTTCTGATTACTCTGAAACAGAGAATAGAGTCAAGGTCACTAGATGCTTCACAAGCTGTGAAATGGATACTCCTCAATTCTTACCACTACAGACATGCATTGATTTGATTAAGAAGAGAGCTGTATCTAAAACTAGTCTAACGGGACATCCAGAGATCTAGCCCAAAGCACAGCCAACTTCAAAGTTACATCAGGTTGCCTGAGGTCTTGTCCAAACTAATTTTGTGTATCTCCAAAGATGGTGGTGACACCACAGCCTCTTTGGACAATCACATCCAGTGTCCCACTCCTCTAACTGTGAAGAATATGTTTGTTCTTCTGCAGAGATTCAGTCTAGAAAAAGAAGGGATTGCAGGAAGATTTAGAGCTGAAGAAGAGTGGCACCACGTGTGCTGGACAGGATGCTGGAGGGACAGGTGGCACCAGAGACATGAAGAAGAGGGCTCCCAGGACTGTGAGGTAATTTGAGTCAATTGCTGGGTGGTAGCAGTGGGAATGCTAGTGCTGTGCAGAACTGGAGGATTATGTCTGGGTCCATGAGTAAGAGAAAATACTGGTAGTTTTTGCCTGTATTCTTTTGAAGGGGAAGATCTGTTGGAGGTCATTTCATCTTGAGGTCAAAATGGTAAGCAGGCATTTCTGTAGCTCACACTGACATGAAGGTTTTGTAAAGCATTTGCATAGACAGTTGCAACTCATTCATAAAAGCCCTTGTTAACCTGGACTGACTGACAGAAAAAGACCATGTATAGTATCATCCCTAGCATAGAAATCCTGTAGAGCCACCCTAAGTGTGATGAGGCTTGACAAACCACTCCAGGGAGCTGCATAGTTTCCTTTTTAGTTAGACTTCAGGCTCTTCAGACTCTCCAACATTGCATCAACTGTTGCAGAGATCTTTCCCTGACACTGTGCTGCAGCATCAGTGCCATGGACCTGGAGGTCTCTGCTGGTTGGCAGCTTCATTTTTACCAGCAATAATAATTCAGTCGTATTAACAGGCACACTGTCTCCTTGCCTTAGGGCACAACTAGAAGTTGGGATTGTCTTGTGCTATGTTTTCTCTGTGTCCTCTACAGAGCTATATATTACTGATTTAGGGGATCAGTTTAATCACACTGCTTTAACTGAGCTGTGCATGGCAGAATTGGACACTATGCTTTTAAATCTGATGATGTATAAAGAAATTGAACACCATTTTTGTAATTTTTTTTTATTCAGTTCCTCACCGAGTGCCTGTTGATTTCAATAGAATAGTGCAAGTGATTAACCTGTTTTTTGTGTATGGTAAGTCCTATTCTGTAAACAAATAAACATCTGTTTTAGGAAAGTGCTCACCACATGTTTTATCAACAAAGTTCCAAGGTGAATGTGAATTGATTTGTAAGGACGTCAAAAAACAAGTAACAAAACAGTCTTTTTTTCCTTTAAAAGTTTATAGAAATGCTTGCTGAAAATATCCACTTTAAGAAATGGGGGTTTTTTTAATCTCTAGAAAAAGTGAAGCAAAATTTGCTTAAGGCTTTGTGTTTTGCAGCACAATCAGATGCTGCCTGTGGCATAACTTCTGAAGTTCTAAACTGATTTTCTTTTTCCCATAAACAATCAAGTCCCATTTTGTTTGAAGCATTTTATATGCTGTGTTAAAACACTCATCTCATGCACACATTTAAACATGTACACACAGGAATGTGCTGGGAGTCTTTTTCCTCTGAGGCCATGAAAAGGCAATGGTGGAGACTAAGTCTCCAGTCTCTTGATGTCGGTGATGGAGATGCAAATGTTACTGGATAAGCTCTGAGCCTCTGTATGAACATCTCAGATCAACTGAAAATGTGTCAAGACCTATAATCTATAATGTTTCTTAGAAACTTTAAAACCTCTGTGGATTAGGAAGACCATTCCCACAGCTTACCTGTCCCCCATGTGTTTGCCCATGGGGTAAACACTGTCATCTCAAAATTGAATAACATATGGGACATTATAAGAAGTCTAGAGGCTCTAGGCTATTTCCTTCTGACACTGCAATTTGGACTTCATAGGGTATTGGATGATTATTTTGTTTTCATTCCTAGCTTTACCTTCATCATCAATATTTGCAGAGTAAGAAAATGAGACAGATCAGTTTTGTACTTATCAGCTGATGCCCCTATAATTTTAGAAGATAGTTAATTTTGACATATTCTATTCCAGAAATTACATCCAGTCATGAAACATGGTTTTCTGTTAAGCCTGAGAAAAAATAAATAAGAGAAAAAAGGATGTAATTCTGCTAATAGTTTTGATAATCTTTCCCATGCTACTTTCCCAATAGTTAGCATGTGAGAAATAGAAATGAGAATTGGCAATACTGATACAGTAATGATTGCAAACATAACCCAGTGTTGAACTTCAGGTCAAGTAGGATTACAGAAATGAAGGAAAAAACAAGTAGGCTAAGAAGCATTCAACAAAATTCACCAACTAAAATTATACCCAAGTTGGAAAAAGCCATTGTGTGTGAGCTTGTTTGCAAAACTGATGCACTACCTTTCTCAGGCAAACTGATAATTATATTTTTCAATTCCAAATGCTCTGATCACTTACCCTGCGAGAAAATGTTTGTTGGAACTTGCTGTATTTCTACCAGACTTTTAATTATCCTACTGGGATGCAATTTACAGCCCAACTTTTAGGGTGAGTCTTGGAGGTGCAGTTCCCATTAACATTAATGATGTGTGCATGCTGCAAAGATAGCTATAATCCCTTCTTAGATTAAACACTTGGTGCTGTCAAACATTTTCCTAATGCTGCAAATCTGAAAGCATTCAAAATGGGTGTAGGGCTTTCTTTTTTTCACATATGAGTGATTGCAGTATTTTTGATTGCTTCGGATGAACAAAAAGATCTCTCCGAGTCTGATGCTGTCTGCCAGAAAGAATAGTTATTAATGGGTAGCCTGGTTAATGTAGGTGTTCAGAATCTTCAGAAGTCACACCAAAGAATATCTACACTATATTCTCATTGGAGCTAATGAAGTTTAAGTGTATAAAAGCCTACAAATTTGAATTCTTCAACTCAGTTTAAGTTCACTATCAGATTGCTGGTGGCCCATCCTGCAGTGATATCCATTCAGCCAGCAGGAGGACAGTTATGCAAGTTTCATGAGTGGTGGATAAAGCTGGAATGTCATCCCTTGAGAAAAGATATTGCTCTGCTTTCTGAGATATAAGCTTCTCCATGCACTAAGTGCAGTATATCTAGTTTTGGTCTCCATGGATATAGCTCTAGCTGAACACAAAAACAATGTAAAAAATTTCCACAACAAATTTGTAGACATGCTCTGCTGGTCTACAATCAAATTACTGCACAGATAATTGTACAAAGAATTGATAAAGATGTTTCAGACAGAGAGGCCTAACTGTAGGCATCCTCTGCCCTAGAGACTTCTGCTTTGTAGCTAAGCCAATACTGGAATCCAGAGACAGAGAGAAATACAACTGAAGTACTCACATATTCAAGCTAGATAGAAAAATCAGACATTTAAGAGAAAGATACAAAAAAAACCCCACAATGTAGCCCTAAAATTAACCTTTTAATATATTATTCAGTTCAACCTTTTTATATATTATTCAGTTACATGTATGATAGGTATATTTAAACTCAGGGGTACTGAGATAAATTCAGGGCCATGGATAAGTGGGTTTCCCGGGTGGGAAAAGCCCTCACACTTGTAGGCAATGTCTGTTCTGCTTCATCTGCTACAGGCAAAGCTGAGCTGGCTCCTCTTGAGTTCAGTGCTCTATCTGCCCTTACCACACATTCACCCCAACAGAATGTAAAGCCTAGCCACATTTATCAGCTCTGTCTTCTTCCAGCTATGCAGTGGTAGTAACTAAGTCCTAGACTCTCCTCTTACACAGGGAGAGTCTAGCAGTCGGTTACTGCCGTCTTAGAATCCATCTGAAGTATCCTTGAAGGAAATGAATTGTCACATGTTTGCATCCAAATTGCAACCTACTGGTGCGTGATACAAAGAATAAAAGTTTCAAAAAGGGCACAATAGTAGATTTGTCTTGGGAAGAATTTGGCTCAAGCTGCATAAACTGTACCCAGGCTGTATCTACACCAGGCCAGGTTTGGTGCTGTTATTACTGAAGCAAGAGTGAAAATACATGAACCATCCTGAGTCCAGAGTTTGAATTTGAGGCCAAATTCAACACCTCAGTATAAAAAGATTATTTCTCACTCTTCGACCCCAGCTGGCACTTTCACTTCCTCACCTTTTCCTGCTGCCATTTGGGAAGAAGGCTCCTCCAAATCACATTAATTTGAAAAAGCCATTTGAAAAAAAGGAGAGGACATGCAGGTATTACACATCAGGAATAAACCCAGATTAATTTAAGGCTATTTTATGATGTGCAGAGCACTCCAAAAATTTCTGAGCATGTGAATTAGGCAAAGCATGAAAAGGCAGATCTTTGTGCAAATTAACATATTTCCATGTAAATTACATGGAGTGATGCCAGCTGAGACTTGAGATTGACCTCTTATTTAAATCTTACATTATTTGTCTTTAATACAATGCACGGGGCTTTGTGAGTGGAATTGCAAAGCACTCAAGAATATTTACATTGTGGCAGGAGGGACTTTTGATTCTGTGATCACTGCCCTGCCTGCACTCCGAGTTAGTGTTTCTATAAATGAGAATATAGCCCAAAAGAAGGAAGCACAGAATAGTCCTCTCAGTGAGGTAAGCGCTAAGAAAACACTAATCTGCTCTCAGGCCCTTCACGTGCACTCCCCTGTGAGTCCAGGAGAGGCCACTTATCCCTGCAAGGACAGCCTTCAAAGAAGGAGATGGGAGTGTACCAACTGAAATGACATTCAGGGTCTCTGCAGAAAATTTTTCCCAAGCCAGCTGGCTGCCTCCAGCTGAATTGCCCCTATGTCACAAATCCATCAGATGCTGAGACAGTGAGTGCCTGTGGCTGTTGAGGCAGTGCCTGGACACACACAGACAGAAGCAGCCAGTTGGAGAAGGTGGCAGGAGGCAGTTTGGTAGGTGATGCAGTCCCAAGGACACCTGCAGGGAATTTCCTGAAAGAAGCCTTGAAGTATTGGTGGTAATGGAGGCATCTTCCTAGACTAGATCTTCCTCCTGGTGCAGGTCTGCAAGGTTAACTGTTTTTTTGGCCGATGAGGCTCTTTTTCTACCACATGCATGTACTGTGATTCTGTGGTAGTTTAGTCAAAGGCTATTGCTATCAAGACAGGTTTGAACACAAGAAAAAAGTGGTAACTGTTGGACTAACTCCATTCTTTCTGGGTTTCTCTCTACCGCTGAGACACCTACACATCCCCAAGGACCTTCAGGTCCTCGCCCTGGTCAAATTGCCTTGATTTGAAATTCTGCAGGGAATTGATATGGCTGGGCTTCACATTTTGTCTCTCAGCTGAGAGAAGAGTTGCACATGGAAGAGTTTTTTCTATTTCTTCCAGGCTGAATTAGTGGGTCACAAATTTTCACTGCACCTTTACCTGCATGGTGCACATAGGTGTGTGTACACACATGGGTAGAGCTCAGTGCAGCTAATCTGTCTACAATGCAGGGACAATGCAGGACTCTTAGAGAAGATTACATGAGTTACAAAGAAGTGCCTTAGCAAAAGTCACATTTGCCTAAGTCATCTGACTGAAAAGTTTAATTCACTCAACAAGATATGCATGGAATTCTATGGAAAAAATAATTCAGAATGCTCTAAATGCTACAGATTCTAGCTGTGTGTGGTATTCCTCTGCAGCATGAGAGGCAGAATCTGCCCTGTGCATTGAAACAACTACATTCATTTATGTGAAGTGACATGGCTGTAACTAATTGGACTAAGCAGGCAAACTTTCACTGCACACAGCCAAAGATAAACTGGCTCCAAATTTTTTCCTGAAAATATTTTCATGGTACCTGGCCTCCTTTTACTCTGAACAATACATTTTTGTCTCCAGACTCTAAAAATAGTTCATGTACTAATTAAAAAAAAACAAGCTGTGACAGAAAACAATAAAGGCAAGGAAATGGGAGAGCATTTTTACATAGCCAGCAGCTTTCCTGGCACCATTTCTAGCTATGAAGAGGGTTATTAGCAAGCCCGGAATTATATAAACAGTTCCCTCTGCCAGCCAGTGTACACCAGAATCATCATTTACTTTCAAATTATTGAAGTCAGCAGAATCCATCTTTTCATCAGTCCAGTGGAAAGATTGGCAGAGGTTCTCAAAAGTGGGATTACGATAAGAAAAAAATTACTCTTTCAACAGCTCAGTGCCCTAATTTCATAAACTCATGGTTATTCCTGCTTTCTTCATTGACAGAAATGTGTGTTTATTCCTGCTAGCAGATTGTGCTCATCAACTGCAGGAGGGGGAGTTGCATTCTTCTCTGCAAAATGCACCCTCATCAAAATCATCCAATAACTCCAAGGTGCAGAATCTTTGCTACTGGATGTGATAACTGAGAAAGAAAGAAGCTGACTGAGTTTTGGACTATGCTGATACTGATCGTAGTTTTAAACAGCAGGGAAAATCTGATCTGGATTTAATGAGAAATAAACAGTCAGCTACTTTTTTGCATGAATTTTAATAGTGAATTTGAGGATGAGCTATTAATCTCTTTGGCTTTATATGCTGATGAAAAAAGAAGTTGACTGGGCACACATCAGGGCTAATGTTTGCTCTAGATCTGGCAGAATAATGTGGCTGCTCAGAGGTAGTGCATGGAGAGTCTGGTGGCTGCAGCATGCAGCTCAGAGTGAGGGAGCTGAGCCTTGGAGCCCTCCGGCACACCAGGAGGCCCAGCTCAGTAAATCCTTCAAGATTGTACAACCTGGAACAAGTGAACAGTCCTATCGTGGTGTTATTATGTGCCTTGGGCTATGCAAGTGCTTAAGTGTTTTGCTGGGTAGGTGCCCTAATCTCTCAGTATCTTTTTATCCTGTCTTTAAAATTGTAATAACTATTCCTACATTGGGAAAGAAAATAATTGATTTAGTCATGATTGCAGAAAAGAGGAGGTCTGAAAATACTGAAGAAAATAACCCCAAAGCAGGGGAAACAGGAAAGTGTGTGGAAAAACATCCTGGGATGCTTATTTTGTAAGAGACAGGTCTGTTTTGGAAAGTGTTAAACAGCTACCCTCTTTCTCTGGCTGATTATGTGCCTTTAAAATGTAAAACTACCTGGTAAACCCTGCAGGAAGATAGCTAACAAACAGGAGCCAAGTGGACTGTGTTCTTCACCTATAATGAATAGATGCCTTCACATCTCAGCAAAGCCTTTGAAAGCAAGGGTGTCCTACTTAGCCTGAAGAATCAGAACAGATTGTCTGAAAAACAGGCTGACTTTCCAGGATCAGGAGTTTAAAAACACATCACTGATTCTTCAAATACAGCCAGGTGCTCAGCATGCTCCCTCATGAGTGACTCCTGGGGGAATATTGTCTCAAAATTACTGAGACAAATGAAAATTAGATCATCAGTAACACTTTAATTTAGAATTAAGATGAAATAAAAACTAACATAAGAAAATGTACTTATTAATGCATAACTACTATTCCATAAGCCAGAGGCTGTTAATTCAGACAGGAGATGTAGTTGTAGCCTAATAAGCAAGGGGAATGTTCTACCATTTGCACCAGCTGAGCCAATGTCATCTTTAATTGCTGCTGGTGGAGACTGTCCTGCAGCCTTCTGCACATTCTGCCCTGGGTCACCTCCACTTCCTCATGCTGGCTCAGGTGGTCCATTTCCTTTTGGCTCCCTGAATCTGAAAATGAGAAATTCAGGGGAAAAGACAGGACAAGGATATCTTCCAGTCCTTATATGCTTAGGCTGGATACACAGATTTGCCTGACTCTTTCTGCATGGAAGTTTGACAGCAGCTCTGTGGTGATTGCACTACCTGGACATTTCTTCACTAACTTACAGGGGGGATAAAGTCCTTTAAAAATAAGCTAAAAATATCTGGATAGATAGTTCTTCTATATTTCCATTAACCTCTCCAAGCAATTTTATGCATCATTACCAACCCCAACCAAAATCAATGGTTGTAATTGAGACGCAGCAAGCCAATGCATCTCCTATGACCCGTGACAGGCTTTGTGCCTGACAGAACTGCCAAGGCAAAGTGGATGCACAGCAAATGACCTTCCTCAACTACAGCCAGGTATTCAGCCTGCTCTCTTAGGAGTGATTCAATGCAGAATAGCTCAAGCTAGTCATTGAAACAGTGTCATGCTCTCTGTATAACGTCATGGGCCATGAAACTACAGAAACCCTCTTTTATGTTTCCTCTACTGTGTTTCTATACTGGTTGATCATTAGTGAGGACAAAATACTTCTCATTTCACTTACACACAAAATGTTGTTATTGCTTTAAGCTCTCTGCTACACTAGCAAACACCATGACTTTGTTATTCACCTTAGCAGGGATTATTTCTTATCAGGAGAAAGTCTACTTTTTCAGAACACTGGGAACAAGGGCATCGTATGACCAATCAAGTTGTAGCTGACTGTGGGGCTCTTGGGAAGCATGGCCCTGTGTAGCAGGATAGAGACAGCCTGTAGCCTTTGTAGTCACATCAGTCGCCATGTTGTCTCAATATAAAATGCAAGCAGGTTGCTTTCGGAAGGGTATTTCTCTCAAATAAATAAAGCTGTGTGCAAACATGAGCCTGGAAGTAAAAGAAATGCCCTGCAGGATTTTTGAAGTCCTCTCAGTTTGATGCCATTGGATTAACCTCCTAGCAGCAAAGAAAAATTAGCACTATTTGTACAAGTTTAGACCTTCTTCCAGAGAGTTTGCTCATGAAGAGGTGTGGGCATGTGGAATGCTGCTGGCTGACAATATATTTGAAAAAAGACTTTGAAGTTGAGTTGAATAGACCTTACATCAAGTAGGCAGAATCACTGCAGCTGTAAATTCAACTTGAAAAAATAAGAAAGGTATTCTATACAATTTTCTACATTTTGTACCCAATCTGAAGCTTTTCCCACTTTCAGGTGCTTTCAGTCTTCCACCTGTTATGGGTAGATGTGTGCCACAGGAATGGATAGAGAGTAAAAGCTTGGTTCTGCTTTATATTCTTTATATAAAGAAAGCATAAACAGTCACGGTAAATAATAATACTGGTAGGCATGATAAATAACAGAGACCAGGTCTCATTCTAATTTACTGTTGGAACACACTTGGCTCAGTTTTGTCTTTGTGGTATTTTAAACCAGGGAGAACTCCATGTAAGGCAATGGGGACACTTGGGTTGGAAATAAAACAATGGCACAAAACTCATTGGAACATGTTATACATGTTTGAAAAATTAGTTGAAAAAAAAAATTTTCAGTCTTGGTTTCTTTTCCCCTCTTACCATATAATTCTGCATGTAAAACTTACATGTTTTAGTTTGGGAATCTGAATTTAGAGATTCCAAAGCTAAAATAGGGCAGAAATGGAGAAAAAAATGGCTGACAACTTGAGATCATGGTTTTCAAAATCTCAGAGCCAACAACAACACCTGTTTTTGAGAGGACTACAATACAGTCCTTAGATTTCTCCTCACCTCTGGGATTAAGAAGTATTTAGGCATGACGTGCACATGTGGAACAGATGCCTGATGACCTCTGCACCATGCAATGCTCCTCTGTGGTTTACAAGAAAGAGCAAGGACTCTGCATGTTCCCTAAGCTTACCTACACGTGCATTTTAAATCTGCTTTTCTTGTAGTTATTTGCATGACAAAACGATAACCAAAAGCAGGTACTGTGCAACACCTACTTTCTGTGGACCATCTCACTCAGATTGGAAAGAAATCTCTGCCTGTTTTGCTGGAATTGCCTGTATGGGTTTCAATACTGAGTCACTGCTGAGAACACATCACTGTGTTTCTTAGTCCTCCATAGTTACCTAGTGCTACTCTGAATAGAAACGAACTGAACTAAAAGAAAAAAAAAATGAAGTATTTGCTGGAAGAAACTGGGTGAGCATATTCTCTCTTTTAATCAAGATTCTTTTTTTCTTGGTTGCTCTGAAGAATCCTCTTTACTATGTCTAGTAGAAATTATAACATTTTTCATTTGTATTCTGTTTTCTTTTACTAGACTATTGCAGACATATTTTCTTGTTTTTTCTGTAAACATATCCACTAAGAGAAAGCCCCTCTTTGACCTGTTCTGGACCCCTCCAAGTTTTATTGACTTATCCTTTCAGCATAAGTCATCTGTACAGGACTTATCCACCTACAAAGGTAGTTTCTACTACTGTTTCCTAATATTTTGCCTTTCAGGTGAAGCACAGGAATACAATAAAGGAAAGGAAAACATAAAGAGGCATTCCTTCTCTCATACTGCTTTTACCAAGGCAGGCTGCAAGTCTTGTTCTCTGATCACCCACCACAGAAACTCCCCCAACATTTGCTATTCAGGGGTTCAAGTTTTAGGCTGGCAGAATGCCAGTAAATTCATTAGTGGCACACTGGATAACACATCAGACCAAATCATCAGGGATTTAAACAACATTTTAACAGTAATGTTTGATGGCTAGAAGAAATTAAGCTCTGTCTGGCCCGAGCTGTCTCAGGAGGTCCAAGTGCCCACATGTAGTAGATAATATAATAAACTGTTACCTCCCCTTGTAGGCAGCTTTGGGAGACCAGATGTCTCTCGCTTTAGTTGCTATCTGCAAATTGAAGTGTGCAGAGCTAATATATTTTTGCAGTCACCTCACTACTTACTTTTGGGATTTGACTTTTGGCTAAAATTATCAGGTTCCATTAATCCTGAAAACCTCTTAGCACTGAAGTGAACTGAAAACCAGAGTCCAAACCTTTTGTTACTACAAAGTTGCTTGGGAATCCACTTCGCTTTTCTTGTGCACCTGCAAGTACAGCTTCTTTTATTTTTTCTGGAAAAAAATTAAAAAAAAAAAAAAAAAGAAAAAAAAAGAAAAAAAGAAAGAACAAAAATGAAAAACATAATACATACAAACACTGTGTGGGACATGCCCTGAAATGAGAAAGTGCCTGTACCAATGAACCACAGCTGGTGGCAACAGGTCATTTCCACCCACGGGGCTGTGTGGAGATGGCTGGAGATGTTCTGGGACAGTTTTGTGGGTCACTTATGTGAGGCACCACTGTACAGAGTATGGCTGGCCCGTGCTCAGCTGTGCAGGACACTGCTCGTCGGGGTGTTGCCTTGTGATCAGTCCTGTGCAGGACATGACTCTTGGCTGTGCAACACCACTGTGAAGGACATTGCTCTGCGGCTCATCACTACATGGGACACTGCTGCGTAGGACCTGGCTCTGTGGGAGGGACATCACCACGTGAGACATCGCTGTGGGGGCTCACTGGAGTGTGGGACATTGCCGTAAGGATCGTGCCATGGGGAGCACACTGAAGCTCATCACTGTGTAAGTCCCTGCAGTGTGGGACACGGCAATGTGGGTCATGGTGCGCGGGCCATCCCTGTATAGGACATCACTACGAAGGTCGTACCTGTGGGAGTCCTGCAGTGTGGAAATGGTTCTTGCTGTGCAGGACATCCTGATCCCATAGCTGTGTGGGACATCGCCAGCTGTCCTGCTACGCAGATCCCGTGGGAAACACCCAGCGCCTGGCAGGACACCCCGGGGACACGTACCCGCCCCGGCTGCCGCTGCCCCCACACCCCGAAGCTGTGCCGCGGCAGCTGCGCCGCTGCCCGACCGNCCCGCTCCGCTCCTCTCCGCTCCTCTCCGCTCCTCTCCGCTCCGCCGGGTGCCGGCGGCGGCCGCAGCGCAGCGGTGGCGGGACCCGCACGTCGGGGCGGCGCGGCGGTGGGAGGTGTGGGGGTGATCGGTGTGTCTGGTGATCGGTGTGCCGGTGGTCGGTGTGGCTGTGATCCGTCTGGCAGTGGTCGGTGTGGCGGTGATGGGTGGCACGGCGCTGTCGGGAGCGCTGTGGCTGGGGCTGCTGTGGGCCGGGAGCGGGGCCGGGGGCAGCTGCCAGGGAAAGTGCTGCCAGGGCCGGGATGCCGCCTGCGTCGGCGAGGGATGGAGGGAGGGAGGTGGCTACGGGACCTGCTACTGCGACGAAGGCTGCCGGCGAGCCGGGGACTGCTGCCACGATCACGGCCAGGCGTGCCCGGGTAGGTGCGGCCGCCCCCGCGCCTGGCGAGCGGGGCGCGGGTGCAGGGAGCCCGGCGGGACGCCGCGGCCCCTCTCCGGGTACGGGAATGCCTGCCTGGGCTTCGCGGGATGGAGGGTTCGCTGGGTTCGGAGCTGGGACGTGCGGGCATGGGCTCGGGGCTGCGAGAGGGGAAGATTCCTCTCTCCCCAGCGCCGGGGCGAGGGCGTGGGCAGGCACCAGGCTGGGGCAGCGCCAGGGTAGCGGTAGGCTCAGGAAGGGACTTTTCCCACTAGAGAGAAATGGTTTCCGGATCAGCTGTAGTACAGTGACAGTCTGAAGTTATTTTATCTCTAAAATATTATGTTACTTACTTTGCACTCAGGCAAGTCCCAAACACAAATTGATTGCAGGGGGGATGTCCGATTACAGAGACAGCAGGGAGATTAATTTAGCACCGCCTGTGTCTCTCAGCTGATTCCTCACATCCTGACAAACAAATATCAATGAAATAATTGGGGAAGTCCCCACGGTGAGGTTTTGTCTAGGAGCATGAATCCGCAAGAATTTACTGTGAAGACAAAGGCTTTAGAATAAGTGTAGGAGCATGAGTGAGAGGGTCCTCTGCCAGCCCTCGGGGGATGGCACGGCCTCCCAGTGAGCAATGGAAGGAGGGGAAGGTAGCCCAGTTCTACCAAATTGAGTATCTGCTGCATCGGTATTCCCAGCGCCTCTTTCTGTGGGATTTGTACCCCTTGCAGCCTTCACAATTTGACCGACCTCTCTGTGCTTGGGATGCAGGACACAGACCTTGCTTTGCAGGTGCAGGATTAGTACTCAGTCAGCTAAATGTCTCTTCCCAGCTGGCTGGACACACGCCAGCCTACAGCCAAAAAGTCATGAGCCTCTGCTGCACAGTCCTGCTAATTAGGGTGAATTTAGCAGGCTCAGTGCCATGCTGACATAGCCACATAGCTTTGGGACCCAAGTTGGCTTACATCTTAGCCCAGATTGGGAAAGGGGAGTACAACTCTTGGATGATGTAGACCCATCCTAAGGGATGTAAAACTGCACAGAAGAATTTAGCAGAGCAGAACTATGACCCCAGGTCTCTAAAAGAAACATGGTCAGTTCTCCCACAGCTAAATAATCTCCTCAGAGTAACAGAAGGGAAAAAAATGCGCCACAAAGTCTAACAGAAGGTAGCATTTTTGAAATTAGCATTTTTAAAATACATTATTCTTTCATCCAGGGAAGTCAGTAAAGGGAAAACTGGCAAGACGCTTGTCATACAGCCACAGTGTACATATTACATCTTTTCAGTAAATCAAATTATTTTTAAAATTCAAGCATAAAAGGAGAGAGCTGATAAACATTCACAGTGTTAGCATTAAAACAGAGCTGAAATCCTTCAAAAAGAAGCTCAAGATTGTGCTTGAGAAGTTCTAGTTTAAACACTTTCATTACCGTGACTTCCAGGGTGACTTGTGGCACCTGATGATGCCCTGCTGTTATCAAGATAGTATTTTTAGCCTCAGGCTCAGTGGTGATTGCCTCAAAAGGCATTATATGTCTACAATATAGGCACACCACACTTGTACCCTTGTGGGCAGTGGGTGCCCTAGATCCAGTCAGGAAGACGGAGTTTCAGTGGAGCCTCCCTGTCTCGCTGCCTCTCCTGCCCCAGAGCTAGAATTTGCCAGTCTTTGGTGGCCCAGTTCAGGGAGCTAAACACACAGGTAACTATTTCTGTTTTCGCTATTGCCTGTTTCTGCCTGGTTTGACTCCCTGCACTGCCTCACTGCCCGGTTGTGCGAGCACCAATGCAAACACACACAAAGGGAATGGCATATTTTGCATTGATGTGTGTAGCATGGGAGGGCAGAATTTTGGCACCCTGGCAGAGTGGTCCTAGAACTCACACATCCAAAAACTAAATTTACAAGAAGTTGTTATTTTAAAGGCAAATGATCATATATACTCTCAATGGCAAGCAGTCTTTATCTTGTATTTTGTATGAACAGAATTTCTAAATAATTCCAGTGGAGTTTGTATCAATCTACACAAGTATGGCTAAAAATTTTAAGAGTCTTTTTTGTTCCTATTGGATGTTGAGGTCTTCCCACTGAGTCTTGCTAAAATTTAGGTGTTTAAAGACACCAGAGGTGTTCACTGGCATAGTTCACTGTTTTGAATGTAAAGTTCAAAACTTTAAAATAGAAATGTGAAGAAAGGTGATCAATGGTTCTCATGCTACAGCTTGTTTGTCATCCTGTTCACAACTTGTGATTTCAGCACCTGCAGAAATGACATTTCATCCTTTGGGGAAAGTGTGAAGTGCCTCAAGTGTAAGTAATCAAGAGATGCTAGGATGCAAGAGATGCTAGGAATCATACAAAAACAATGCTCCAAAATAAAAGAAACCATTGAAAGAATGAACATCCTAAAGCTGTCAGCAGCAGGGTTAAATTCTGTCATGCCTAAAAATCATTGTAGGTTTGGTACTTTATAAAACAGATGGCTCAGCAGAAGTTCATGGACTGCTGAACCCAAAGACAAGAGTTTTTAAATAAACTTCCTTATAGTTCTAACACTGAAGAATATTTTTGAATGAATGGAGAATATTTTTGAAGAAAGAATATTTTTGTATATACCACTTTAAATAGGAACTACTGTCCAATGAGAAAGCCTGAGAAAGGAATCAGCTCACTGTTTGAATCAAAGTGGTTACTTTGAGAAAATCCAGAGATCCTTATACATTGCAATGTATGTTGTACAATGAACATACTACAATCCTCTGTTTTTCTCTTTCCAGAGATGGGAAAAAATTAAAGAGTTTGACTCAGAAATAATGATCTTTGTTTCATAGTGCTGCAAATGGAAGACAAAAACAAAGTTTTGGCTACTCAAGCTGTCTTTCATAAGATAGCAATGTAATTTTTCTGTGTATTTTTGAAATTCCAAGTGTCTCGTTAGCATCCACATTTTGGTAGGTACCTGAGAACAAATCCTGTCCTTCAGTTTCTTTTGACTTGCATCCTCCTCATTGTTTCAATGAATCATCATTTAACATTGTTGTGTTAACCAAGCTGAGCAAATAGCAACACAGAGGGGTCCATAAAGATGTAGTTACGGGTCCCTGATACTTCTTTTTGTGTGTCAGGAGATGGCACCATTCCTTTTATGTCAGCTCATGGACCCAGTCTCTGTCATGCTGGGGAATTTGACATCTTTCCAACAAGGCACAAAATCAATCTACTGTCCCTTAATAGTTGTTGGGTACTGACTGCAAGAGCGACGTTATTGTCCCACTGCCTAAATTCCATTCTAGCAAACCAATATTCTTGTTTTTCCACATGACTAGGGCAATTCATCCTTTCTGTTCTGAATCTTGATAACCAGAAAATTACCATGTATTTCTGAAGATGACCAATATTTAACTGTCATCTTGGTTTGTTTCCAGTAAGACATGAAGTCATCGCTTTATCTGTTATGCAGTTACTCAGTCCCTTTGGGAGTTTCTTCATGGAAAATGTGATATTAGACTTGATGTTATCTGCATATCAAGGTGCTAATATGGGATTAAAGTTCTGTGGAAATTCTTATTTATGCATGTCATTCATACAGCCAGCTTGGAAGAGAATCAATAGATAAGGAAATAGGCTAGGTAGACATTTACTGTCCTTTGGCTACTTGGATAGAACTAAGATATGCCATGGTGGGGTTTAAGACATTTTTACTACCACTGGTTTTCTTTTCTAGTTCACAATTCTTTGAACAAACAGTCTGAAGGCTGTACTGCAACATGTCACGTCATGTCATGTGGCCTTCACAGCCACAGAGGTTGTGTCATGTACTTTGTGGTACCTGGATGTGTCTGAGGGCAGTGCCTGGTGGTGCAGTGTCAGGTGTCTGCATGTGACAAAGGGAGCTTTTTCTGTGATTTTTCCAGCGCTGTTCTACAAATCACACTCAGGAGCTGTCTGGGAAGGTGTTTATCAGTAAGTAAACACCAGAGAATACTAATTGTTGAGCAGGATGGACAACTGGTGGCCCAATACCTGGGGCAGGCCTGTGGTTTTTAGGGTGTGGGATGCAGCATCCTCAGCCACAATACACCTGGTGCTGTCAGGGCACTCAGAAGTGGGCGAGTTTGGTCGGACCAGCTGGTGAACAGTGATAACAGAGGAAGGGAATTTTAGTAGATTGGTAAGGACATCTGCCAAGTATTCTCTTTCAGAGGTTTTGTCTGCTTTATGATATTGGTAGTAGTCCAAGAAATTAGAAATGTAATGACAGAGCAAAAACTGAAATTTCTATGTTTTATGAGAAGAGTCACAAACCCCAAGGAGGTTATCACATTCTATTCTTTCTTCCCAATGTCTTGTACTGGCAGAATCCCAGAGGGCATAAAATATTTTCCTGAAAGACTAGTTTGGTCCCATCACTTTCCTGCAATGCTGATACAAGGATGTAACTAGTGGTTAGGCTGTAAAGCTTCTTGGGGATTTAAATTGTAATCCGGAAATTTGGAAAAAAAATTGAAAGCATGTGATATGTTCCATTACAAGCTAATGAGAAATAGTACACATGGGAAATGAAAAGTTTTATTTAACTAGATAATGAGAAACATGACCCAAAACAATCCAGGACCAGTTTAAGATCATTATCATCGATGAATGATAATCTGTATTTTGTACCAATCTCTAACCTGGAGCACCTACCAAGTGGCCTCCAGGAAAAAAGGCTACTGGGAATGGATCACTAGTCAGATTAAATGTCCTTGTAGGCCACAGATTGAGGATGATTCGTATAGGGAACTGATAGCTTATCCTCAGAGAATTCTCCTACTTGATGGATGCCCATGCGTGAGACATTTTTCTTATCTGCTCTATCACTGCTCCTCCTGCCAAGGCTGTGCAGATTTGAAGTTCCCAGGTGGAGGGGTTGTGGTTGTTCTATCAGTGAGCATCCAGAGATCATCCTACTCAATGTCACAGGGCTCAGCCTGCAGAACAGTTTTGAAAAGCTGTAGTATTCATTATAACTGCTAAAGGGACAATTTTTAGGTCACACAGTTTTCAAAAACAGGCACTTGGTGTTTCTGGAGATGAGGCTGAGGAAAGCAGTTTCATGGAGATGTGAAATGGCTGTGTGTTCTTTACAGCTGCATATTTTTTAATGGAAAAATAAGGTGAAGACTTCTGTGTTATATAGCTTCTCACTCACTCTCACCTGTTTTTGTATTCTGCAAATGACACAGCAAAACCTTTTCTTCCCCTGCCTGAGGGAAATGCAGTTTCTTATGATTCAAAGTTTACTTGAAAAATAGTGGTACTTTCCCCAACATTTTTTATTAAGTTCAGAGGAAGTTTGTGATCCATAAGAAATTAAATTCAAATATCCAGTGGACTGTTCTGTAGTTGGAAATGAGCAGGACCTGTGTTAAAACAGGGAAACAAAGCTGTGGCAGTGGATGCAGTCCAGTGTTGAGGAAAAAGGAGGTAGAAATTGATCTGAAGGGAATCAAGTGTGCTGCTACTTAATGTTCCAGCCTTTAAACAAAATCTAGTGGTGTAAGAACTGCCACAGGGGACAGAAGAACCCCACAGCTGTAGTGAAAGGTTTTGATGAGGAGCTGTTTCTTTGTGGACAAGGGATGGAATAGGGAGCCAAGCATTGCAGGCAGGTTTGAATTTTCAGTTGGAGTATGCAAAATACTGGAAGAGAGTTTAAACCCATATAAATAAAATTAGAAAAGGGAAAGTAAAAAAACCCAAACCAAACAAAAAAAGCCCCTGAATATAATCTTATTATCTCAAGTTTTTGAGAGCAATTAGGATAAAACAAGTCTTGACTACTAATAATGTTTTAATACTGCTTTGCAGCTATTCCCTGTGTTGTGGGGGAGTGGAGTCATTGGAGTGGCTGTGCAGAACAATGTCATCCTGGACTGCGGATCCGTAGGCGCTATGTTCAACAGGAACCTAAAAACGGTGGGGAGCCATGTCCAGCTCTGGAGGAGAAGGCTGGCTGCCTGGAATATTTGACTTACCAGGGGGAGGACTGTGGCCATGAACATGGTATTCTCAATTTCTTCTCTCTGCTGTACATTGTGTCCATCACAGCCATCATAATTTTTTCTGATGTCAATGAATAGCAAAAAATCAAGCATCTATCTGCAATTAGCCGGTTAAAATTATAAATTAGAACTTTACTTTCTACCGTCATATTGTTTTTTATTCAATAATTTGTTTTCATACTCTGGCTTTTCCTAATTTCTATTAAGCAAACAACTAAGCTGCGTGCATTCCTTTAGTTGGATGTAAGTATCAAATTATCTCTCTGTGAAGTTAGAACACAAATTCAGTATGAAACAGGAAAGAGTACTCCTTGTGGGATTCCAGCACATCCTATTTCCTCACTGACTAGATGGCATGCATTGTTAGATATTTTTGTTCTGAATAAAGACAGAACTTAGCTGTAGGGGATGGGGTTGAGGTCCAATGTTGCCAACATTTTATCACTTTTTCAATAAAATGAGCCAGCATTGCCATCCACAAGCTCCTGATTCGTTCACCCACTGTTACAGTAATTGAAATATGACTCAGCTGTGCCTTGCTGTTTTACCATAACTGTTGTTTTTTTTCCTCAGTCCCTGCTTTCATAACTACCTCTGAATACGCTAAAGAAAGAAGAAGACGAGCAGCATCTTCTCTCTGGCCTTCAGACAAAGAAGCACCAGGGTAATCTATTTATCATATGTATGTGGGTCATCTTGTTCAGTACAAAACAGCTGGCTACAGAGCAAAATGTAATTAAATTTGCAATAATTAAACAATAAGCTATAGTTTGTACTGGTTTTCTCTCCTGCAGTTTAATTGCATATTCTAGATGTTGTTTTTTATCACTTGCTAACTGTCCTGAATTAGACAATGGGATCATGGCAAATCTGATAGCTGCTCTTGAAGGCTAACAGTAAACAATGCTAAAACAAAGCTGAATGTATCCTTAGTGTAAGTCTGAGAAATTAGATGTAGGTCTCTGAAGCGGGATGAATGGGATTGGTTTCAAGAGACCTTTTTTTTTTTAACTATTTGACTATTTTTAACTATTTGACACAAGCAGTAAGAAATTTTGTTTAGTTACCAATAGAGATGGTAATGAAATCTAAATTAGGCTGTTACTGGGTCTGTAATGCTCATAATGCTTTGTCTTGTGCTATTTTTCCCTAGAACAATAAAACTCATTGATATTCTTAAAGTCTCTTTTCCATTTTCTTTCATCAGCATAGAAGAAAAAATATGGATTACTGAGGTCTGTTCTTCAAAATAATTTAAGAATACAGAACACTACCAGAAAAACACTGGACTGGGGCATAGAATGAGAAATAGTTTACATAATGTTTTTAAGAATCCACTGATTGGATTAGGGTCAGAAAGAGATTTGTTAGCAATGATGATGTCGAAATTGCACTTCACAAACACCATCCTTACGACATGTAGATCCATTCAAAGTGCCTACTTAGCTCATGCTTTACCTTTCATAATTCAGTACTTTTCCTTCTGAGCAGATACTGCGTGGAGTTCAGGACAGAATCCCTTTCCCAGCACTGCGCCCTGGAGACGCGTCCGTACGCGCGCTGGATGCAGTACCTGCGCGAGGGACACACCGTGTGCGTCGCCTGCCAGCCCCCGGCCATGAGCACGGCCACGCAGCGCTGCTCCGGAGATGGCCATAACGCACACGGGTAAGCCAAAACACAGCACACCACCTAGAACTTCTCAAGGCCTCATTAAAAGATGCATTTATTGCATCTAAAAAATGGAATAGGCTCAAATAATTTGTAGAGCTCAGAAAGTTTTACCCTTTTAGTTCTCACAGAAATTGCTTTTAAAACCTCGATAAAATTGGGAAGTAATTTCAATATAAGAGCTCAATGCTTTGCATGCTATTGTGAAGTGATGGGATTTGTGTAGTGGAAGAGGACTTTTTACAGCTATGGGCACTTTTTATGGTATTTCCTGCCAAAGTCCAAATATGATTGCAGATTTACCAGTGGTGGACTGGTACTCTCCTCAAGCCTATATAGCTGGTTTTCATAAAAGCAATTGTGAAAGTAGATATTCAGAACTCTTTTTTTGTTTGATCAATACATTTATTAACATGCATAGTACTGTACTACCTGTATAACCAGCTACTCAACCCACCATCTTGGATGCTCCACTTAGGAATATAATGTCTGCTCCAGAAAGCATTTTAAGAGCTAGATGAATTTAATAAAGTCTTATATGATTAAACAAATACAAACTTCTGACATTTTATACAACACAATCCAGTAACACTAAATACACAGCTTTTACTCTTCCAATTTCTTATTTATTGTCTCATTTCAGAGATAAAATCTTACACTGGGAAGCAATTGGCAACTCTCAGTGCCAAGGAACCTGGAAGAAGATCCGGCAACTGGAACACTGTTCCTGTCCCCTGGTGCATAGTTTTATTTTTACATAAAAGTTTAAAAGATCTTTAAAATGGCAACAGAAAGAGTAAGAAAATTAACACCAATGCCAAGAAACCTATATATTTCTGCTGCTTTTTCTGGAGCCTTAACAAATTTTAAACAAGTTGGCAGAAGCATTTCAGGAAATTCTCTTTGCCTTAATACAAAATGCGAAGACTGATCTCTGTATTAGAACACTAGAAGCATGTTTCCATGTTTCTCTTTTGTAATTAAAGAGCTAATGTTTCTAACCCTAGTAGTTGCTTTTCCTGAAGTTCTCCATCTTTACTGGCCATGACCCTGTCTATAAGCACTGTTCCTACTCAGCAGTGAGCCAGACAAATATCTTCAAGTCTGAGAATAGTTGCTGTCAACATTTAAGAGCAAGGGTGAATAAAAATGAAGTTTTTGAGAGCTAAAACCAGTTTCAGTTTAGGTCCTTTGTTCCTCTCTAGTACCATCTAGACAATTTTCTATACTACAATTGCATAGGTATTCTTCCTCCACACTGCAGTTTTCACCTTCAGCTGCCTTCATGAAGACATATATTCTAGTCAGCATTGTTAAGGAATTGGCTTCCTCAGAACTTCATGTCAGTAATACACAATGTAACTTTTCTGGCAGATGAACCTAGACAAGACTTTGTGACTAAGGCCTTGGCTAAGAGTAAAAAAATTACTTATTAGTAGTTAAAAGTGCTCATCTACAATGACTAACATAGGAACCTGCAGTATCTGACCAAGGGCAAGGCTGCTATACAGGTTGAGAAAATTTCCTAAGACAGGCAGCATCTCCATACAACACAAAGACTTCCTGGAAGAAACCATAGCATCTCTTGGCAAAAATGAGGAAGATTATCTGCTTGAGGTTCTGTCCACAATAAGAGTGTGTTGTGAAACCAACCTTGGAACTGCATTTCACCATTTTAATTTTATTGTAATGAAAGCAGGCCTCCAAAACGGATAACTTTTCCCCGTGAAAAAGGAAAACATATATTCTTGAAGTCTGAAATGTTCAGAAAGTATTAATATAATCTCAGAAAGCTTTGTTTTATTATAACCAATTCAGACAGATACTTTACCTTGTAAGGTTGTTGGAAAATAAAAACCTTAGCCAAGAAAAAAGGTACAGAAAACATCTGAATTCAAGAGATTTCATTTTTAAAAGAATGCTGTATTATGTTAGTTCAAGTCACTAGATCCACACCAGTATGACAGTGGAAAGCATGAAGTTTCTGAGATTGTGGAAATCTCTTTCAAATTATCTGAGTCCAGAGAGACAGGCTGGAGCCATCATCCATCTGTTCCAGTCTCCCATGTGCAGGAGAGTTGCAGAGACCAGCAGAGACCTTGACAGTAATCCCCATCAAAGTGAATCGTTGCTGTCACTGACAGTGTAGACTCTAGGTTATTGAGACCCACTTTGGCCATGTGTTTTTGAGCTTTCCCTTTCCTGCTGGTCTGGAAGAAGTCACTTGTCAAGACAAAGTAGGTGGCACAGGCTAACCAAGAGAGGCTAAGTGCTCATATAATATTGTTCCTTTCCATGTTAAAAAACCCAAAACCAACAGTCCCTGTATTACTTACAAATACATTACATGAATTTACACATTTTTAAATGCAGAAGAAAACCCAACAAACCATCAGCTCATAAAATTAGCAATACTAATAAATACATACTTTTTGGTATAACTTACAGAGATGACAAGTCCGACCCAAATTTCAAAGTGAAGCAAAACAAATTAGAATGGGTTATATGGCAGGAAGTAATTATGAAAAGGTTATTCTAAAAAGAGATACAGGCCTTTAAAAATACAGAACACTTGACTTTTTATTAGCCTTCATCAAGCTAAAGATGTTGCCAGTCAGATCTAATACCCCTATTTACATAATAGACATTTCTTAAGTCACTGCAAACTTTCACATCTCAGAATTTAGGTCATCTATTATTGCATGCAGTAAAAAAGGCCAGACTTTACATTTAAGTCATCATTACCAGAGCAAGTGAGCTTACATGAATGTTTTATACCTATTACTAACCTGTTTCATGTTTTAGGACAGCAACACTGCTGGACACTATGAGACTAAAATAAGATGTTATTCTGAAAAGCTAGGGCAGGTCCTCATGTAGGGAAAGGTCAAGAAGAGTTGGTTCCTGTAGTCCAAATCAGTTTTGTTTGATCTTGCTCAATGTTCTCCACCGGTCTTTCAACATGACACTTGTTCGGTTGTTGAAGTTACCATGGACTAAAATTTTGGCCCAGTTACCCACTCCAAACTCCTTTACTCCCAATTTCAGCTCCAAGTCTTCTTCATGAGTCCATCGCTAGGGCAAGAACAGAGAAAGATACCAGATATATGAACAGAGAAAGGTATTAATGTAAGAGCTTATAGCAAATATAAAAGCAAGTTTTAAACAGTTCTCCAGTTATTAGAGTACCGATGTCAGAGGGTTTTTTTTTGAGCACTGTTATCTTGAAACTAGAGAGAAATGATAAATTTGTAACTGAATCTGTAGAGCTTTATGGGGGCTCCCAAAGAGGACCTATGTTAATAAAGCCTTGGGTTAATTGGAGTAACTGGATTGGAAGTAAAAAATGTTTATAGAACATTACAAGAGCCACAAGAACTGTAAATGGCTTAATCTGAAGGCCTACAATTTATAGCTTAGTGGAATAAAAGAAAGGCTGGTTTCCCAGAGTATGTATAAAACCTCCTCCTACAAGTAACAGATTACTTCTAACTATAAAATGGATAGATGGTGTTGGCTATAAAGCAGAAGGGAACATCAGAGAACTGAAACCTTTGAAATTGTGAAGAACTGAGCAGAAAGGGAAATGCAGGTGCAAAGGAATAGCCTCAACTTAAAGCCAACTAATAGATCTGATAAGTGCAAGGAAACATGAATTACAGGGGAAAAAATATCACTTAACTCTGAAAATAACGTACTCAACGGAAATGTAAATCTTATGGCTGCTGTCATTGCACAAATGCATACCTTCCTGCTTGTGCACAAGGGAGGATGAACAGCAGGAACATCCAGCCACTATGACTGTCAGTGGCACAAGAACCCACATCCATGGAAATAGGAAGAAAAAAATAAATTTCTTAATGATGTGGAATCCTTCTGGGATCTTTAAAAGGTTCTGCTCTTGTAAGCTTCATCAGTTCAGTCTCTGGCCAGGTGACAATTTTAAGTGCTATTCTGCATGGTTCCACTCTTCTGTAAATTTAAAGTTCCAAAAGTTGCAGTAGGGCTCAGACATGAAAGACAGGAGGGGAGTCTCTGAGGGGGAAGGAGCTTAGATAACCCTCAAAACTGTAGCAGATCAAAACTCTATCCCGGTTATTCTGCAAAAAGGGAAAATGTGGCATCTACACAAAGTGAAAGCTGAGGTATGTGAAGACCAGACCTTGCATCTCAAAGCTGGATTTGTGCCAGCTTAATGCAAGTATCAGGGTCTCTTCAGTAAACTCTGATCACTGACAAACCTCATTAGGCAGTGAAAGAATTACAAGTAATAGTAGTTCAACTGTATTTCTAAACAGTTAGGAACCTAAAACTTCTCTAATGTAGTCTACCCTTTATCAAAAATACTTCCTTTTTCCAATTCTTCCTGTTTCACTGATCTTTTGCAACATTAGCAGTGAATAGCTTTTTTTACTATTATTGAAAGGCCAGAGATTCCATTTGAATCATGCAGTTCATCTCATTTCAGAGCATGCCAGAAAACTTTCCTAAATAAAATCTTTATTCAAGTAACGCAGTTATGCTTGACCTACAGCACCAGATAATTCAAATACTTTCATCAAAAGAGACAATCACAACCCTTGTTACTTGCAGTGATTAATTATATTTGCTGTCAAAAGGGTTGTTTTTAGCTTGTTTTGATTTTTAATTGCTTACATTGAGCTTTTTTTAAAAATAAATTTCTTCCATTTATTGTATAAATGAGGGGCCTGCTTTACAGATAAATTTTCTTTTCACTGAGGAACAGCACAGAGCAGTAACTTTCCCCCTGCCCCACTCACTGACGAGCTGTCTGTTGCCTCTGGGACAGAATTTATGTAGATTCCAGCTTCGCACTGTTACAAGACTGGTTGAAAGCCTGGACATAATGCAGCACTATGCTTGAGCTCACATCAGCACAGTGCCTGGTCCACAACAACATGACATCTGGCCAGCTCTGAACACCAGCAGAGCAAGCTTGAGTTTGCCAGGCAGAATGTGAAGACATTCCCTCACAAATCTAAAGATCTTGTTATTCCTTAGAGTCAGTTCTGCTCTAGTAATTTGTCTCCCTTTATGCATTATGGAACTCTGCTCTGAGTTTTCTCTTTCAGCTTTAAATGGAATTTTTTTCCATACAAGCCTGACTAAATTCTGAACACTCATTCTCAGACATATTGTTTAATTTAAATAAAGTATCATCTAGATTTTAGGCAACTCAAAGGACTTGCCATATACTTACTGGATATAAAATTGAGTACAAACAGCTCCCTAAATTCTGTGACACTTGCATCCCCTAATTCAGGAATGAGAAAATAAAGTATGCGTCCTTTCAATAGCACTGCAGAGTGTTCTATGCAGCTAACTGCAATGAAAGGCTGAAAATGGGCACTGAACCATTGCAATGAAATGCCATTTACAAAACAAGAGCAAACAATGCCAACATTGAATGAGGGACTACATGGAAAAGGAAGTTCTAGAAGTCAACAGCTCTGACATTCATTGCATTCTTTCATACATGTGGACAATTTTATAACCCAGATGATTAAGCAGAGGAGCAGATTTATTGTTTAAAAGGCCAATTCTCATTGCTTTCTATAAAACACATATGAGGTTTCAGTGGTATGGAGTAAGGCATAAACATTAGAGGGAGCAAATGCCTACAACTTTTTTAAGCGTTGAAAGAAACAGTTCTGAATCTTAAGTTTCATTTAAGTTCTTTTAAAATTTTCAATGCCACTGTCAGATGCAGTCTCTACAAACTCAGTCTTTTTATTTCAATTAAGGTTGAACTATAACAACATAATTAAGCAAACAACTCCTGTTTTTTTCTAACAAGATGTGTGTGCAAGCCCTAGACCTAGACACAGTGCTTGTAGGTGACCCCATAACAGACTAGCTCAGCATAAAAAGATGTGAATACAAAGGTTTCATTAGCTCTCTATCATTGTGGTCCAAATAGTGGATATTAATTCTGGATATTGAAAACAAGCTTGATGGAACTGTTCATGCTTACCAGCGACTGGCTAACAAGGTAACTATCTAAGTATATGCTGGAATAAAGTAATTATGTCTTTAAAGGCAAAAAGCAAACCCAGTAAGTACTGCTATCTTTTTTAAGGGCACTGGTTTTATCTGCAGCTTTTAAAGAGGTTGTCAGTGATTTAACTATTCCTGAGATTTGTTAGAAAGTGAAAATCTCTTTTTAGGGGCCTAAACTTCAAGGATAGATAAGGTCTCATCAGGACTTTAACCAATTTGCGGACAGCATGTAACTGAAGATTTAACCAGTGCATTAACTTCAGTAAAAATGCTTAAAGAAATACGAGTAAGCACAACTCTCCTCTAGCAAAAAACAAAACAAAACAAAAAACCCCAAAACCAAACATAAGTAGATTTGGTCTTCCCTCTTACATGAAAAATGAAGTATCAGAATGAACACCAGAAAAATGAAACAGCTCACATCAAAATGGATGTACAATGAGAACTTGCACTACTATCTAAACAGAAAGACTCCATATTGCTTCCTAAGAGATATTACAAAGAGGAATCCAGCAATGGCAATAAATTTACTTAATGTTAATTTTTTCAGTTATATCTTGATAAAATGCTGAACACTTATGAAGGAAAATTGGCTATAAACAAAAATTAGCATGAAAAACCCCAACATCAAATCAACTTCAAATTGCATTCTGCTAAGGCATACACTTCTGTACTTCCCACCAATGGGAATTCTTGCATTAGTGAACACAGTAGGGTTATTTTAATGTAATTCAACGAAGTAGGCTTACCCATGAAGGGAGCACAAAGGACCATTTGAAATGTAGCATTATAAGAAGATCCTACCATTTGGTTTATAAAAAGTAGTTTCCCAAGTAAATATGTTTTTACATCACATAAATGAAGTATTGAATTATAAAATTGCTAAATCTTTAGCCTTCTAAGCTGGAAAACAAGTTGCCTCTGATATTTGCTCAAAATTCTCACAGGCAAATGACATCCTGAATTCTTTAATCCAAACTGTGGAAAGAATTTTTCATTTCATACTATGCTTTGGTAACAGTGTATTTCAACAAATATAAGGCTTGGAAGCATTAGCAACAATATTTGCGACAGTTAAAACATGTTTTTTTTCCTGTCTTTAAAAAGAAAAGGACTGTAACAATTTCAGGAACTGTAGCACTTAGTAATGTACAGAATCTTAAATCTAAGCACTAGATTTAAAAAATAGATTAAATAAAGCTGGAAAAAAAATTCTGTGCATGCAGATTCATTTAATCTCTATTTAGAAGAGAGAATAGGTACAAACCTGTCTTCTTCGGCTACATGCCAAAGAAACTTCATTTTTTCCCACGTTATGCATATTGTTAAGACCTAAAAGACAGTTAATATAAATCCAGAACAATGAGTAGTCAACATCATGGCAGCAGCTTTGCATTTTACCATTTACACATGACAAGAATGTACCACTATTTTGATATGCTTAGACAGATTGGGAATATTTCAGTGTCTGTTTACATATAAGTATACTTTTATATATGAATATACAGCCACAGTCTAAGGGCTTAAAAAATAGGCTATTCAAAAAACCCACCACAGTTTCTAGACAATAGAGCTCACAGAAGAATTATATTTTAAACACTTAGGTAGAAATTGGTACATAATAAAACACTTCATTTTGGTAAAAACATTTTTACTATACGCACTACTTTCATTTTTACATAGAGAGAATGGGAAGTAACAACCAGTCAGAGCTATGATTCTTTGTATACAAATTCCATAATTTCCAAGTACATGTATCAGGTTTTAACTGTGGCAAGCATTCAAGGCAACTTAAAGAGTTTGTCCTTTCATTTACAACATGGCCACACACTGGAATTATATCATTATCTCTCTGTGGTAAGAGGGTGCTAATGGTCTTAACTTACTTAAAAGTGTTATATTATCTGTGTTGTTAGGTTTTTAGGAAGTAATGCCAGGAAAATGCACAAACATCCTGACTTTCTGCATTTTACAATACAGTTGTTTTTCCAATCAGCAAACTTCTTTAGTTCCTTCCCAATCAAGTTATCTAGCACAGAATTCAGAAAAATGAATTTCAGTACTCCTCTGGCAGCTTTCTTTTGCACAGAATACCGTAAGTCCCATAAACCAACAAAGCAAACCAGAAAATAGTAAATGATTTTGCAAAATTAGTTGTTAGAGAACCTTAAGCCACTTCACAACTTCCTAAATATGGCAAACAACAAACTTGCATTTGTGCAGAAACCACACACAACAACCACATTTCTGCATTAATCCAAACACATTGGATAGCAGTCAGAAATGTTTGACGTGACTGTTTTGAAAGTGTAAAAATAAAGTAATACTCACTCTGAAGAACTCTGTTCTTTTCAGGTTTCTGTCCTGAACGTCTCCTGAAAAGAACACAGATCTGAAGTAAATACAAAGAACTTGATGAGAAGTCTGTGACCAGAGCAACAACAACAAAATTTTTTACCTTACTGTGGGTTTTTTTATGTCTCCAGATGACTGACTTGTGACATACTGTTCCTCTTTCAGCAATCTTAAAGAGAAAAGACAAAAAAATTATTTCCTAGGCAGCAACTTGCAATTTATATGATTCAACAATATTTAAATGAGAGAAAATCCTAAGACTTCTCTACAGAAGAAGTGGCATACAATTACTAACTGCATCAACGCATTCACTGTCTTAACGTTGCCTCCCTATACCTGGAGAAGAAATACAGAATCTGCTGAGCTGCAATCTGTGAGTCCCTTGTGGGACCCACAGGGATCACTGAGTTCAGCTTTTAGCCCTGCACAAGCATCCCCAGGAGACACACCACGTGCCAGAGACCACTGTGCAAACTTGTCTTAAACTCTGCCAGGTTTGGTGCTGTGACTACTTCCTTGGTTAAGTTGACAATAAGAGGCATTTTGCACTTCTATTTTTTCATTAGGAGTCATTTCCATAGGTTTTTTTGAATGAGTCTTTCATTCATATCTCAGATGTGTCAGGAGTTGCCCTTTTAAAAAAATAAATTTAAAAATCTTACGACTTGTCTTCCTCTACACCGCCTGCATCCATCAATTTTCTTAACTAAATGATGCCAAGTATTCCAAGTACAAAAATGAAGAAATACAGACTCTATCCCAGCTAAAGACTGCAACTTATTCTTCCTGAAAAACAAGTGGTGATAAAACTAGAATATTAGCATTTTCCAAAATAATCATGTAATTGTTCTGAAGGTTTGCACTCTCAGAATCATGAAGCAACATTATTTCCCTTCACACTAGTATCAAGGGGTCAGCTGTAAGAAAAATGTAAGACTGATTCTATTTCCTTATTCTTTTTCTTGTTGAGATGATCTATAGCCTGAAATTAGAACTAAAAGGAGTTCAATCAAGCATTAAACAAGCAAAGTCTTTTTTGTGCTTTTATTATTATAGACTGACAGCTGTTTAAACTGCAAATTGTGCAACCTCACAAATAATTAAACTTAATGACAAGCTATTTGATGCAAATGCCAAAAGTAACAACCACAGAAGAGCACAAATTTAAAAAAAAAAAACCAGCTTGTAGCTAATTTTCTGTTGGACAACAGTTTGCAATTTAATGCCCCTCCTTCTACCTACTCTTTGGTTTACAAGTTTCATGTTCCTGTCCAAGTACATCCCTTAGCAGTATAATACTTAATACAAACCTTTTTTTTGTTTTCAAATCACTTTTGTCGTTTTCATTGTCTTCCACAGGTCTGTTTTGCAATGTTGTTGTTCCCAACCCTTTAGATGCCACATGTTTTGTGGCTGCCTGTAAGAAATGGAATTGATATCTTAAAATTAAAGCCAAGCAGTTCCTAGATAGGAGTTTGTACTAAGATTAATACATATATATATATACACTTTTTATTAGAATTAGCAGTGCTTATTTGACAGACATTTCAGAGATATTAACATTAAACTAAGTGGTTTCAAATCAACTTTAGCATGTTAAATTGAAATCCATAAAAATCTTTATCAACTAATAACTTGGAGAAATTTTAGTCATAGCTGCAATTGATTTTTATATGGACACAAAGAAATACAACAAATAGTTCCATAACGAGTGAACTTAAAAATGTGTGAAGTAAATTGCTGAGCTTAACTAAGACTGCAAATACTATCAAAGTACCCCAAAGCCTGATCTTTATAACTAGGTTAGAAACTAAAACTGACAGATGTCAAGTTTATCTAGTTCTGTAGCACATGGCAGAACAAAGCATACGTGTAACGCATTCAAAAGACATGTCTAAACAGACCCTATCTTGTAATATGACCTTTTTTGCACTGGTAGGAAAGTATTTCTAACATTCCATTCAAACTTTTAGGCACAAACTAAGATTATTTCTCCTCCATTGCCAAGAGAAGGAAGTAGTAATTCAGTACTCCTTACAGGGTACCTAAAAGGGGCTTCCTACACTGAATAAAGATAGGACAAACCTCTTAGAAGGGTCTGTAGTGGTAGGGTAAGGGTTAATGGTTTTAAACTAAAAGATGGTAGATTGGGACTAGATATAAGGAAGAATTTTGTTTTGTTTATGGTGAGAGTGGCAAAACATGGAACAGGCTGCTGAGCAAGCTGGTTGATGTCTGATCCCTGAAAACCTTCAAGGCCAGGTTGAATAGGACTCTAAACAACCTGATCTAATTGAAGATGTCCCTGCTTATTGCAACAGGGTTGGACTAAACTACCTTTAAAGGTTCCTTCAATCAAAACTATTCTATGGTTATACTTCTACATCTGGCACTAGAAGAAAAATTAACAGCTAAAGCTAGAGTGTTCTTTCACAGAAAAGACAGGGTACCCTGCTGGGAAACCTGTGTGCTACACAGAAGTGGGAATTCTTCACAAAGTTGTCTCATCCATGTGCCAGAATAACTCTGCTCAAAGCAAGATTTGCAATGTGGGTGCAGACAGTAGGACACATGTGCAGGCACTGGGGATGCAGGCAGTGAGGGCCTTAGGCATGCTAGAATGGAGTTCTGGGCCTTCTCCAACACCTCCAAGCCTCCACTTCCTCTTAGACTCAAAGAAAGAGCCTTGAAAAATAAACTTGAAAACTGACAGTCAAGTAAAACCATTAAAAGGTATTCCTTCTATTATACTTTGAATGTATTTAATATGTTGTCTAGTCTCTCTGGTAAGAAAATGAAAAACACAAAGGAACTTCAGGATTGTTTATTTAAAATTTGCTTCTGTATTACCTTTAGACGTCTGTGCTTTTGTAATTGAATAATTCAATATTCTTTTATATGAAGTAAACATAAGAGAAATTCTTTACAATCCTCCTGAAGATGAACTGAAGAAGGAATGTTGTCCTTGCCAATTTTAAATCACTTTTGAGCAAGACTGTTTGTAAGGAACATTTGTATTTACAGGAAAATAGCAATAATAGTTTTCTATCTTCTAACTCCTCTGAATTTCCTAAAGTTTTAGCTAAACTAACAGCTCTTGATTTTTATCTTAGTATGAGAAGTCATGTAGGCTTAACTAAAACAAGCATTAAATATAAAGCTATGTTTTTTAAACAAGTGCCGTATCAGAACTACTTCTCTTAAACAGATCTTGTTTTAATTATGCTATTTTCCTATTTCTCTAATCAAAACAGTTGTGGGAAAAAACATTCATAGAAGATATTTTAGAGGAGTCTCTTTTCTACTAATTTTCTCCAAGACATAGTAATTAAAACAAAAAGGTTGAATATAAGACAATCCAAAGGAAGGTAAAGTTTCCTTTTCATCTAATAGAGTAACTGAATATTCCCTAAACAACTCCCTCGAAAGGATAAATCTATTTAATTGCATCAGGTAACTTTTCTCTAAAGTTTTTAAAATGTTTTCAACATACCTGTATTAAGAAGTTAGTTTCATTTTCTTTCATGAAAAGTTTAATGTAAGACTTGACTTTACTTATCAAAAGACTGAAACTGAAGCTTTGGAGAAGAGGAACATACGGATCCTTGGTTTTAATTACAGTTGCCAGCTTCACCCTTAAAGGCTAAGAAAAGCACAGCTTTAAACAACACAAATCCTGCAGTGAACTTGGTATCTATGCTAAACAGGAAATATAGAAAGCTAAACATGATGATTATATAGTTTCCTGAATATCCCTATACAATTTCATGCTGCAGTTTGAAAGGGTTCTAGAGTCAACTAGACATAATACCAGGTATTTACCTTATGTGCTCAGTAAATGGTAAAATGTAACTGACCAGAGATCCACATTTTCATTTCCTTTATGAAAACACCGAAAGCAGGGATGTTAGAGGAGGAAAAACACCCATAAAAAGCCACCCGTTACTCAGTTCTCTCTTCTCATTTGCTGCTTCAAAAAGACTGCCATTGAAAGGGGTGTGCAGTGTTCAGAAAAAGGATAACTTAGTACAGCATCATTAAGGACACATCAATACTGATAATCAGAAATTCACATTTTGTCTACTAATCCCTCGGAATTTTACAGAAGCCAATATAGCCAGAGAATTATCTTCTGTGTATTGGCTGCATTTTTATTTATGAATTTGAGTACTATTACCACAATCTACACTTTCCAAACATCCAAATCCTCTGAATGGAAATGTATCTGAAGAGTAAGTTACACACAGGGTACTACTTACATAAAACACATGTCCTAATATACCAGTTGAAGATATAGGCAGCATTTTTAACTTATTTTCTTTTCACCTACAGTCCTTCTATTGCTCTTTTCTCCACTCCAGCAAATTCAAGTGTGTGCACTAACTATTAAAGAGATATTCACTCAAAGTTGCAACTTTCTGAATGATGCAGTCAACTTCAAACCAGGAGGTGGCCTGATCCATATGTTGTCTTTTCCAGGCACAGGCATAATAGCATTCAGTCTGTACTACAGAAACTAATGAGTTTTCCTTCCCTGGGATGCTTTGGTACATAGAACACTTATCAGAGGTGACAGAGTCCACTACAATGGAAATCAGCAAACTGGCTGTTAGTAGTCAGCACTGTCAAATTCCCAGAATTTGTAGTGCCATCTCACTCTTCATATGAAGTGGAAGAGGGGATGAAGAACAACTGCTGCTAAAAGCATTTTACTCCCACAAATCATCCAGTACTTCTACCAATCTCCTAGCCACAAATTTTGTTTTGTATTTTAAAGTGACATAGGTGTGAAAGTGACTGCATAGACAGTAATGAGACTGAAGTTATGCAGGTAGGATTTGCTAGCTTTGCAAACAGACTCCCCTCTTTCTCCTCCGAAAATCAAGACCTTTTAATGCAATTTAAGCAAGTTACTACCTTATCTGATTCAGAGTCTGTGAACAGCCTTTCAAGAGCTTCAGCAGCTTCCTTGAAATATCTGTTTTCCATATGGACTGCTACAATCTACAAGAAATATAATTACAAGATATGATGAAATACTTTCCACCTGAGATTCAGCAAAAACAAGAAAATTCACAATTCTACAGTTTTCTAAGACTCCCAAAATTCAGATGATTATATATTCAAGGGTTACTCACACTTGCCTACTTCTAACAACTAGTTCTGAAATTAGTTTTAAAATTTATTTCAATTGTTTTTTTCTTTTCAGACTGGCAGCTTTAGAAAGAAATTTGAACTGGTACAAACATGAACCATATGAGATGGAAAAAGGTCCCCTCTACAGATATATTTACTCTGTAATAAAACTGAAAGTTCAGCTCAGTCTGCTAATAGCCCGAACTTTTTGTAAAGGGGGCTGTGTTTTAGCAGGATAGAATTTTTAAGGTTGGAAAAGACCTTTAAGGTCATGAAGTCCAACCATCAACCTAGCACTCACCACCATGTTCGCCATTAAACCATGTCCTCAAGTACCATATCCACATTTTTTTCAAACACTTTCAGGGTAGTGTCTCCACCACTTCCCTGGGCAGTCTGTTCCAAAGTTGAGCAACCCTTTGTGTGAAAAAGTTTTTCTTATACCCTATCTAAACCTCCCTTGGCAGAACTTGAGGCCATTTCCTCTTGCCCTGTCACTAGCCACCTGGGAGAAGAGACCCATCTCCACATGGCTACAACCTCCTTTCAGGCAGTTGTAGAGTGATAAGAGAGGCTCCCCCCGAGCCTCCTTTTCTCCAGGCTAAACACTCTCAGCTCCCTCAGCTGCTCCTTGTAAGGCTTGTGCTCCAGACCCTTCACCAGCTCCGCTGCTCTTCTCTGGACACTCTCCAGCACCTCAAAGTCTTTCTTGTCCTGAGGGGCCCAGAACTGAACACAGGATGTGAGGTGTGGCCTCACCACTCCTGAACATAGGAGACAATCACCGCCCTGGTCCTGAAGGCCACACTGTTCTAGATACCAGCCAGGATGCCATTGGCCTTCCTGGCCATCTGGGCATGCGGGGTCTTGTTAAGCTGTTGTTAACCAGCATCCCCAGGTCCTTTCCTGCCAGGCAGCTTTCCAGCTGCTCATTGCCAATGAGCAGATAGCATCCTGAAGCATTGTGAGTAAGTCACACAGACCTGAATTTGAATCAAGCGACGAATATCTTCATGAAGTTTTGCCAGTTTAATTTCTTCCCCTTCAAGTAAAGTCCAGAAAGACAGAGCAGATTCCAAAGGTGAAATTCTTTGATCATTTTCAAACTGTAATCCTTAGAGGGGAAAAAAACCAAAGTACTTATAAAAATTAAAGGATAAAGTTAAATAGGTTACATTATTTATATGCAGTAAAGTAATAAGTATTATACAATTTCAATTCATTTTTTTCTCTATTTTTAGGTGTGTTTTATAAACACGAAGCAACTATCTTTTCAGAAAGACTGGTTCTTCCTACTCTTGCTAATAACATTACTTCTGCATTTTCAGGGGGTATTATGTCAGCTAATCATTGTTACCTTAAAATGCTACTTGCAATTATGTATTTGAGCTGGCATTAATAATACATTAAACTTAGGGTCAGATATCACAACATTTGATATTGATATAATTAATTTTGTAATATAATCACCATGCTAAGTAGTTTGGGTTTTTTTTCCTGAGTCTATCACTATTTCCATGTCTTAACTTTTTGTTGTATTTGAAGTGCTTAAACTGAGCGGGAAACTCAAATAGTTCTACCCAGGAGTGTCACTGAAAAAGAAGCAACCTCCCATGCCAGTGTACTGCTGTGCCAACACCAAGGTTTGTGCAAACTCCCAGCGACCAGTTCTGGCAGAAATCTAGCCTAGCCAAATATTCATCCCCTCAACAGTTTCCCAGTCTGGTTATTGCACACCTGCACAAGTGAATGCGCCAATGTAACAGATCAGGAGGAGCTGGCAGGTGCACAAATGCTTTTTTCCTATGGCACTGCCAGCTTAATTCAAGATGCTCACTGAACTACAGCCTCACTTATGCCTTCATTTTATGGTAGCAGCAGAATCTCTCTTAACTTATTCCTTTCATTAAGTATTTTTCAGATAGGTCTGAAAATTTACACAATGCTGAAGAGAAAAACTATTTTGCACTCGCTACAATGTCAAACAGTGAAACTTCAAACAGTGTTACATGCATATATACACATAACTAAAACAAAAACACCTTTCTCTAATTATTGTCTCAATCAAGTAACATGACACTTCATATTGTTTATTTTAATAGTAATAGTAAAACCAAAGTATTTAGTTTAGAGAGCTGAAACAGCCTACTCTGTGTAATCAGTGCAGATCAAATATTTTAATAACTAGAAAAATTAGGAAATCTACCATATATTAGCTTTCCATGTACATTGTGCAGATACACCTGATGTAATACCTACTACACACAAGCAATCTTCCTCACCACACCGATCATTCTCTACTGATAAGACAAAAACACAATGACGTCATATTCTAAAGTGTTATATACAATAATATAATTTAGAGCATTAGCACAAAAATTTCATAATTTGTATACTATTTCAAATAATTTGATGAACTATTTTAAATATTGAAGTTTGATTCTCAAGCTAAACTAAATCAGGATGACATAACACCTGATAAGTAACACAGAAAATTCAATTATACAATTAAATTTGTATAAAAACAAGATTTTGTGGCATTGCTAGGCTAAAATACACTTTTTTCTTCCATGCTCATGCTTTTTAGACTGCTTCTGAAGTTTTTAAATTCCAAAGAGTTTACCAAACAGTGGAAAAAAAAGTTAAAGTCTTCCAGAAACTCAAACAAAATCATCTTGGCTAAACCAACAAGTTGCAAATGCAGCCAAACAGAAGATACGGTAGTGAATAAGAACCCCAAGGACTTCCTGCCAGCTGAAAGTCTTACAGTCTTCTGTAGGAAACATGGACAGACATCCACATTCTCATCCCTGCTGTTTGTCCTACAGTTAAATGTGCAGAAAAGAACACATATCCTGAGTTTTAAACTTGCTCACTAAGAGCTAGTCAGTCCTTTCCAGTATATTTCTTTTGCTGATACTACTCTGACAAAACAAACCTGGTAATTTAAAAAGCATATGGTCATTCAAAGTCCATGGACCTAAGTCAGTCAGCACAGAGTGACACCAGTCCTGCAGACAGCTCAGTCACATGTGTAATAAAGACAGTCCAAAATGTGAAATTTATTAGTTTATATGCATCTATATAAATATAGATAGATATGCACAGTAAAGGTTATGTGAAAACATATCTAATCCACCTCTGTAAAAGTTCATGCAACTATTTTTAAACAAGTGAAGAAAAGAACCTGAGTATTTACCAAGGCTTTTTCCTTGTGCAACTCTTATCAAAACCTGGCAGAGATATACTGTTTTTTTCTGGTGTGGAGGTATTTGGGAGAGGCCATTAATAAGAGCTGCAAAAGAAGAGAAAAGTTAAGTCGGTCTTGCTCCAGCACTGCCACAGTGTGGCTAGACATATACTAGACAGTGTGTTATCAGATTTCTTAAAATTTCTAATTCCTTAAGAAACTAATGAAGCACACTTAATTAGTATTCTTCCACGCTAAAACAACTTAAATAATATTTGAAAGCTTGACCAGAAGAAAATATCGTTTTCTAAAGCAACAGCAGAATTAATCACAGGCTTATATTCATCCAATTCAAAGACCATAGTATCAAATTTAGGGCTTTTTTGGTAAGTAGGTTACTACAAAAGACAGCTGTCTGCTCCAAAGAACACTTCCAGAGAATGCCCATAAATCAGGAGCCACTGGCAGACTGGTAACACATGTTACTATAGCAACTTACAGAACTAAAGCAGTAAAAGCTACATGGAAAGCTTTCTCAGAAATGTAAATATACAAGGGAAATCCTCCTTGCAAGTTGGAAGGTCACAAGGATTACTACACACTCTAAAATGGGAACTATCATGAGTTTATTCCCATCACATAGGTTACTGTGAATTTCTTATACTAATGTGCTGGATACAGTAATTCATCTTCACAGCATAATACAGAACCATTCAAAATGAAAAGTGAATCACAGAATAGTGGGGTTTCAAAGGAGCTGCTGGCTATCACCTGGAACCACTGCCTGGCTAGCTTTCTGCACTTATTTCAGTTTAAATTCACTTTCTTGTTGACAGTCAATCATTATTTCTGTCGTGGCTCCCTTTGACACATGCAAGAGTAATAATTCTGTGTTTCTATGAAAAAAACACACCCACTTTTCTATTACAGTCTCATGACTGTGCTTAGCTTTTCCCAAAGACTATTACAATATTGACTTTATTATCTTAAGAGGGCCAAACTCTTTCCTCTGTTGCTGAACAGAGTAGGAACAAATTCAAAATTTGCTATTACTTATTATTTCCATATGACTTTGAATTCTGTACAATTTAATTGTTTCTACTAATATACTCAGTCTTCCCAGTTCTTCTCAGGAGATATCTTCCATCTGCTTTTGCATTGACAGTCTCTGCTTCCCACCCTCACGAAACTTCAGTACAATTCTCCTGCTGAATTGCTGTCCAAAGGCCACACATCGAGAAGCAACATAAACAATTTAATCTAGCAGCCCCCCATTCAAAGTACTTCATTAAATTATCGTTAGATTTCTTACCTCTTATCATATCCCATATCAATCTACTCAGTAGTCATTCTGCATGCCATTGAATTCCATTCCTTACAGAGGTTTAAACAAGTAATACTACTACATTCACTTGAGTCAAGAACGTATACACAGACAAAATGTACACGTTAGATCCCCAAAGCTCTAACCTGGTATCCTCAGGAAAACTGCTTCTAACAGAAGAAAACATCATAAATCCATGAAACTTACATGAGACTTAGACATTTACTTATAATTGTCAACCACTCTCACTCTATAGTTTACTTCTCATTTTAAATATATGTTTTTCCATTCAAAATCCAGCCACCAGACTTCATTTCATCTCATCTCCGTTTACCAGACTACAGCTCTCTGAAATATTTCTAGCACTGCTATATTGCCACCGCGTGCGAGTGCAGCCGATACCACCCGAGGCATCCACAGGCTCCCCGGTCTCGGGGATCTCCTGAGGCCCCTGGAAGAGCTGCTGAGCATCACCCCCAGCGCAGCTGACCACGGTTCTCGACAGGCTACGAGCGCTTTAGCGCTCCCACCCTCCGGCAGCTGCCCCTCAGGCGCCGCCGGACTCGCTGCCCCGGGAGTGGCTGAGCGAGAGCCCCGACCCGCCGCCCCCCCTCACCCTGCGCAACGTCCCTCCACCGCCAGAACTCCGCCCCGCTCTGCTCCGCGAAGTGCCGGCACAGGCAGGAGCAGGCGAACTCCAGCATCCACTCCGCGGCCACGGCTTCCACGGCCACTGGCGGGGCCGAGCTGACGGAGCTGCTGACGGAGCTACTGCTGCTGCCTCCATCCACCACTCCCCGCACGCCCTCGGCCGCCATCGCCATCTTCAAACAGCGCGCTAACGGCTGCCAGCCCTGCCCTTCGCCGCGCCTCAGCCAATCAGAACGATCGCCCCGCTCAGCCCCGCTCTGTATCCAATCAGCACAGCCGCTCCGCCCGGCCCCGCCCTGCTCCCCGAGCCGCAAGCAATCAGCGCGGCCGTCCCTCACGGCCCGGGCCGTCGTCACCGCGCGCTTGTTTTGGTCGATAAATGTACTTTGGTGCCGGTGGGGGGTGGTTGTGGGAGCCGTGTCCCATATGGAGCGGTGGCTCTGAGAGCTGCCGTGTCCCCCACTTCTTGGAAAAAGGAAATGTGCAAAGAGCGAAATGTGGATGTTTTCTTGTATGTGTGATCCGAAGGGCTTCTCTAAGCGTGTCTTCATATGGGTTCTGGAGAGAGGAAGCTGCGGGAGGGAGGGAGGACATACCAGAGCCTGGAAAAACTACAAAGTGGGAGCTTCGACTTAGCAACGAAGCCCAGGATGGAATGTGGAGAGGGACGGTTTTGGTTGGAGTGTGTCTATCTGAGAAGGCAACCGTTTGTACCTGTTAAAATGTAAAACTCAGGGAGGAAGAAGGTAGTCTGCGAACTTAAGGCAAGTGCTGAAGGGCAGAACAGTTTTCCTCTCAGGGATGTGATGGAAGGTCAAGCAATGTTCTGGTAGATCTGGTGAAAGGCTTTAATTTGAGCTTTGTTTCACTCCAGGGAGGAAAAGTGTGGTATTGGAGAGCAGGAGTTACCAGCTGATGGCCTTTACCTTCTTTGACTCCTGTGCTCACACTAAATTGCACCCACAGGATCTTGCTGTGGCATTAGTATATTGAGGTCAAAGAGACAAGAAAACACGCAATTTAACTTAAAGTAATCTTCTGTTTGGACAGCTGTTTAATAGAGTGCAAGACTTAGGTTTGCACTTTGAGGGAGATTGTGACAACTTCTTGCTGCTGATAATCTCAGGAATAAAAATTCGTAGTGTTTCACATGAACCAGGTAGACATGAAAAATGAGGTTATTATGTATTGATGTTTAATTGAGCAGGCATTTTATGAGTTTTGTAGTAGAAGCTGACAGGAGGGTGGATCAGAGCTTGAAATTACCATGACGAACAACAGCAGGACCAGGTTGTGGAGTGTAAGCTCTGCTCAATGATTATAAAACCATCTTTGTTATCATCCCTGTGTTCAGCACAAATCTGAAACACAGCTCCTCACCAAGCCACCATGAAAATAATTAACTCTGGCCCAACCAAAACCAGCACAGCACCCAGCCCTGAGTGCCCTTAAGGAGCCCATAATATGTGGATAAATGGATTTCAGATAAATTGCCAATCTCTTCCCCTTAACGATAGAAGGAGCCTGAAGAAGTATTTTAAGAAAGATGCCTATCTCGTAGGTATTTTGAGGTCAGATGACTCTTATGCTGGGTGAGCTTGCAGCAGCATGAGAAATGGTACTCTAGTGTGGCAAAAACAATGTTTTTATTCTTATGAATGAGGTGTAAAATCACAGTAGGTCCATTTAATTCCTAAACCAGTTTTTTCTTTCTCTTGCAGGTGTTTCGGCCAGTTCCATCTGTGATGGTGGCAATATTTTTCTTCCCAGTTTAAGCTCCTGTAGCCTGGTCTCCAAACCTGCGACATGTTTACATGTTCCAGCTTTCCTCTTTATGCTGGGAAGTCTTATTGTTTATCTGACTTTTATACATTTTAATTTGCACTTTGCATTTCTTGATAAAGTTACTTACTACTTAGAGCTGCTGCTAGAAGTCTCTCCTGCTGATGGATCTGCTGAGGGCAAACGTGAATAGTGTTTGATCCCAGTATAACTAAGAGCCAACAGAGGGTTTTGTTTATCTTAGAGTATAAAAGGTACAGGTTAGATGGGATATATAGATGTGCGTATGTATATCTATCTATAGATATAGATGAATGTTCATGTATTGCATACCTATATACATGTATAAGTATATATTTATAAAAGTGTAGGCATTAGCATAGGGAGTTAGTATGTATATATTTTTGTCTCTGTGTGTATACATACCTATACGTAAATGTATATGTGTAGCAATTTTATAAGTGCAAAGCATCTCAGTTAAACTTGTAAAATCTGAAAAATGTTCTCTATTGCTTCTGAAGATGGCTAAAATAAGAAATAAGACTAAATTGCAACACAAATAATTATCACTATTATCATATAATAAATGAATATACTTAACAACATCATTATTTAAGTATACTTTTGGTCACCAGACTCAATAGTCTGGATTGTCCTTGGTTCACAGTAGCTCATTTACTAGAACGTCCCGTTTAAAATGCTTTAGTCTTCTGTTCGTCTGCTAAATTTTTTTGGTTGGAATTTATTTTTAATAATTCAGGATGAAATCTTACACTTTATTCTTCATTGTCTTTTTGGTGTTATTGGGAAGTAGGAGGCCCTTTTGTTTATGAAAGCAAAATAAATTATTTTTTCTTTTGATAACTGAGCCATATTAAGTTCATGCAATATTTAATCTTAAAAGTACCGTTGCACAAGAAACATCAAATAATTAATTAATCTATTAATATGTGATTGATGTTGATTAATCTATTAATATGTGCTATTATTTTTATACTGCAGTAGAATTACATGTGTAAAGCAGTTTTTCAAATTTGTAGATGAAAGCTTAGCAATACAACCAGTAGATGGCCCCAGCCTAACATCTCCCTTACACAGTGCTCTGGTTTGCTGGATTGGTGGAAAAGTTCTTGCTAGAATACTAAATGCACTGATGTATAGAAAAATAGGGATCAGAATGATGGATAAAGACTTAATTCATAGCTGTCCAAATTATAGGCTACCCTTCCATAAAGCTGGGAACAAAATGAACGTTAAACTGAATGTTTAAGGAGATTTGACTTAGCATAAATGAAAAGAAGTGCATGAAGAAAAGTGCCTTTTCTCACAGGTGGTAATGCACACAGAATGAAAATTTGAAGTAAAATTTAGAACATTTAAAATGCTGTAGGGAGTAAAGTCTGTGCAAGTGAGAAGCTGAGCTGGAGGTTGGATCCTGCTGAAAGCAAGACAAAAATCAATCTGTAATTTCATTCAGTATTGCTATTGGAATAAACTTTTCTCTTGCTATTCAAATTTTAAAAAATCACAGGACTCAACAAAGTTTTCCACCAATAATATTTTAAGAATTGAATTCTATTGAGTAATAAAAGGAAGGAAGGATTTTACTGTGACAAATGCACCAGCCAGGTACTTATAAATACATGCATGCACATTTATAAATGTGCCTGGCAGTGCCACAGATTTTCAACCTATCTTTATCAAATAATTTATTTAAACCCGTATTTTAATATGGAAATAAAAGTGAAATTCATAAGGAACAAAAAGTGTATGTGACAATAATATTGTGCTGTAGACCAGATGGTTAGAAAAAGCAAGCATCAGGGGAAGTCGCTCAATTGGATGTGTAGTTTTTATATCTGCTTGAGCTTGTTTATACACTAATTTCATGAACTGTTGAGTACCTAGTGAATACATATGTCAGGATATGTTTGGGTAATTGGAGCATGTATCTGTTAAAGGTACAAACTTTGTATTTAGAGATTTAGCAGTTTCAACATATGAGGGTACTAGAAAGTCCCAATAAAATGTAATGCAAAATAAAGTGCATTCATGTATCCATTCATGCCATATTTTAGATGGAAATAAAGGAAGTATAGCCAGAATTGTTCACTGACTTTGGATGCCTCAGACCTGGTATTTCATGGTAGTTCATAAGTTTAGACTGCCTATAGTCCTCTAGAATTAAGTTCCAAGACAAGTTATCTCAGTCAGTTTGGTTTAGATGAAGAGCAGGTATCCTAAAGCTCAACTTCTGTCCGTGGATAGTTGCAATTCCTTTATGATCTAAAGTCTATGAAATGTTAAATTACAATGATGAGTTTTTAAGATTCCACAGCCCAAGCTGGAAGGATTTAAAATAGGGCATAGAAAATGAGGAAAACATAATTAATGCCAATTAAAAAAAAAAAAAGGTTTAAATTATTCCAGTATGGTCTTGGATTTTATAGAGAAGGAGAAGTTTGAATTTTTCTGGGTAGTACTCAAATTCCCTAATCTGACAACTGTTCTGCAAGTGCTCCCTTATTCACTATATCAAATTACTCTTCTACAGCAAAGGAGGGATTGGCTACCTCACATTTAGTGTCTAATTCAACACAAACTGTTCACTTATTCCCAGATCTAAGTGAGATGGGGATCTTCTGAAAAAACCCTCTCATTAAATGACCTGAAAAGGTATTCAAACAGCTGAGTTGAATTAACATTATAAAAGCAATCTCAGGTATTTCTGATCTCTTGAATGAGTCACTGATGTTCTCTTAATGCAGCCTTTCTTTTGCATGAGTTTTTTTGAATGTGACATCACAAAGAAGCCAATATAGAATTAAATTTATAAAGATTTCTTATTGTTGCTGGATCGCTCCAGATTTTCAAACACTAATTGTGAAGAACAGAACTAAATATTTTAACTAATATTAACTCCTGTAGCCAAGGGTAATTAAATATTTAAATATTACAGCTTGTTTCAGTGGCACTGGCTCTCAGCTGCTTTCCTACTTGAACATACCTTCGAAAATACTATGTAGAAATGTGACTGTTTTAGTTTTAGAATACATCAGGCATTAATTTAAATTTTTAATTCATTTTTTACCAGTGACTTAATAATTCTTTTAATTCATACTTGTGTATTTTATAAGTTCAACCACACAAGATAAAATGTGGATTTTTTTTTTTTAATACAGTATTGGCCCAGTCTGACATGTAACCTGCCTATGTTTTTTTTGTTTCCTATCATAATATTAGTGTGTATGTCTGCATTACCTTTCTTTTGTCCTTTATCTCCTTAAAAACACACCTTAAAAAAAGAAATTATCTGTCCTATTTTTAAAAATTACTTGTAGTTATCCATCATGCTAACTCCATGTGTGTTGATTGCTTTACAAAAAAAAAATTCATAGGCAAAACCCAGCCACTGTACAGAAGAAATAAAAAAAAAATCCTTAGAAAAATAATGGAACAGGTAATACGAGACTAATTAATAAATAATTAAAAGTGAATAGCAGAATTAATGCAAATTCATTTGTGTTTATGGAAAGTAATCTGTATTGGGTCTGGCTGAGATAGAATTAATTTTCCCACAGCAGCCCTCACAGTGCTGGGCTCTGCATTGGTAGCTGGAAAGGCACTGATAACACACCCGTGCTTTGGCTACTGCTGAGCTGCACAAACTTTAATTTTTCTTTCTCTGCTTTGGTAAACTGCCTTATCTCAAGCTAATAGTTGTTCCCCATCTTATTTTCTCTGCCCTGTCTCCCAGGGACTGGCTTGGTGGGCACCTGACTTCCAGCCAAGGTCAACTCACTATATAATCCTATCAAACCATCTTCACATGATATTTTTTGTGATACTGGTTGCTTAAAGGATGAAGAAAATTGGGATTTAGAGGTCTGTTGAAGCTGGACTTCAACCAAGCTTTACACTGCTATAAATCAGTCTGTTTTGTTTTGCAATCTTAGCACAAAGTGAATTGGGTTTTTTTCATCATGCAGAGCTACTAAAATGAGCAAGCCTTATCAGGAAGCCTTTGTCCTAGGCATAATATTGGCTAGGGACTTTCTTTTGGTGGCAGATGTTTTTGTTCCTGGCAGCAGGTGGTAAATGCATGCATTAGTTGTGCTGAGGCCTCCCTGTGTGCCACTTTGTATATGGTAAGTATTGTGAGGGTGATCAGTTTGTCCAGAGAACCTGTGGATGCCCCACCTGTGGAAGTGTTAAGGCCAGGCTGAATGGGGCTGGGAGCAACCTGGCCTAGTGGAAGATGTCCCTATCCATGGCAGGAGTGTTGAACTAGATGGTCACTAAAGGACCCTTCTAACCCAGGCTGTTCTATGATTCTGTGATTGGCAAGCATTGGGCATCAGGTGCCCTCCACTGTAAAGTCCCACCAAGGACTTGAGAGTTGGGCATGATGATCAAGCTTGGAACTTTGAGGGGGCACTGCCAAGCAACCTGACAAACATTCCGTAGATGTTCCACTGCTGTTGGTCAGGTAGTATCTCCTGCTTGGGGCTTGTCTTAAGATTTACAATTCAGACTGTGCACAGGGGGATGTATTTGTCAGGTGCTTCATGTGTAAAGATTTTGGACACAGTCAGTGTTTAAATTGGCCATCAGTGTATTCCTTTGGGGATTGCCAGCTGTAGAGAGATCTTCATGGTAGAGCATCTTTTATATGTGGGCTAGTTTCTTGTGAAGTGAAATGATCACTTCATGTTGTGACTTTCAGTAACTTGCCCTCTAAATTGATCTTCCTCGCACCAGAATTGCTGTCATGTTTAATTAACTTTTCTGTCATAAGAAAGCTTGCGAATAATTTTATAATGTCCTGCCTGTTGAGTGGCAGAAATTTGGATACAGGTGAAGTTAAGCAGTCCTAGCATTTCTGTTCGTGTGTCTGTGACTTAATTCTCTTTGCCCAAATTGAAGCCCAAATTGAAGCCCAAATTGATGTTGTTTTCTGGAAGGTTTTCAAAGTATATCAGCAGGGAGATACTATTTTTCTTTAGTATATATATTCATGGAAAATCAGCATGAGGCCTTAATTCCAGTTAAGAGAAAACTAAGCAACCTGTTGTCTGAGGATGACTGTGAATTAAAACTCCCTGAATGCTATAATGTTGAGCAACTTAAATGCTATGAAAAACTGCCATAATTTCTTTCTGTTATCTTCCTATGACCAGAATTCTTTTTTTTCCTACTAAATGAGATTCTTTTTGTACTGTGTTCAGCAAGAGGGGAAGATTGACTGAAAACAATGCATGTTTGTCAATCCTCAAACACTTGTTTTTAAACATCTCTATAAAAAATGAAACATTTGACCTAATTATAAGTAGTGTTGAAAACTTGGCTAAGTATCAATGACTCTTGCTTTGTGCACACTATATTAAAATACCATGCTGACTACGTGTGTTGTTTTCAGTGGGGTTTTTCTGTACTCACCTGTCTTTGCTCTTACATGTCAACTTTCTATCTTAGTACTGCAGAAGCAGTCTTGCAAAAAAAAAGGGAAAGACACGGAAAAGGCACCTAGACAGCAAAGAATGGGAGTCTGTGTTCCACTGCACAGGAGAAGTAGATACTAAAATAATTTACTATTTTTCTATATGAATGGCATTTCACATAAAGAAATTGTTTTGTTATAATTTTAATTTAGCTGAAAAAAACTTTTCCCAAAGCATAGTGTAGTCTAATATTTTGTTCATGCTCTCTAATTATAATTTAACATCTTACTATTACAGTCATACCACAGCTACATTCTAAGGTAGAGGAAATACCTTCTTCAGAAGACATGAAAGGGCAGTGATATGCTGAAACACAGCATATATTATGCTTGCTTTTTAATTTTTGAATGGATAAATAAAAGCCCCAGCTTTTTACAAATAGCTGTCTCAGGGTTTGGGTTTTCATCCAAATCTTACTAAAAATTGAATTTACTGATACCTGCTTTATCTTTGTTTGTTCTTGTGCCAGCCTTGCCTGTGAACTCAAGTAGTCCCTTGTCCCAGGCAGAACTCATGTTAAAATTATAGACACTAATCAATCATATTTCTTCTGTATTGGTTTTGCTCTATTAAATCAAGTTAGTCCACTGGCCTTTTGAATGTCAGGCACTTTGTTTTTTAAACATATCCATGGCCTGCTTTTGTAGTTGTTTTTGGTCATATATGAATTTCTTTGTGGTTTGTTTCAACCAGAATTGACCATAGTGCTTTCTAAGTAATCTCTCAAATGCCAGTATGATTTTTTTTTTCTGCTAAGAATTTCTTTGCCCTGGGTTTGACCACACCCTTGGATAATTGACTTGTGACTAATTGATACAGTCAGTTTTGTATCTGGCCAAGTGTGTAAGTTTCACATCTACTAAACCCTATTTTAGAGTATAAATCCTTGTTATTAATCCTTGGTTCCAGAGTAGTGTTCCTATTCCCTCTTCCTGTGTGTTAATTTTACCTTTTGCATGTATGGAGTGCCTTGAAAATCATACTGTAAGGGCACCAGATGTGCCCACAGGTTTTATGCATGTTTGAGTCCGATTTTTCATGTTTCTTTTGATTAGGAAAGTCTAGATATGGAAACAACTGGTGAAGGAACAACTGACAATCCAAGGAGCATTGTAGTCTAGTTCTGTTGTAAATTTCCTTGACTATGCCCTAGCCAAAAGCTTTTTTTAAGAAAATTGAGATGCAACTGAGGTGGACTGAACTCCTGGGTATTTTTTACTGTATAAAAAATATGTGTTGCTTGTGACAGTACAAGCCATAGCCACAGATTTTAGGGCTGTACTGGTAAAGAGCTCATAGGTATTCAGACAAAAAAGTTCCAAACCGCAGTCAGTTTCCAAAACACGTGCATGATAAAAGGCTATGGACAGGAGGGAATACCTGTCATGTAGTGCATTTTGAATATATCAATATTTGCAACAGTACTTAAAGAGTTTAACGTTGTGTGCAGTAATTTCATCATAAGGAAGTGAAGCAAAAGGAAAAAAGCTTTGCTTGGTTGAGTGCTAACAAGATACATTGAAAGTAGGTTTTAGGAACAGTTTTTCTTAAGAGCTAATTTCTTGCATAGAAGCAGGATTTTTTAAATGGAAGTACATGCACACATTCAACTTTAAATTTCTTACCTTCATTCTGCCAGTAACTTTTCTTAAACATCTGTATCCTGTGCACATTATATTCATTTTTCTGTTTTGGGATCCTTATTGTTTTCCGGTAAAAAATGACCTATCTAGCCTTGAAAGAATAGTAATTAAAGAGAATTTATAATCTTACTTACGTGTTTTACAGTTCTCCGTAAAAATCAGCTTCGGGTTTTTTTACTTCTTCTGTGCACTGATTGACCCTTGCCTGCCTTGAAACTTCCCCTGAACTTAGAGATGGGTGGTACACATCCTATTTTCTGCCTCTTTGACTATCCCACTTTATCTTCAACTTGTTTGTGATATTATTCAGAATTGTTTGCTTTGCACAGAACCCAGAAAATGTGAGACAGATTCTTCAGTCCAGTCTTCATCTGTCTCAGAGAAAGATTCATGCAAGGGGAATAAAAGGTTTGTGTATTGTTAAATGATAATTTTTCTTTCTGAAAAGTGCTGTTACATGACTCGAAGGCTTTCAAGGGGTTTTGGACTGGTTGCAACTGCAGATAAATAGTATGATTATTACTGTGGTAGTCTGAGAATATAAAGGAAACAAACATTGGCAGGGGCAGGCTATTCTTTTTACTAGCCATCACATCTTATTTGAAAATGCAGTATTTATGGTTACTGATAAGGTGATGATGAGGGTTGTGGCTGATATTGTGTAACTGAAATTCATTGTTCTGGAACTGAAGCCAGAATCTCCCTCTGAAAACCTTGGACTATTTAATCTTAAGAGATGAAAGTTATTTTCTTAAAACCAAGCACAGTTTAGTTAGAGTGAGAGCCTGTGTGGAAGTTTTAACAGATTTTTTTTTTTAATCACTCAAACACAGGTTCTTATGTCTCTTTGGAATCAGTTCATGTTTCTGTATGAAACTATCCTTAAATGAGAAAAATGTTAAATGAAAATCTAGTTTATGTATTGCAATAGTATTGACAAAGGGGTGGCAGATCTGGTAAACAGAGCACAGAGAATGCCTTCCCTTGCTAGATAGGAGCACTTTGTTTCTGCTTTCAAGGATGTTTCAACATCTTTGAAAGCAGACAGTTATGGAAGGAAGGGATTTTGAAGTAAAATTTTTCAATAATTTAAAATGTTGATGTTTCACAGAGGGGCTACGTAATGCTAAGTGAAACTCAATTTCACGTGTGTCTGAGAGAGAGACTGGAAAAAAGGAGTAACTTGATTAAGAAGTTTTTTGCACACTAGTGAAACATTTTGCCTTCCTAAGAAAAATAAAATACTGCTGTCACAAGGAAAATCACATAATGTACTTTAAAATCAGATAAAATGTCCAATGATCTGAAAACTTACTGCACTTCAAAGTAAATTCTGAGATAGTGTTCACTTAAATTTTGGTATTACTTAGAGTGCATTTTAATTTTTTACTTGTTTGAATGTTTGCAGACAGAGATATGGAGTCCTCAGCAGTGATTCCCTTTTCTCTTCTGATGATGAGGAGGATTTTGAAATACAGAGGAAGAAGAGAAATTTAAGGAGGTTAATGAAATTAGAGAATAGGGGAGGGAGGAGTGTACATGGGAGGACTTTGTATATGCCTAACTATGAAGTATTGCTATCTTCATCATGTACCCTTTCTAAATTGGGGCAGTATTTCATCATACCTGTTGGTATTGACAATTGCAATTGGAGTCTCTAAAACTGGATTTTTAGAATTGACTTTTAGTAAGAAATTTGATTTCTAGGTGGGAATGGGGGGAAATGTAGAGATACACACTATGATGTATTTTCTTGATGTAAAAGTTCACTGCTTCTGTGCTTTACCATTTTTTTTAAAAATGAAAACCACTATAAGAGAAAATGTTATGTAGGGGAAATAGATTTTGTTACTTAACAAATGCTGTATAAATATTAATTTAATAGCAGTCTAACAAGTGAGTTTTCAGCCTGACGCCTTTCAGATGTGTATCTTCTGGCACACGCATTCCAAAGGCCTCAGGAAAGCCCAGGAGACATGGGCAGCCTTTATAATGTTAATACCCACTGAAATAAGTGTTCTCTGGGGCTGTAACTTTTTGAAGGTAAAAGCTAAAACTATTTGAAAGATGTTAGTGTGTTTGGGAAGGGGAGGAATTCTTCCATCCTACTGATCAAAGTCAGTCCATGGTCTCCACATATGAAATAATTGTTCTAAGCTTGTATTCCTATATGTGCTGTGTTGACTGCCTTGGATATTCAGAAGTGCTATTGTTAAAATAATTAACTCAGTATAATGTCTGGAGTGACCATTTTCCTTTATCTACTCATAGCCATTAAATGTGAAACGGTAGAATGAATATTTACCTGTTTAGGAAGTTCATGCTGATTTTTAATGTCTTCTGCATTCATTTCCTATCATTAGTGAATCAAAAATCTTCTATCTATGCATTCTAAGTCAGAAAGCACCTTTTTTCCCTCAATTCAAATAATATCTTTTCTGGTCAGCTTTCAGAAGTGTGCCTCAACAGGAGCTGGCAAGGGTACCATGAAAATTAGAGGAAGTCTGGCTGGTGTGGAGCAAATGCAAATAGATGGTTCAGTAAGTATTTTTGATTCATTGTGGCAGTGAGACGTTTGCAGTATTTATGAAAGCTTCCAGTAATGGGCCATCTATTACTCCCTTGGTTTACGAGTTTTCTCTCAAGCAATCTAGCTTCTCATGAAACCTTATAAAGGCTGCAGCTTTCTTTAACATCTAAAATGTGTTCTGTTGACCTCATCTTTAGGTACAATTTGATGGCGTGGGTGGTCTTTCTGACCACATTTCATCTTTGAAAGAGATGGTCATTTTTCCATTGCTTTATCCCGAAATCTTTGAGAGATTGAAAATTGAACCTCCAAGGTAATAGACACTGTTTAAAACTCTAAGTTCTAATTTACCTATTTTCAGGAGAATTCAGCTGGGGCATCAATATGTTTCCATGCTTCAAAATTCTCAGCACTGTTGATTTTTTTTAAATAGCAGTAAAACGTAATTTTAAAAAAAGGTAGAATCCAGTATATATGTACACCCAAAGATTTACTGTGTGGTGAGACCATGCTTTAAAAGTGTCTTGCCTTTCAAAGGCAGAGTTGGGGATTTTTTCTTTAAAGCTGTATGTAGAAGTGGACTTAATTGGTTTGTAAGCAGGAAATACTTTGTACTTGAAGTCAAATGTTTGTTTAGCAAAAGTCCACTTGTCTCTGCCACCAACTCTTTTTTTCATGTTCTCAAGTATCAGTTTTACAACTGAACAGATATGCAGCTATAAACTTGCAGTGTTTTTTGTGTTTGAGCTAAAATAGGAATCTGTCCTGTCTTTACATAGCTAAGTGGCTTCTGTGTTACAAAAAAAAAAAAATAAAAATCAGTGATTTAATTGTTAGCTTTATATATTCTTGGTCAACAAAACTCAGTCATGGCATATTGAACTAGGACCTAGAATTCTTTGCTTTCAGTAACCTTAAAAGTATTTCAAAATAGAAAGAAAATATTCCTGTATTTTGATTCTTTATTCATTAAGATTCTTTTTGGAAGCAGCAGTGTATTGGCTTTTCTAGTTGATGTAAATGCAGAAATGCAGTATATCTTTCCAGCTTTAGAATACTTCTTTCTTTATCCCCAGCAAAGGGAAGCCAATTCCAGTAACTCAAAGCATTTTAAAGAAGAATTAAATGTTTCCCTATAAAATCTTGCCTTATATGAAAACAAGAATGGATATGAAGTGCATCATTGAAAGATGAACTGATGATTGCTAAATTAGCCTAGTTTCAGATTCTGCATTGGAAGTTTGCTCTTGTTTGGCTCCAGCCATCCCTGCTGGAGTGTCAGAAGTTTTGAAAGTGTCCTTTTGGCATGCTGCAAGCTTTCGTCAAGGTTTTGTATTTCTGCATTATCCTCTTTACTGATTTTGTTTGCTGCCTTGGAGAACTGTGTAGGAACACTTTTGACTTTTCTCATACTTCATCTGTTATTGCTGTCTTATCTGTGAGGTGTTTTGTTTAGGAGGGCAGAGTTGTGTGTTTTGAGGATGGGGTTTGTAATAGGTGCTTTTCCGTGTTTTAATGTTGTTTTTCTTATGTGAATTTTTTTAATTGATTTTTTTTTTAAATTGCAGAGGCTGTCTATTCTATGGTCCACCAGGGAGAGGAAAGACACTGCTTGCTCGTGCACTTGCTAATGAATGCAGTCAAGGTGACATGAGAATAACCTCTTTTATGAGAAAAGGTGCTGAGTGCCTGAGTAAATGGATAGGAGAATCTGAATGACAGACGACAGCTTTGTTTATTATTTGAGGAGGTAAGGTTGAAATGTGCCATGTCTTCTGTCTGAGTTGGAATTAAATTTCTATGGTCTACAACATGTTTTGTCAGCTCCTTTCACTGAAATGGGATTGCCACTCTTTCCTTTTCCAGTAAAGTTTTAGGGGCTTGAAATCTTGAGATATATTTGGAAAAGTTAGTAGAGGAAATAAGAAAATCCTTCAAAGCGCCACCACTACCACCCCCTCTCCCTCCAAATAACAAACCCAAACAACCTCCCCAAAAGTCAAAAAATATTTCAAGATATAAGAGGTGGCGGCTTAAGATCAGAGGGAAAGAGAAGCATGGTCATTTAAACTGGTAGCAAAGGGTTGCTTCCAGAAGCTGTAACTTAGCTAAGTCCTGTTTCTGTTCTTGTGGTTGCCAGGTAGATGTAAAAATTAGTGGTGTGATTTGTTTCTTGTCACCCAGTCTCCTTGGGTTGATACAGGCTGCTGTCTTTGGTTACTTGTGCTACTTTATTCTGCTAGCTCAGTTAACTGAGTCTGAAAAATCTAGTTCGTGCCTTTCCAACCATGATGTTTTTCATGCATTTTCTCTTTTGAATAGGGCTATTTTCCTGATGTCAATATTCCTGTGTTTTCATTGTAGGCCTACCAGATGCGACCTTCAATTATTTTCTTTGATGAGATTGATGCTCTGGCTCCTGTACGGTCTGATAAACAAGACCAAATTCATAGGCAGGACATGTTTTATATCTACATAGAAGCTGTTTGATCTTCATGAAAAAAGTTGGCAACTTATTTTACTTCAAGTGATGCATTCATTTACTGAAAATTAGTAATTCCATACAAATGAATCTCAAAGATTTTTAAACAGTAATTGAAAACAATTTGCTGAGCTTGATATCAGCAAAAGGTCTGTGTTACTTTATCTGTATTTTATTATGACTTTAAATGAATTTTTGCTAAACAGCATCTCATCAATAAAAACTTGTCCTTTTTGAGTGATAATTGGACAAGGTTAGGTGTAACTGAAGAAAATTTACTAAGCTGGTGAATGAAAACAATATTTTTCTGTTAGCTCTGTTGGGGGGACACTTCTGGCGCTTATGGATGGCTTAGCCAGCAGAGGAGAGGTTGTGGTAATAGGAGCCACAAACAGACTGGATTCTATAGATCCTGCTTTATGAAGACCTGGGCGCTTTGAACGAGAATTCCGCTTCAGTTTGCCAAACAAAGAGGTCAGAACTTCCACTCAACCTTACACTTATGTGGCAATATAAAAATGGGTATTTAGCACCACAAAATATTGAAGGGGAGAGATGGTGTGCAAAACTAGAAACCTCTTTATGAGTTTTCTCTCTGGCTATCTCTGGTATTTCTTATCACTTCTTGGAAAAAGGAAAAAAAGGCTTATTGGATTGAAAGCTAGTAAAAGTGCACAAACATTTTTCTCCAGTTTTCATCTGCTCTCAGGAACAGGAGATGAGGTGCCATTAAAAAGATCTAATACGTGATTGCCATTAAAAAGATCTAATACACGATTCCCTATTATGGTAGAGTTCTGTAAATCTGCCATAATTAATCTGTGTACCAAGAAATGCTGCATGAAATTTTACTAAATTTGAGAGGATTTTCTTTGATGAAAAAATCTGTTTGCAGATAAGGATTTTGCAATTATTTTTTTCTTCAGAATCATTAGGTCTCGCATTTGGGAAAACTCACTTTTGTGGAAGATATAAATGCTTTTTACTTTACTGCAGCCCCCAGCAAGAGTTTAATGTAACAAGTTCAGAATTATTAAATTTCCTGCTTGTAGAAGCAGACAGTGTATTAGAAACTGACCTTTAAAATACTAAAGGGTTTAGCAGATAAGAAGAGTATTTGTGAGTTTTTGTGAGTTTGTGTTGTCAGTGTTCTTTTAAGAGAAAACTTAGGGCAAACTGAAATGCAACTGTTTTCAGGCAAGAAAAGAAATTTTCAAAATTCACACACGAGACTGGAACCCAAAGCCATCAGACAACTTACTTGAAGAGCTGGCTGAAGAATGTGTTGGTGAGTTTGAAAGCAGTGTGGGTCACTACATGTTGCCTTGAGTCCTAGGGAACCTGAGCTTGTACCAGGCAGTACTCAAGCTCTTGTACCTTGTGGCAGAGAGAGGCAGTGAGGAGGCACTTGGCATGGGAGCAAATTTAGGCACTGCTTTCAATTTTCTTTTTGTCTCTCAGAACATTGAATGGGTTTGGGACATCTTTCCCAGGAACAAAGTTTTGACCAGCAGGCTGCTGCCTAAGTGCAGGATATCAGACTGTGAGCCACTTAACAGAACTTTTCTGAAGTGCAGTAACTCTTTAAATTGTCTCTTGGCCTGGTCATTTTTGGCTGCATACAAAGTCCTCCAGTGTTGCACTTTGGAAGTAGTGGCCTTGAATTCTGTTTTGTATGACATTGACATAACATTTGATTCTTGTTTTGTTTATTAGGATACTGTGGTGCTGATATTAAAGCCTTGCGTGCTGAAACTGGTCTCTGTGCTTTGCGGCATCGCCATCCTCCGCTATATGAAAGCAGAGAGAGACTGCAGATAAACATGGATTCAATTAAAATAAAAGCAAATGATTTTTCCATGGCCATGCAGAAGACTGTTGCAGCTTCACGGAGGGTTGTGCCTTCCCCTGGACGAGTGCTATCAGCTATTTCAAAGCCACTGTTAGAAAACACACTGGAAAGGATTTTACAAACCTTGCAGAGAGTGTTTCCCCATGCTGAGCTTGCACTAAAGAACGACCAGCAGCAAGGTATAACATCCACATCCACTTGTTTAAAGATCTGTCAGAGCAAAAGCTTGTGATCTGTGCAATCAGCATACACAAATGTACTTAGCTGTACTGGCAGCACAATTTCATACTTTGTGTGTGCACAGTGCAAGGTGGGACCTGTGAGTGACTTGCAAAAGCAGGGAAGAGCTATAGCTTCTTTGCTGGAGCACCCTGTTTCTGACAGGAGCTAACATCACATTTATCACTTGCAGAGAGGAATATAAGTTTTAAATTATTAGCACCTCTTTTCAAATAAATGCTTAAAGCAGGAGAAATGCTTCTCAGGTATCTGGAAACTACATAAGTTTTTCCTAACCATCTTTATTCTAAGGAGAAAAACTCACAAGTTTTTGTCAACAGAGAGATAATACCTTATGCAAATCATGGGACATAGGACAGCTTTGTATAGACTTGTGCATTCTCCTTTGCTTTGTGGTAGAATGAACTCTTCAGAAAACAGAATTCAAATGATGAAATACAAGAGAAGTGTTTTTCAGCACTGATTTTGAAGGTGTATTAATGCAAGAGAGAGATGGACTATACAAGAAAGCTAACAAACCTCTCTTCTCTTTAAATCCTTTTTTAGGAAATTATGTGATTGACAATGATGAAGAATCACCATCAATCTCTGAAGAGAAGCCAACTCATAAAACACTTGATCACAAAAAGGCTGATTTCTGCACGTTCAGCAGGTACATTTGTCCCTTTTATGGCTCTGTTTTTAAGATGGCTGAGTCTGTAAACTCTTTTGGTGTGAGGGACACTAGATGAAGGAGTTGAGAGTGTGTGTGTGGGGTGATCAATATTTGCCAGACATAAGTGTGAAGGTTCAACTGTGTACTTCTGTTCTGAGTGCACTGCCCTGACCCATCAAACTGAACTGTTGTATGGGTATTTGGCTGGATTGTCCTACTGTGGGATTTAAGAGCTTTTGCTTAACCCAGCCAAAAGAGTAGCAGACGTGCTGGGCACTAGCAGGATTTCTAGCAGAGGCAGAGTACCAGACTGTGAGAAAGTAGGCTTTGATAGTCTTCCTGTTCACAGACTAGCTTATTACTTGGTGAAACAGAGAGAGTATTTGCAAAACAAAGTGCATAGGAAAAAAACTTCCTTATTCATCACTTGTTTTTAAAATTATTTTCTTCTTATTGCTGTAGAAATCCTCATGAACAGCCAACATCTTACAGGCCATGGTTTTTACTAATTGAAGAGCCAGGATCTGGTCAAGCTTCTGATTTGGCAGCTGCAGTAATACATTCCCTGGAAAAGTTTCCAATTTATTCACTAGATACACCAACTTTGTTTGCTAGCACATCACCAGATGAAACATGTACAGGTAGCTTTTTTTTCTCCTTAGTCTCAGAGATTAGTGAAGTAAGCAAAAGTCATTGTCGATATAAGTGGTCTGATTTAAATGTGCTGTTTTGTTTACTTTTGTCTGAAAATCCACTCTTCTGATGGAATGATACCATGTAAAGATTTTATACATAGCCATGTTTTCCGTTTGAAATGTAACAGGGAGAATATTACTAGCAGCTCAGGAAGATGGAAAGTGCTGCTAATAAACCTCTCTGTGGCAAGAAATCCTGCTGGTCTCCTGGGATTCAGAAAGTTGTTTTTGTTGCTTCTTAAGACTGTGCTACCAGTAGATGGCTCTGCATCGACCTGACAGCGTATCAATGCACATTCTTTAGCCTCTTTTTAAATTATGTTTGTAGGGCAGCCAAGGTTTTGAGGAGAATAATTTTTGTTTGGGTTTTTTTTAAATACGCATATACAGCTTTTACTGCTGCAGTACATGCAGCAAAAGTGTTAAAATTCATGTAATACTTTGATTTGTATGGTGTTGAGTTTTCATTAATTAGGAAAAGGAAATATAAGCAGTTTAGTGCTGTTTTGCTTCTTTACTTCTGGGCAGTAAATCCACTTTGTTTTTTGGCATCACTGTATTAAAATATTTTGATCTCCAGTAGCAGCATTTGAGAGCTGTACAAGTTAGGACAGACACATTATGTGACTGGATACTGATTTGTTACATAGGAGGAACAAGTCCTTTGTAGATTGTTAATCTGAAATGGTGCACAGAGAAGTTTGTTGTGTGAAAGGATGGTTCTACTTCCCTCATGCAGTCGATGCATGTTGTGTTCTGTGATTGAGGTGCCATCTGTAGGCAGTGGTGTGTGGTCTTCCAAAGCCCACCTTTGGTAATGACAGGATGTGAGTGATGTAGCTTTTCAGACAGTCTAAGGACTGGTCACCACATATAAAATGTGCTTGAAGTTGTGAATTACAGCCAGGCATCTTGTGTTGTGCTAGCCCTCATCTTTTCACATAGGCCTTTGTTCAGACTGTGCTCCAGTCTGAATTGGGTGTGTGTCCCTTCTGAACTGAAAAGGATGTAGCTGCAGTGTGTAGTGATTTCCCCAGGCAAATACACCTTGCCAAAGAGTTAGCTTTGGGGTTTTTTTCAGGCATTGGGGTTTTTTTCAGGCACACCACTGCATTGGCTGAGTTCTTAGGCTCTTTAGGAGTTATCTTATACCTAAGTAGTTTTGAAATGAGGCAGAGATACAAGTCTGTTTCTGATAGAAATGTCTATATTTGATAAAAGTGAAAATTTTACCTGATTATTAATGAGTCATTTATCAATTTATCTTGATGTCTTACCTTTATACCTCTTATTTCATAAGATAGTTTGACTGATATGTAGTTACTATGTAGTAGTCTATTCTACATTATGTAGTTTTCTCATCTAAGCTTTCATTTTACCAGTTGATGTGAGAAGCTCAAAGATCAACACCGAGTATCATATATGTCCCACAAATCTCTTCATGGTGGGAGACTGTTGGACCTACACTGAGATCTGTTTTTACAACATTACTGCAGAGCATCCCAAGGTTTACTCCAGTTTTACTCCATGCAACATCTGATGTACAACTGAAAGATCTCCCAGAAGAGGTATTTCAGTCGATACTTTTCTTCCTTCATTACTCAATGTCTTGTTAATTTATAACTCCCAGAAGCATTAGAGTTACATGCCACTCTTCAGCAAATTCATAGTTGTTACTCAGACATCCAAACCCAGTCCCTTAAAATTTACTTAGACAAAACAATGCTGAAAGCATTTCCCTGAAGTGTTTTCTGAGTAGAGATTGACTTTGACCCAACTTTTTCTCCCTTCTCACATACTCAAGCTTATTAGACAGATGTATTGCTTTAGACAATGGTTTTGGTGACTTCAGGATGGTTAGTTCTGTCCTTAGTGAAGAATGTGGTGCTTGAAAGATAGCTAGGAAAAAAAGACTGTTTTTCTGAAAACATTTTTCCTGAAAAGTCAAAGGTATTTTTGCTGAAAAAATACTGAGGTCACAGTGTTATTGATGGAACATAATTTCAAATTTAAATTATTTAAAAAAAAAATTAATTACTTCCTTTGCCTGGGTGAAAACTCAAAAAATTAGAAAGCTAAGTTCCAGTTTCTGTTTAAGTGACTTGGAAATAAATTTTTAGGTGTATTCTTCAACAAAATTCTTCAAGAAGACATTCTGAGCTTTGTAGACATATGAGACTGTGCATTGAAGGAAGGTGTTCAAAATGTAAATGTGTTGCTCTGATTATTTTGTCTCAGTAACAGAAGCTTTCATACTGTTAATAAGTGCCTTCTAAAATAAGGATTGAAATCCCTTCCATACTTTTTGGTAGTAGAAATAAAAAAGTGGAATACAACTTGAAAGTATTCAAACTGAGACACTTCATTTAAATTAATTAAAAATGAAATTAGAGGAAGCCCAAACACCTTACTAGAAAACCAGCACTTGTCTTCTGAGCCTTGCCATTTTCCCTCTGTAGCTGCCATAAAGATTCAAGGCAAAGGACAGCAAGGCACATAAATGCAAAATAAGCAGCCTAGGGGATGGTGAATCCCCAGTCACCCCTTTGTCAGTTGTTTATCATACAGTTTCCTCCTGGAGCTTACAATCTAGAAGGTGATCCTTAGAGAAGGCATTTTAAATTGCCATGCCATAAAAACCTGGTCTTTTAAGGCCACAAAGATAACTTTTCATTGATAGCCTTATCCAGATAAGTATTCAGTTTAGTTCAGGGGGTACTAATTTTTTTTGGAACAAAAGATAAGGAATTTGTGTGGCCTTGTATAACTGAAGTGTATTTTCTCTTTATGCATTAGGTAGAAGCATTGTTTAATAATGAATATGAAGAAGTTTTCAAAATCCCACGTCCTACCTGTGCTGAGAGAAGACATTTCTTTGAGGACTTAGTTATGAAGCAAGCTGCTCAACCTCCTACATTAAAAACAACACGAGTGAGGAGGATATTCTACATATAAAACTTTGCTAACTCTAGGTTAACAGCTAATACAGTATTCGCTTCGGTGATAATTTTCTATCAATCATTTTTCATGTATATGAGTACCATCAGTTAACTACAATTTTCGGATTCAATTAAGTTTGCCAGCCTTTGGAAGTGCTGCCTGTAGCACCACCACCCAAGCCTCGAGAGCTGACAGAGGAAGAAATAAGGCAGGTGGAAGAGCAGGAAGAGGATACGTTGCGTGAACTTAGGATTTGCTTGAGAGATGTGGCTGAAAGACTTGTCATTGACAAATGTTTCAAAGTATTTACAAAGCCCGTTGATCCAGAGGAGGTTAGTATTCACTTATAATGTCATTATAACTGTGTGTATTCATAATTCCTCTGTGTTTATGTTTCTTGGTGTTTTTGTGCTCTTTCTAGGAAGGTTTATCTTTGGTGTTAGGACTGTACTATTCTGATTTTCCAAGAAGAAGGAAGTGAATTTTGCTTTTACTTGAAGCTCTCAAATGTTTATTATTTGAGTATTCACTGAAAACTCTATGTTCTTTCTTAAAAGGTCTTTAAAACTTTAGAATATTTCAGTTAGAAGGGATCTACAAGGATGACTAGTCCAAGTGCCAGTTACACCAAATGCCAAAACAATTTGCCAATGGAAGGGTTTGGATACATAGGTGTGTTGCATCACTAAAAAGCAGAGACATCACTTTATATTTATGAGAAGTACCTGTAGGGCTCTTTGATTAACTGTTAATAGTTTCTGTGAGAACATGAGTAGGAGCAGAAGTTTGTCAAATAAATTTCAGATGGTATTCTCAGTTTTGTCTGGGGCTTTTCACAGTACATAATCAACCATAAGGGCTGCATGGTTTTTTCTTTCTCCCATCCACTTCCCACTGAATTAATTGAATAAGTCAAAACTGGAGACATGTACTTCAAAGTCAGTTGTAGTTTTAAGATAGCCTTGCTTTTCAGCGAAGTCCCATTCCCCTAAGAATCCACTAATTTGTCTTTTCCTTTCCTTGTAGTTTCCAAGATGTGAATAACCTATAAACACATAGATGTCCTCATCTAAAGTAGTCATTAGGCTCCTTTTAAGCTCTGGGCAAAGAAATCGACATCTCTATGTCCAATTATCTCATTCTAGAGTAGATGCTTAGGACAGGTGCTTCAAAGGTGCAAATCCTGCAGATTTTTTCTTGCTGCCAACAGCAAAGAGAATCCAAGGTGACATTACTGAGAAAGGTTTCTCTGCTGTGATTTTCTGAAAGGAAGTGAAATGGATCCCACCAGTTCTCCTCTCAGTTCCACTCACGCTTCTCACCACCCTGCTTTTTTTTCCCCCCTCTCCTGGTCTGTCTCTTCAAAGACACCTGAAATATCTTTTCAATTTTCAAGAAGCTAACTGGTTATTTTCTGCATATTTGAGGGTGTTATAAATATTTGGGCGTCTTAAGAAGTCCTTTATTTGACTTTATGAAAGTGATTAATTTTTGTAGCTTAAATCTCTGAGCATGCATATTTAATTTGTAGGCATCCAATTACAAGGACACTATTAAACAGCCCATGGACCTCTCTACAGTTCTCTCCAAGATTGACATGCGCCAATACCTAACTGCAAGAGATTTTCTAATGGACATTGATCTAATCTGTAACAATGCTTTACAGTACAGCCCAAAAAAAAGATCTGCAGATAAGGGTGTATTTTTTATCCCTAACTGGAAAAATTTCAGATGTAAAAATTGATAGATTTTGTCAGTGAAAATTTAGTAATCCCACAGTGGATATGGGATCAGATAATTTTAAACCACCCCATTAGATAATTTTAAACAAACCCAGAGAGCATTTCTTGCCAGGTTGTAAATGTTTTAGCATTAGATTTATTGTTTGGGTATGGAATTGTGATAGATGTGTTGATTGGTAACTACTACTTTTTCTTAAATAATTAACTTTTCTGTTTTTATGCTGAAAATACTGACTGAGATAACCTTTCAGAACCTGCCTATGAAAAAAGAAAAATAATTTTAAGTAACCAAAATAGTTTCATTGACTATTTTGTAGAAAATGCTCAGTTTTGGCTGTAAAATTTCAGGTCATCTCCTGAGGCCCAAAGCTTGTTCTTTGAGTGATACTGCATATTCCATAGTGAGGCATGAACCGTACCTAGGAGAGAGGTACGTTTTTTGATGCTGAGGGTTTTAAGACTTGTCTCATGCTTTGTAACCAGCCACACAAGACACAGTTCTTTGCTCTGGGGGTGTAAGAAAGCAAATGCAAAGTGTAATGAAAAATGGAAGATGCCCTCAGTGCCTGTGGACACCAGTACCTCCTGCTCTAATGGCATGTTGCATTTTATTCAGACTTCCTTGGAGAAGGTGCTAAAGTCACTGCTACCTTCTCTGTTCCTGTGGCCTAAAAGCAGATTCCTGTGATGCTTGGATCTTCATGCCAGAGGCATTGAATTTTTCATTATGCTACTTCAAATTGTGGGGTAAATCCTGAGGTCATTCATTCAATATGGCTATGAAGTTGAAATGCACACTGGCTGCATGGCATTGTAGGAGCCTGGCCTTGATGGCCCCACTGACATTTAATGGCACCTACGTCTTGAAGTCCAAAACACTGTCTGTGGCTATTTGTCTGTGTCTTGTTTTGAATATTCAGCTAGTTTTCAGTTACATGAAGCAGTGTTTTCCGCTTCTCTGCCTATAATATATCTAATAGAGAACTGATCTCATTAATTTGTAACCTTTTCTCTAGACACATGTAGGGAGATGGTACTGAAGGTCCTGTGGTTGTTTTCCTTGCAAGATGCTGCTGCATTTTGAAGAAAGAACTGCTTTGGGAACGCTTTGGATTACTTTTTTTTTGGTATCTCTTTGTAGATAAGTCAAAAAGAAAATGCAAAATGAAGGAAGACTCTTCAAGTATCGCAGTAAGGAGGAAGATTTTTCAGTTTGCATCCTCCCAGCACAGTCCTATGGAAGAACATGAAAATGTACTTCAAGGACAACAGAAAAATGGGACAGAAGATGAAAGCGAGAGAGTGACCCTTGTGGCTAAATCCCCCAGTACTGAAAAAAAGAGTGTCATGCAGGCTGAATGTTCAGACCTAAGAGAGGAAAGTGACATGCCAGATTGCCAAAGGTTCAAATGGTAAGTGAAAGGTCAGACAGGTAATTTAGCTCCTTTTTGTTCTTGAGGAGGGGTTACACTATTTATTAGGTTTTAGCCTTCTTGAATTTCATTCTGTTACTTCTCTTGTGTCTCTCTCAAATCAACACACAGTGTTCCTTGCATAATTATGCTGCTCCTCTAGTTATGTTGGATACAGTCATCGTTTTCTGCAGCGGCTGCTTTTTTTTGATTCTGCAGTTTGTTTTCCAAATGGAACTGAATTTTACAAGTATCTTCCCAGTAATAAGCAGCCTAAGTGTAAACTGTACTGCTGTACTTAAAGCAGTGTGGACCCAGAGACCCCTGTGGAATAGAAGAATTGTCCTAATGTTGGAAATGTAAGATGTGTAGGTGTGTTTCCTAACCTAAAATATTTTATTTTTAGACCATGTTTGTTTTTTTTAAACTTCAGCTTTACTCTGCAGTGCTGTAGTGGCAGCATGAATATTTTTTCCTAGTTTTACCCTGCCTTTTTTCTCTAGTGCTTTTTTTCATGTCCAAGTTCCTGGTTTTTGTGGAGCAGCACTAGAAAGATATGTCAGCATTTTTTGGTAAAAAAATTAGTAACAGTTCTGTCTCTGTTATTGCAGAGGGCTACTGTTTTCCAGGTACAGGATACTTCACTGATACTGTATTCCAGATAAAGAGAAATCGTGATTTAAAAAATGTGTGTAGTTCCAGATTCAGAAGTACATCATTCAACTTGTGTGGGACATTCCCAGGTGGATGAGCAACCGTGAGGATGTGACGGGATAGCAAAGGAAATCCACACACAGGAAGTTCCTGTGGATTACTCTGAGCTCAGAGTAAGTCTAATTTCAGTTTTCTTAGTAGTGACACAGGACGTTTTCTTGCTACCTGTATGGTTGTCAGTTAAGTCACTTGTTAACCAATGCCAATTCAAACAGCTTGTGAGAGGGATATATAGCTTGTGAAATAATTCAGCCTTTAATGACTGTTGTTTCCACAGCTGGTGTAGATGGCTGCTGTTGCTTTTGGTGAACTGACTTCTAGGAGACTATTCTCTTCCTAATTTTCAATATAAAAGGGTTTGTTAAATTTTAATATAGCTCACTGACAACCTGCTACTACTGTTGGTTAGCAGTTTTTATGATGGACTGGGGAGATGGGTATTTTGGTTTGCTGTTTGCATGTTTTCATTAATTAGGAACCGGAAAAGGACCTTGATTTTTAGCAGTGATGACTTTAAACCTGAAATTAGAAGGCTGGCCAAAAGATCATCCTGGATAAAATATGAATATCTGCTTTTCCCAAATGCTTTCAAAATTCAGTGCTAAAGTTTCGCATCTATACAGTTACAGTGTTACATGTTTTTTCCAGTCCCCTGTAGGATAGAAGTTGTTATCCTAGAGTATATCTGGGGAAAGGATCAAACATGGGCCTAGCTGCAGGGGGAAAAAGAGGTTCCTTTGCATGAACTGGAGAAGGTAGAAGAGTGACCTGCCCTTCAGGGCATATAGCCACAAGAAAAATTCAGGAAATTGCTAGGTTGAAGTTCTGGAGGTTGGTCAAAGCAGACGAAGCTGCTGTTTACTTGCCATGATGAGAAAGGAAGTATTACTTGGTTGTTTCTGTTGTGTGGGGAGAAAATCCCCTTTGGTAAAAGGGCTCACCAGCACAATTTCTGTCACAATTTTAAGTATTGATTGGAACTGTAGGGGTCAAATTAACTTTCCAAGATGGCTTCCTAAGGAAGTAAATTTCGGGGGGTTGTGTCATTCATGTCTGCTTGTATATTTAAAGAAACTACATAGGTTTTTCTAGAATCAGGATGCTAATGGCATGTAATCCGAAGTTATTGCCTACTGACTGGAGAAGTGGTAGGGTAGAGCCCTTACAGATATTTCTGTTCATATGTGTTTCAGCTGTGAGGAGAGAGCTACAGTAATGAAACACATCTTTTAGAAGACTTGTTTCCTTGACATGTGTGTCACTGGAACTCACTGCTTGTACCAGAGAGCTCCTCCAAAAAGGAGTTCCTTGGTTTTGTATGGAGTTTTTGTTTGGTTGATTTTCTTTGTTTTCTTGGGGGTTTCTTGTGGATGTGTGTTCACTTATTTGCTTGATATTAGGTGTAGAACTCAAATCTTGTGATAGCTGGTCTAAGGGAGGCTGAGTCTGATGGCAAGCAGTTGTGAGGCAGTAATATTTTTGTTTGGTGTGGCTGCTCTCTGCAGCTACAGCTGTATAACCTCCCACAACACACAGCTACTGAACAGCCCCAGCAGCGCTGCTGCTTGTTAGTGTTGCTTTCCACAGATTACCACATTCACATCTTTGGTAACACAAGGAACTGTGTGATAGATTGGTAATTTCTTATAGGCTGCTCTGGTAGTTAATCCACTCTTGAGTTGAAAGGTGGGAGCTGACTGATGTTAGACATAGTACAGATTTGGCTAATGGGTAGAGGTGAGCACCTGAGGATGCTTCTGATTCCATCTGGCACAGCTCTGTCTGGAAGATCTGTAGGCTTGTTTCTGAAAACACATTTTCCAGGGCCCTGTATTGCATTTCTAATGAAATGCAGCCATGACTTCCTTGTGGCAGCTACTCTGTGACAAAGTGGATCGTGTCATTCCCTGCTGTTCTAGAAGCAGTTGATTGGCAGTTATGATCACTGATGTCATATAGTGATGAGTAAGAAAATACTGTCTGAAATGTAAGCCTTTTCTCTGACGTGTGGAATATTAATTTGCTTCCTCCAGTTAAATCTTTTGAGATATTTAATTGGTTTTCTGAAGTGCCACTTCTGTATAACAACATAAGAAAGTAGGATGTATCTTGTGCTATTCTGAATTGTAGTTTGCATTTTTTTGTTTCAGCAAGTGCTGGATTTGGTCATTGTGGCAACTGAGAATTTCAGTATATCTCGCATGGAAAGACAATATGCTCTTCTTAGCCAGTGCATTTACTGACATCGGGAAGATGATGACAAAACTGAATTAGTGAAGGTATATTTTTTGTCTTGTAGCCCTTTCTGTCACATGCTATTATACATGTGTGTGCATGTTATGTATATGTATGTGTGCACTGTGAACATCATGCTTATTTGGCATTACTCTTTACAGCTCAGTTGCCTGTTTCACATGGCTTTCATTTCAGTCTGGAAAACATTTATCCATATTGCAAAACCATTGTTGTATGTAGCATAATTGTTGGCAGTTTCAGCAGGAAAAGACTTGAAGACAATGGGTCCACCCACTCAGGCCTCTCAAACCAGTTAACCTCAGTTTGTCAATAGTCTTCTCCAGAAGCCTTTCAGGCTGTGAAAGGAGGGTGCATTTCTCAGTGTGTCACTTCTTCTTTCTCCCCTTGCAGGCAGGCACACATGGTAATGCTTGTATAGTAGTCATTCCATTCTTGAAAATAAATTAAGTATGAAGCACAACAAGAACTTGCGACTTTTTTCTAGTCTTACCGGACTTTTTAACTAGCATGACCCAAGCATCTTTAATTTGACAAATGAGGAGTTTTCTGCCTATGACAGTTTGCTAATGAGTCAAATTCTCTAATTTTTGCCTCTAAGAGGGGATTTCTGAGTTGTTTGAACTAGGCAGGAATCTTCCACAGGCACCCATGGTCCCAGTTGGGCATTCCCAGTATTGAGTTCATTAAGATAGGTTGGATATTCAAGCTTCAGCTTCAAGGCTCTTGAATCCATTTGTCTTTCAGATGCTTGTGCCTGAGAACAGATAAAATTCTTTATGCCTCTCAGTTTGCCTTAAAAAAAATGAGCAAGCCTATTCTCCTTGGCCCTGGTTGTCTCAGTCTCTTCTTCCACATCTGATAAAGAGTTAGAACAGACTCTGGTCTGATTGTGCAGCCATTCCTGAAAAATGCACCCACCCTTCTCTCATCTAGCATAATGATGTGATTTATTATGAAAAGGGATCTATTTATGTTATCTCAGTGCTTTTGAGCTTTTGTGACTGGACCTGATTTTTTGGTTTGTTTTCTACTTCTACCTTAACCAAAAAGCATCTCCTCTTCAGAGTATTTGCATGAGTTGGTCAGGAGCAACCTCTGCTATATCAAGAGACTTTACAAGTATTTAATCAGAGTGCAGAAGAGAACAGTTCCAGCTTTTAGTTGTGGCTCTTTGGGAACTGCTTCTTTTCTCATTTTTGAAACCATCATTGATAAAGATCCATAGTCTCATAATACAGATTCCTCCAGTCTCTCTGGCCTACTCCATATTTTGGGTGCCTAAGGATTTGTTTGAAGCTAAGGAGTCTAGAAAGATGTGACAGCAAATGTATTAGATAAACATTATTCAAAATTGTATCTATCAACATACTCTCGATTCTTCTGATGAAGAAGCAAACAGGATTCTCTTGCTTGCTTTCACACTGTGACTCCTAATTTATCATTTTTCTTTTTAGGCAATGAAGAAAGAAATTGCAATGCTAAGTTACCTGTGATACTTGATGTCAGTATTCTAATGTTGATGTACTTCTACCAAATGGAAAAATTATGTTTGATGTGTCAGTAACTGCAGCAACTATCGAACAAAGGATAGAAGAAAGAAACTTCTTTTGCAGTATGAAGGAAACCAGACGTAACCTCCACTCTGACTATGGATCATCCGCTTGCCCACTGGGTGAAAGAGCCCATTTCCAGACAACAGTGTTTTCTTTCCATGGAAACAGCATGAAATTCTTCTAGAGGGTCCTGATTCTGACTCCTGACGTTGTCACAAAGCTTCCAAATATTTTGTCATTGTAAGACTGGGAACTGAGTTTTTTTTCCTTTAACTTCGTCCTCTAATTTCTAGTGAAGAGAAGTGAGCTGGGAGGTTCTGGGTTCTCCACCTTGGATGCAGCAACCCTGTTTGTGTGTACAGATTGGAGAATGAGATGCTGGAAAGCAGTGCCACAGAAAAGGACCTGGGTCCTGGTTGATGGTTGAATCTGAGTTAGCAGAGCCCTAGCAGCCAGGAGGGCCAGCCCTGTCCTGGGGTGCATCAGGCACAGCATCACCAGTTGGGCAAGGGAGGGGATTGTCCTGCTCTGCTCTGCACTGGGACGGTCTCATCTTGAGTCATGTGTTGCAGCATTGAGCTCCTGAATATAAAAAAGACATTAAACTATTAAAGAGTGTCCAAAGTAGAGCAACCAAAATGGTCAAGGGTCTTGAGGAGAAGCTCTATGAGGAGACGCTGAGGTCAGTTGGTCTGTTCAGCCTGGAGGAGACTGAGGGGAGACCTCAGTGCAGTCTACAGCTTCCTTGTGAGGGGAAGAGGAGGGGCAGACACTGATCTCTGCTCTCTGGTGACCAGTGACAGGACCCGAGGGAATGGCTGAAGTTGTGTCAGAGGAGGTTTAGGTTGGATATTAGAAAAAAGTTCTCCACCCAAAGGGTGGTTGGGCACTGAAATGGGCTTCTCGTGGAAATGGTCACAGCATCAAACCTGAAAAAAGTTCAATAAGAGTTTGGACAGTGGTGTCACACGTGATGGTGTTCTTGGGGCTGTGTTGCTGTTTTGCCCAAGGCCAGGAGTTGGACGTGATGATCTTTTTGAGTCCCTTCCAAGTCAGAATATTCTGTGATTCTGTGAGAGGCCAGCACTGAGATCAGCCTCCCAGCCGTGGCACAGGCTGGCAGAGGATGCCACTCCTGCCTGTGACTCTGGCTACCCTGTCACCTCACAGGGGTGAGGGGAGTGCTCATCTGCCCCATCCTTGTCCCCCAGCAGCCCTTACCAACAGCAGCTGGTGCAGGCATGGGCAGGATGGGACCACACTGCTGCCTTGCAGGTGGCCAACACAGGGGTGTTGGAAGTAAGTGACCTTTAAGGTCCTTTCCAACCCAAACCATCCCATGGAATGTGTTCCCAACTGTGTATATGTATGTGTGTGAATATATATGTATAGATATATATACATGCGCTCTGCATGTGAGAGAGATCTGCATGTGCCTACTGAGAATAAAGTTTTTGCATGCTTATCAAGTGAGTATTTACTATTAACATTGCATAAACTCATTTTTTTACAATTCTTTTCTGGATTTAAGAAGGAACTAGATAAGGGGAAATGAAGGATATGAGTATAGCACATGGGTAGTCTGAACTTGACTTTAAATAGGCCTGACAGAACTCTGTGCTGGAATGCAGAGCTTCTTCAGCAGGCGTAAGACTATGAAGTTTTTAGTCTGCAACAGTGTTAGATTAAGTAAATTTTTATATATATCATCTTGGAAAATATGCTGAGATACAATGTAATTTCTTACCACTGTTTACATCACTTATCACTATTTTGCACTGTTGCTGCAAATGTGTTTTGGAATACATTCTAGCATCTCAGAGTTTCAGTCCCCCCCAAACATTCTCCATTTCTTTTCCCCCACAAACATTACAAATTGCAGTGTTTTAATTTCCTTGTTCTGAAGGCTTCCTTTCCTTTTGCATATCTGCATGAATTGGTCTTCTGTTATTTTCATCTTGCCTCAAGTAGAATCAAGAACCCTATTAAAAAGTACTAGGAAGGTGGAAAAAAGAAGTCATGCATTGAAAACTCCCAAGGTCCCTTACCAAAGTTTTTGCATTGTTAGTCCGGTTTAGCCCTTTAGCTCTCTTTTCTGCCTAAAAGGCACACTCTGAAAGCTACTAAGCTTTTTCAGGTGCATTGTATTACAGTCTTTTGTTGCATGACAGAGCTACTTCTTGGCTCACAAATTGTACTTCCTCCTAAGTGTGACAGCACAAGTTTTTTTTTTTTAATCTTACTAGCAGTGCTGTGCCATCAGACAAATTGAACTGCTGGACTTTAGAATGAGATATATTTAAATTCTCACAACTATGAAACATACATTTAGTTACAACAGAGGTTATATAATATTATATGCAGTTCCTTTGGAACAAGGGGGAAGGAAATTGTTAAATACTCTTGATATGTAATCAGCTAAAATGCTGCTTTGCTGTAATTACCCTTTCATATTAGTCAATGGCAATAGTTATGAGATATAGAATGATGAAAAAATCTAAGTAACAAAACTCAAAAATTCTTTTAAAAAATATTACTGAATTTATTCATCATATCTAGAAATACAGGACTGACCAGACTTCTGGTAGAATACCGACTAAAATAACAGATTTTGGAAAATCACGTCTGCCTAGAAACTACTGGCAGTAAATTTTAAATTTCCATTTGGTGAAGGATTTTAGTTACAAGCATGCCAGGATTGTGCAAGGATAATACCATGTAGACATTTCACAGATTTATGGGTGTTGTTCCTGAGCCAATAAGACAGAAGCAATTAGATGCAGTAAGCTTCTGAGAAGGCAAAAAGACATGGGTGGGGCTGCATCAGAAAATAATTGTAGTTCTGAAACCTTGTTATGTCTTTCGTTGATCCTCTGGGCATGCATCTGCCGTGGTTTCAAACGGTTTGGACTTTACAAAAGTGGTGAGGCTGAGTCAGCGACTCCCTTGTTACATTCACAGGCCGTGTGAGTGCCGGGGAATTCCCATGGTGAGGTCTAAACCCAATGTTTCTGTATTTCAACAGCCTCTTTGGGAGATCTGGACATCTCTACCAAAGCACATGGCCCCTTTGTGGATGTTGTTTCTTCCAAGGGGACAGATTTCCTTATGGAACTCTGATCGGTGGGAAGGGAAGAATTTTCTGATTAATTGGCTAGAGAAAGTAATAGGGAAAATGAGTCTGTTTTCCTGGGACCTGATTAGGAGCAGGGTATTATCCAACATATATGTTCCCATTTTTCTAACTTAGATTATTTGATTCAGTGTTAAAGATTTCAACTGCCTTCTTGTAAATAAATGCATTTTATGGAATAAAATGAAAGGGCAACTTAAAAATAAATGAAAGGCTAAACTTCTCCTGTTGAGAGTACTACTGGCACTTGTAAGATATTTGGATGACTTCTGAAGCTTAAACTATAGATCTTTTTGTATGCTTTGAATACTAGACACTTTAATGGCTCATTAAGCTAATATATGCATGAAAGAATAAAGGCTGCATTATTCTCAGTTAATGTAATGCAGTTTTAGAGACAAATGTATTACAGTATTCAATATTATGAACTCAGCAGGGTCTCCTCCCCTTTGCTGAGATTAATTCATACATGGAAAAGGAACTGGTAGGTATTTTATTCTGTCCCAGCTGAAGAATTACATGTGAGACTTGAGTTAAAGACAATGCAGTTGCTACATTATCACCACCTATGTTCATTGGCACATTCACATCACTGAATGTCAAACCAATGTGTTGCCTTAGTGTCTGGGACTCCCCCTAGAAAGCAGAATGGTAAGTTGGAATGCTGTGTAGCACTGACTGTGGCCCACCTTGCTTGCTACCAGAAGCAAACACTTCTCACATTTTGTCTTTAGTTGATGTCTCATATTTTAACCAGGGACATGCTCTTATAGCCCCCATGCAAAACTCCTGATGAAGTTATGTGGAATTCTCCTTGGCTAAGATCACAGAATCATAGAATGGCTTGGACTGGAAGGGACCTTAAAGAACATCTAGTTGCAACCCCCTGTCATATGTAGAAGCACCATCAACTAGGCCAGGTCCCATGCACCTTGAACAATTCCAGGGATGAGGAGTCCACAGCTTTTCTGGGCAGCCTGTTCCAGTGCCTCATGACACTCAGAGTAAAGAATTTCTTCCTAACGTCTAATCTAAACCTGCCCTCTTTCAGCTTACCACCATTCCTCGTTGTCCTATCACTATATGCCCTTGGGAAAAGTCCCTCTCCAGGTTTCTGGTAGGCACCTTTAGGTACTTGATGTCTTCTATAAGGTGTCCTTTGAGCCTTCTCTTCTCCAGGCTGAAAAACTCCCGCTATCCCAGCCTGTCTTCAGTACCTACCTGGAGAGGTACTCCAGCCCTCTGATCAGTCACTGCATTTAAGTAAATTAAACAAATCCATAGTATTTACATGCCTTAATGAGTTTAAATTATGTTTACAGATTATATTTTATATAAATGAAGATTTTCTGACAAAAACACACAGAGTCCCTAAGTTATTGGCCAAATACTGGCATCTCCGGTATACTGAGTAATGACTGACATTTGGCACTGTTTTCTGTGGAATTATATCTGAGATACACAATTGCAGCTTAGGTAACTATATTTCTATGAAATGATCATTAGAAACCTCTCAGAAACTTTGCTTGTTTAGAAGTAATAATATATTTATGTGTTTGTTCATTTTGCTAAATATGCCAGACACTAGGAACTAACAGCTTTGCAACTGTTCCCACTGTGAAAATAAAGTCTTGGAAATAAGATTCTCTGGCTCTACTGATTAACTGAGCATTGAATGTGTTTAGCAACCTGGAAAAAAGAGGATGAACTTGGAACAATGTTAAATACTGTGAAAATATTAAAGAAACACACACTTTATTGTGTATCTATAGAAGTGTCAGAGAAGATCAGTTGTAGTGAATGCCAGGAAATATGAGATTCATTTGAATGGATGAAACTAAATCTGGTGCTGTTTTCAACCCAAGCTTCCAAATGAAGAGGAAATAATTTACTGTTGTTTAAAAGTGGGAGGTTGGTAGATTTCATTAAATTTCTAAACTCTGTGTAAATAGCTATTGTGAGAGACAATACCTCTGAACATGCACGACAGCGAAGTAGTTTGCCTTGATCGCTCATCACAATGAAGGTCAAATTAATTTGCAACATCAGTACACTCATGGAATTTCAACTTTTTTCATTCTGAGCTCTGGATACATTGTTGACAGTCCCTGAGTTTTAATTCTGAAGAAGTCATGACTAGAAATTCCAAGGAAACAAAACATGCTGATTATAGAAAAAATCAATTTCATTGTTAACGGGGAGAGACACTGAAGTGAAAAAACTGTACTCACGGAAAGCAGAGCTAGTGGAATATTTATGCAGTGGTGCTTGTTTAAATCTATTTCTTCTTTATTCATTTTTGTGGGTGAGAATGAGATCTCAGACATGAAAAACAGTAGCTACTCTTTTCTGGTTTTTTTTACACTATAAAATTGATTTTCTTACTGTATGTACTAGGGTCTTTATTTCTTTTGATTACTGGGAAACTTATTTTGTCCTCCCCAAGAAATGTGAGTAGCTTTTGACTTAGTTTTGAAATTTTAATAGAAAAGTTGGAGGTTTTCTCTCATCTTGTAAGGTAAACATGTGAAACCTGCTTGAAGTTGTTAAACAGGATTTGCTTATGTGCTTCTGATGAGAAGGGTGGTTAGGCAGGCAGGAGTGGATGATAATTAAACCAGTAGTTGTATCATTGTTTCTATAAGAAACTTATTTTGGAGATGTAACTGTTCATACTAGAATTATATTTTGGAGGTATAAGTGTTTATACTAGAATGAATTTATTCCAGTCTATGTATGTTTTAATTTACTGGTAGGTATATAAGCCTTGTAACAATCCCAGTGAAGTGCATGTGTTAACACTTCCATTCTTCTGTGTGAACGGAAAATGATGTCCTGGATTTGTGACTTATTTTGTTTTGAGTATGAATTAGAGTTTTGAGAACCATGAGATCTTTCCGCTGTGCCTTGGTGAACTGAGAAATCTGTCTAGTTTGTAGCTGTATCGTAGCAGAAACGCAAAGTATTGCAGAGTTTTGGTTTGCAAACTACAGTGCTAAGACAGTGCCACATTCCATATGTGCTCTGTGTGTGTAGGTGTTCTGCACATATATATATATATATATAAATGTATTTATGCAAGTGCTCGAGTGGTCAGCAGACTTGCCACTGGAAGATGAGTCACAGGTATAAGATGTTTCTGTTACCATCCTGCTAAAGGACTGAAAACCCAGTTCCTTCATAAGAGTGGTATGGCATAAGAGTATGCCAGCCTCTGTATATATTATAATGAAAGTATTAAATCAAAACCTGTAAGAGATTAAAACAGAAAAAGTGGTAAATACAGACAGTTTTTTGAGGCGCTGAGAAAATGAATTCTACTTCTCTATGGATCTGTGGTTTTGATCATTGAATGCCTCAGTGTTTAATAAGTTAGGAATACTTCTTACAGTTGGGGCACAGTAGCTCTTTTAGCTGTGGATTGTCCAGACTCTAACTGGAATAAAGTTCCCTTTAAGCTCTTTTGCATAATGAATGCACTAAATTGCAAAAATATCTGAAGAAGTTTTTTTAACTTTCATAGCATGGATATGAATAATGTACTGATACTTGACAGCCAACAACTCACCTCTTGCCATCTAGTAGAAACAAACTTTCTTGGGAAGATATTTTGAAGAATAATGGCAAATTGCCATTTGAAAAATGCAACATAAAGAGAACAAATCATAAAAATAGATTTCTTTTGCAAAGTGAAGCAGTAGTTTCATTAGTAGTTTCAATATGAGTGAATGACAACATAACTCATCCTGAATGTTTTACAGTAGGAATACCTAAATTGTAATTTAGCAGTGATTCACAATAAATTGTTGCTGCGCTGATTTCCAGTGTGGGGAAGATGATAATCTGTAGAATGCATGAGAATGAATGGTGAGAAATAACAAATCAAACTTACTTATAATAACGTAAAAACGTTATTGAATGGCACCATTCCTTCTGATGCCGTAGGCTTGATATTTCTTTACTTTCTGCAAATGAGACATATTTTATAGTTATGGTAGCTCAACATTATCAAGTACTTTTTAAGACCAGAAATGCTTTTTTAGAAGCATTGAGTAAACTCTTATTTCCTCTGGGCTCCCTGATGTTAGCTAACAAAACTGCAGATAGTTTTTCCTCATCATCTGATTAATTGTGTCTCTTTCTCGCTAAATGAAAATTTTCATTCAGAGAGTCAGCAGAAACATGGTTTAAGCCTATAGAGTAAATTAACTGTTTAACATGATATCATGAAAATTTAGGTTGCTAGGAATTTTTTTTTCCCTCCGAATCTGTTATGGTGGGATACTTTTTTGTGCTAACCTAGTGCTATCTCAGTATTTTTGTCACTATCATCTCTGTTGACCTGCTCTATTCCTGGTCTGCCAAGAATACTTCTTTCTTTAAGACCTAATCCCAACCACATATCACACTTGCAGGTTATCATAAAATAGTTTTCCTGCTTTCTAGCTGCATTTGTGTTCAGCCGTAGGTCAAATTGCACCAATAAAATAGTGGAGATTTTCTATATTTTGCTTTCTCACTAGCATTGAGTCAGTTCCTTTCTTAGGCTGCTTTGGATCTGGGATGAGGTGCTGGGGTTCTTTACATTTTTTTTTTAAGTGTGCTCCACAAGAAAAATAGAGGAAGAGGAAAAGATGGGAAAAGATGAGATGGTTAGAACAGAAAGATTTCCTAAGCTCGTGGCATGACTGAAGAAATGTTGAGCTAGGAAATACAGTTGTGTATCTTGGTCCCTTGACTTTGCTTTTTGGAAAATGCTTCCACATTTTTTTCTTCTATGTGACTTAGTCTCCTTTCGGCACAACCAAAATCTGAAGAGTCCCAGGTCTTGCTGCAGGATGGAACCATGTGGCAGCTGGAATGTGCATGTAGAACTGCAGTTTTGCAAATACTCTTGGGTACCATGATTAGATATGTGGGCTGCTTGGTTATGAGATAATATATAACCCCCCAAATCCTTTCCTTAAAATGCAATTACTCACATGAATGCCAAGAAGAAGAGATTTGGACCTGCATAAGAAGGATGTGGTCTTTTTTTTAAAGGAAAAAGGAAGTTGGGAATATGTTTGAGGTGGCATAGAAAGATGGAACAAATTTAGATTTATGTACAGTGCTGCACATTCATAGAGGGAACCCTTAGATTAAAAGCTGAAAGGGTAGAAGTTCTGAAGTACAATGAATGGTGTATTAAGAGATGTATAGCACATTGAGGTTGGGAAAATAATGTGTCTTTACGTGTTGGAGTCAGTAAGCCAGGGGTCTCTCTGAATCTTTGAGAGAGATCAGAATGCAGGGATTGAATTAAAGCCATTGGATGGGTTGAAGTGTGTTAAGCCACTCACACATAAAGCAGAGGTGAAAGTTTAGGTTGTAGCATGAGTGAGTAAGTAATTGAAATAAGTTTTAAGTGCTTTAGTGAGTAAAAGGCCTTAGACACCTGAGAAGTAGTACATGTTCTAGTGAAGGTTGAAAAACATACTAGTGTTTCCTTAGAGGCTCCAAGAACCTAGCTTCAGACATAATAGTTAGAGTTAAGAATATTGCTAACATTTTTCAGTTAGAACAAGATAGGCCATGTACGTAGTCTATACATAGCCCGGCATGCTGAGAAACTAGAATTCTAATAGGTTGAGGAGTAGTGGTCTGAGTTTGTGTCTTAGCTTGTTGGAAAGCTTCTATAAAAGAACATGCATGAGGGAGAGCTGGTGCTTTATGCCATGGCTTTATGCCATGTGCATTTTGCCACCTGCATTTTGCCACTGCTTCATGCCATTGCTTTTGCCACTTGCTTTACGCCATGTGCTCTTGTCATTGCTTTGCTTTGTTTTTGCCTTTGAGACTGATGTGCTTCTGTAATAAATAACTTTATAGCAAATATTAACTTGCTTGGCTTTTTAAAGAAGAACATAGCCCGACAGTGTGGGTGCCCAAGAGGCACCCGGAAGTCCACAAAACCTCACATTTGTGCTCTCATCAAAGGGATGAACTAGGACTTCCATTTTTGCTTCATTACAATGCTGTTCAGATGTTGACATTAAAAACAGCTTTCTAATTTGAAGGTGAGGGAATTATATTCCTCATTTCCCAAATGGTTGAGTTGCTCTATTATAAGTGGATTTGCAGCAAAAATTTGCCTGTAAAAAATCTGTTATTTTCATGACTCATCTTAAAGGAGTAAAATAATTTCCACTATAACCTAAATTTTCTCTTACAGTTTTAAGATGGACAAGAGATTGGTTTATCCCCTACACCTAAATATTAGGCTGAGGTACTTAGGTTTGAGTAGCCAAAGAAAAGGTGCTAAATCTTTCCATGCTTCTGCTTTCCATCCTGCAGTACTGTTTACTCACCCTTGTAAAGTCATTTGAGGCTTTGTATCTATGACAGTGTGAGTAGTAATTACCAGGAATTCTGAACAGCGAGGGAAGAAAAAGGCTTAGAATCATTACATTTCATTTTTTTTAAAAAAAAGAATGGATTCTGACTTTATTTGCATAGCCAGGTGATTTATTTCTGTACACATTGTCTGTCAGAGATTCCTGTATAATTTTGTTACGTAACGACACCTAAGGACAGTATGGATTATTGTTTTGGTATATATGCAATGTTCAATGTAAAGCGATTTCATGAAGAGAACTGAAATGAGACACAGATGATTCATTTATACATTTATTTACTATCCTGCTTATTCTATCAGACTGAAATGGAGAACAATGCATTTATTTTAAAGACATTTGACATAAATTAAACAGATATTTTGATGTTGAACAATTGTACAGACTACAACATGCATATTAATATGTAGATTGGTGCAGAAATACTTAGTTGATCTGCAAAATCTAGTATGACAAAAATAATAATCACATTTCCTTTTTTGTGAAGTTAAAATGCAGCTGATATGGAAACATTGATATGAATACCACTAAATGTGAGAAGTTATTAGTCTAATGAAATCAAATGGTTAGTTGAAAAAATAAATCTATTGTCAAAGTTTTATCTACAGAAGGAAACTAAATCAAAATGTTTCTAACAAATACAATAATAATAATGAAAAAAAAAAGCATGTTTGATGCAATTACCATTGCAAAATGCCCTATTATTCCCCTGCCCCATCCCCAAATACAAACAATGCATGAAGCAAAAGCAGCATATTCTCCCACAAAATGTCTGGGGCATTTTGTAAAGGCAGATGAATGAGATTAGACGAGACTTATCACATATGCTTTTATCTTCTAGTGACAGTACTTTTAAAGAAAGATATGTTATTAATAGAGCAATGTATGATGAAATGTTGCTAAATCTGTAAAACTGAACAATAGTGAAGACACTGCTATTGCCCCAAGAGAACTTGAAAAGATACTGTTGTGCTTTTTTTGTTTGCAGCATTCAGAGCATTCACAGAGGAATACAAAGTAAAGTTCATTAAACTCCATAAAACTAATAATAGTCATGCTACTGTATCTATGAAACTAACACAGTAATAACATATAAACATGAATTAGTACATATTTAATTTGATATTTACAGTGATCTTAAAGCAATAGGCTATGTATTCAATGCTCAGATTCTTTGAACACTAATCCCTCCATGTTTCAGCTTATCAGCATGGCTCCTTTGATTTTTGAGAGTTGTACAGGTAAAACTCTGCAGAACTCAGATAATTTAGACATATAAATCCAGAATTCTGTATCCTAGAAGTGCCCATGATTGTCCCCAACAGTAGTTTTTTTTTTTTAATGTATTTTGTAATGTATTAGAAACTGCTCCTTTTGCCAAACACTAAAATATATTGCTCCATCTTTCAGTTTTATACAGGCAGAATTCCCACTGGTGTTCTGCTTAAGGACTTCAAGAACAGGCATAAATGTTTTGTATTCTGAACCTTTGCAGAGAGATGCTATCTGAGCAAAACTTAGAGCAAAAATATCATGACAAGACTTATGTCCTCCACCTTGAAATGGTTAAAAGGGTAAGGAATAGGCTTTTTGTTCCTTCCATTACTTGGTATGTCCCAGACATCAGAGCAACAAAGCACACAACCAAAACCCTGCTAGTTCCTCAATTTAAATAAATTTCAGGTGGTGTTCCAAATAGGAAGATATCTAGACATGGCAAATCAGCACAAAATACTCCAGCTGGGCTTCTGATCCTCCATCAATGCACAGAAATTTGCTTTTATTTATACCAGTGTAAAGTAAGGGTTACTGTTAAGTGAAATAAAGCTGCTTGCAATCAGTTTAATCATTCCACTGATTCTGGAATAAGTCTAGTGCTGTCTGTACTGTCTTCATTAAATCTAAAACCAACTTTAGAGTAAATTGACTATAGAAATACACAGTGTATAGAGTTTGGGCCAAACTACAAAACACAACTATCCAAAGGTTATCAAGGATTTATTGTTTAAATGGTTTGATGTGGGTTAACTTGGGGAACATACTGGGAACAATTTAATCTTTGGATACATATTGCTTTTTTTATGCAATACCACTGATGAAAATGGACAGATTTGCTTGAATAAGTGATTTAGCCAAGAGCTACCTGGGCTGAAGACAGTAGCCATGGTAGAGATCTTGGTTGTCATTAGCAAGTCACACAATATCAGGAGATTTGTTGAGGACAGCAGTTTGTGCTGACAGTTTACACTATCAGGGTACAATTTTTGGACCAGCTCTCATTTTGGTACCAGGGCCTCAATGTGTTTTCCTGGTTGCAGTATAGCTGATGCCCTTATGGAAGAAGTTTTATGGTTCAGCTTCACCTAAAAGTAGTGCCATTTGCATGATACAGGATTGCTTGGTTGTGTGAGCCAAAGCATGAGAAGTGGGGGTAGCTGAGAGATTCACGTCTCCTGATTTTCTCTAGGATGCCAGTGTAAAAATAGCCATAGACTCCCAGATTTAGAAGTGTACATTATTCCTGCTAATGCTAAACATGTATTTAAATAGTTATTTGAGATAAAAAATTACTCTAATAAAATTAATTACACAGACTACTCCTAGATTCATGGTTTATGTTAATTGCAGGACTACAGTCAATGTCTAAGGTAGTGACAGGTCACCATTCTGTTCAATTGATAGGTATAATTAGGATAATAAACTGTTTTTGTCTTAAATGTTAGCTAATACCATGTTTTTTAGTTACTTTTAAGCAAAATGAGCAGTAATATCTGTGTGCTACTTCCTTGTTCCACAGTGGTATTCATCAGGATCTGCATTAGGTGTCATAAAGGAAAAATAAAGGAAAACTAAATATCAATCAATAATAATATAGGATTATAAAGTATCAATGCTGTTTTGTTGGAAATCTCCATTTTACTAAAGGGTAATACTTCCTAAATATCATAACTCATAATTAAAAAAAATACTGTTTAAACCTGGAACAAAATAAATACAAAGACAAGCATATTACTCCACTTGCAGATGTCCCATGGTGTATGATCACTGAACAAGAAACCATCACACAATGCAAACGACATTTTTTCTTTCATTTTTGCCTGCCAGTTACCTAACCTTCCTTTGTTAAGGAAGCTGACAGAAGACCTGCAAAGGATTTGGCTCCCAGAACACCTGATCTGTTTTAGAAAGCATTTCAGCTGGAGTTAAATTTGAGTACTACTAATAAAACCAAGTTGGACAAAAGACAAATAGTCACACTTACATTGATGGTCTCTTAATAGCATTTAGCAATCAACTGCTTTTAAAAAAGTTCTTGCGAGAACACTGGAAGCTCTTGCATGGATGGCTGTAGGGCCACTGGAGAATTCAGAGCACTTTACAACTAGAAAATAGGGAGAAGTGACACTCAAATCTTGTTCCTTGGTTCAAATGCAGCATCTGGCCATTTGCACCACACTACCAAAACACTTTCCTGACAAGCAAGGCACTCCTATTGTCTTGTTGGGTGGGTGGCCTTCTGACTGCTCACAAGAAGAACAAAAGGTTGATATTGGGAGGAAAATGGGAAGAGATCCAAAGATCAATAAAGACACCAACATATGATATCTTACTTTTCAGGAAAATTTTCTGAAAAAATGATTACAGATCAGATATTCATGTGGCAGGCCAGTGGGTGATAGCATCACTGAACCTGTTGGTTCTAGGTTAAAAATTATGATGGAGAAGGAGTGGAATGAAATCTTTCACTACTGGCATTTTTACCTCATTTAATGTGAACAAGGATTCTTTTACGTATGTTTTATTACATCTCTTTTTATATAGTACACTAAAACATGCCTTGTTTACTTACAGTTTTCTGCCCTTCTTTCCCCCTTTGTTGTATTTGCATTTCTTTCTTGATCTGTGCTGGCTACTTAGAAAAAAAAAGAGGCATATTTGTTACATTATTTTGCCTCTAATATATGTTTGCATGATCAAAATACATAATTTCTATCCAAATGATTCAAAAATTATTTGAATCAAAAAGGCAATCAGTTAAACCTTGGACATTTTTACCAGTCTGACTGTGTCTGCAATAGAGCTTCAAGAAGACAACTATCTTTTTTATTGGACTGCAGTTTAATTAAGCAGTTAATTAAATAACTTGAAGGTAAAACCTTGAAGGAAACAGAAGCTCAGTCAACATGTAGGGAAAGAGATCTACTTTGAAAATAACTCATTGTTTTTCAAGGAATACAAATACGTTGCCCAGTACTACCTGCTAGGAAATGACTCATGAAGCCAATTATTATTTTGATTTATGAACGTTATAGGCAAAAATACAACTGTCTGTTTACATTTTGGGTTACATAATAGTGTGCTAAAAGGCTCTTCATGTCTGTTGCTCTAGTGTTAGATCAGATATCACCTCTCTAACATCACTAATGTTTGAATTTTTAGACCAATTGTGAAGTGAGGACACAGTGCATTAGATTGCTGCATTAGCACAGAGGCTTCTATATTCTATACAATGTAGCATTAAAAGGCCTTTTGTGTTTTCATTTAAAAAAGTGTATTTTATATAAATTCGGTAGTGCAAAAACTTCCTACACCATGTTACATTCTTTACATTACATACTTCCCCTGTAAACAGCTTTCCTGTAGGAACTTCCTTTGCAGTTTGTGCGATATTTTATTCCCCCTACCCCCTACCCAGATTTGGATTAATGTGACTATTACTCAAAAACTCTTCTAATTACTCTGTGAATATGTTTTTAAATATGTGCATTTGGTTTCATCATTGAAAAGGAATTAAAACTTTGATTCAGGATTCAGCAGTTGGTAAAAAATATAAAAAATTGATAATTGCAAAGCTATCTCCTGAACATTCTTCATTTTCCAGTGATGTGAGGAGTCAGACCCCTTTCAGGTGCACAAAGGAGTCACTTCTTCCTAAGACTCCTTAAGTTGTTTTGAAATTGCACAACTGGCATTAGAGACTGACTCCAGAACTCAGACACATTCTCTCCTTACTGTGGTGAATAGGTAATAAGTCCCAAATGGCTTCAAAGTTTTAGAAAACCAGAAAAATATACTTGTGTAATTCTGCATAATTTGCTGCCTATCAACTCACGATGAATGAAGTAATCCTGGCCTGCACTTCTTATACCTGCTGTACTGGATAGAAAGCTAGATCCAGTCCTGCAACTGCTCAAGTAGATGTTTTAATCAGGAATTATACAAGTTAGGTATTCAGAGGTGGATCCTGTATATGCAGTCAAGACTGGAAAAACCATGTCTAAACCTGTGCTTCTGGAAATAGTTTTCATCATAGTGAAAAGTTGATAATAAAATTATACCAAAAGCACTTCTAAAGCTTAATAATTTTGCTTCCAGTATTTAAAAAAAATAAAGCATCTGTTAATAAAGTGAATAGCATTTCTTTTGCTTTCAAAATAAATGTGCTTCTCTGAAAACATTTAAAATACAGCAGCAAATAAGGGCCTGGTCTTTCATCTGGCTTATATTTAAAGCTCCTGTTGATTTTCATCAAGAGGGAGAGACTATTGTTCTTCTCATTTATATTTCAGTCAGTCCCTTTTTCCACCAGACTCCCATTAATTTCAGGTGAAATTAATTTGTGCAAGGATTGAGGCCTTGACTTTCCTCCTTTCAAATTTTTTGTGATTTTAATAGGCCAGAATCAGGTTTGCATGGAGTTTAGCTCAGGAGACCTTAATGAATTAAATCTCTGTTCCTGCAATGCATTTCCTATGGCTGGGCTCCTCCCTTTCCATCAAGTAGCATAGGTCAAAGGGGCTTTTCCAAAGCGTGAGGGTCACCTGGGAGAAAAAGCACACAGAAGAAACATGACACAGACCTCAGTGTTGCCAGAACAACATCATTGACTTGAATGGGAATTTTCTGTGGATCCAGAGCCTGGGACCAGCTCCCATTTGGTCTTAATTTAGACTTCAATAGTTCACTAGGATGTAAAGGCAGACCGAACAGGCCCATGTGATTTCATAAACTGCACATAGAAAATACAAACTAACACTTCAGGCATATAAAAATTGACTGGCATTTAGTTTTAGTCACCGAAAATATCTAGAAACTAAAAAATAAATATAGAAGATTAATTACTATAAAATATTAAAGAGCTAAGTTTGGGGACAGTGAGACACAACATGATTGAAGAGTGTTACGCAGAATACAATATAAATACATAAAACTGAATGCAGCAACAAGTTCAAATGAACTGCAATTAAAGACAAAAAAATAAATTTATTTTGAGAATTAATGACCAGACATTGTTTGGAAAAAAAGACATTATATTCTCGGTTATTCAAATCACTGAAGAGACACCTCAATATTATCTTGTTACAGAAATAAGAAAACTGATGGGAATATAGAAAACTTTTTTTTTTTTTTAAAAACACCAAAATGATTGAGCTGCGCTCTTTGTTTGGCCCAGCCATCGGGATCAATATTTTGGGACTCTTCAAGCTTGCCTCTTTTCTATGTGCCAGGATTGAGTGAGGTCTGTGGCATCAGCCCAGCCATTTCAAGCAAAGGGCTTTTGTTGTAACAAAAATGCTTGTTCCTTTACACTAGATGCATTAGGTGTCTGGTTGTTACATATTCACATGACAGAAAAAGACACAAGTAAAAATTAACCTAGCTCCACTATGGTAAGTAGAAGCCTGCTGTTCCAAACCTTGCATGGATTGATCTAACGTACTTTTTATGATTTAGGGAATTAAAGCACTCTACAATATTTTTAAAAAACATTTTATAGCATAGGAAGCTATGGATTCTGGATAAAATAAAAAATAGCTTTTTCAAGACAGTGGTTAGATAGGTACTTTGTAAAGAAGGCTTTGGTTCAGCATCTTTCTTTTACAAAGCTGGAGAAATCAGAGAAATGAAAGATGCTTTGGCAGTTGTCAGTGGAATGATTGACATTTTCCTTTATTTAAGTATAGTGGAAATCCTGTAGTCCATTTCAGGACAGCTATGAAAGGATGGGTTGAGGCAAAGTTGGTGAGTCAAATGGTATCTTCTGTCAGTCCAAATGATTGAACTGAAAAACACAAACAAGCTTTGGGATATGGAAGACCTGAGGCAAATCACATGTATGTGAAGCCTTTTTTCTCCAGCTAAGTGATTTATGATAACAAAAGGTACCATTTTCACCTAGAAACCTTGTCTCTTATGTCCTTAACAGCATCAACAACATTGCCATCATACAGAATATGAGCACTGCATGGAGAACAAAAGGTAAGAGATCAAAGATCTTGTAGAAGCAAATTGTATTAAATCAAAGGAAAACTAAGAGTGTGGGAAATATATTTTTTTAATACCAAGATATATTCTATGAGGTTGAAAACTTTTGGGTATATCTGAATAGCCATTTGGCACTATTTATTGCCACAGAAATAACTATGATTTTTAAATTTTAAAGTGGAACTTTTTTTTACTCAGTTATGAAATGTTGGCAATTTTTCTATAAAGATATCAAATGCTTCAAGTTCTGGTCATTAAATCTTTGCTTTTCCTTAATTAAACTGACAAATGCAATAACTGAAGTTCTGCAAGTAAAAAAAAACCCATCATGATTTATAGCACAGATAAACTAAAATACTGTAGTCCTTAATTAACAGATATACTCATGAGCTTTTTAACAGAAAGCAAGATACGTGAGATGCTTTAAGAAGAAGTTGCAATTTTGCAACATAAGTCTGTACAAAACCTCCAGGCAGCACGCTGTGAAGGAAGTACCTGTGTCCCAGGAAATGCTTTTTCCATTAATCCTTGTTAACAGTAGCTTTCCCCCCAACCCCAAACTATTTACATGTATATGAATTTTGCAAGCTCAAAGCACCTTTTTTCACATCCTTATGAATGCATGCATTGACATTTCATCCTTTCATGTGCAAATTCTAAAATTCATTGTAACCAAGAAAAAAAAGTTAACAGAGTTCAAAACCTGTCTACAATCGTAAGTGAAAGGATCAAAAATGTCAGATGTTGCAGACCACTGGCTCCTAATAAAGCTCTCTTTATTGTATTCACCATTCTTGTGTAATTTTTTCCCTGTTTTTTTTCAGTTTGTTACAAAAGCAGTCTTTTTTTAAATTAAACAGTATTTAAACTAAACAACTCTTCATGCCATGCAAAAATAACATTTTATGCACTTTTGTTGAGGCTTTCCATGTTTTAGTTCATAGGCATTACTAACTGTTTTAAGAAAAGATATTTTTATTGCTTCTGTAACTAGTCACATGCTAGTTTCACGTGTGGGACAATAAGCAGTTTCTCCTGGACTTGAATGAATTTCTGGAGCAAATAAATGGTTTTCCATTTTGTGACCTTCTTGGTTACTGTCTGGCTTTACCTCACCCACAGCATGATAAATGTCTTGAGTACAGTTGTGGCTCATGCTTTTGGGTGAAGAGGTGACCTGTGGCTCCCCTGTTAAATTGTTGCCATCACCGTGTTTATCCCCACAGCAATTTGTCTTGATATCCTGTTTTTTCTCGTGTTTCACACCATGTAACTCCATAAATTCTTCTTCTTCTCCAGTGTCTATTTCAGTGAAGCTCCTCCTCTCTTTTGAAGGGAAAGTGAAAAGTTTCTGTTTGGGAAAGAGAGGGGATGATTTTTTAGCAGGTCCCTGACCAAGTGCAGATGCGTCAGCACCAAGTACAGGCCGTTCACCTTGGGGGGAATTTTCTTCTAGGAGAATGGTGCTGATGTGCTGAGGGGTGGCCTGTGTGAAGTCTGCTCCTGCTGTCACTGGCAGTGGCCTGGCAGTGCTTGGTGGAGTTTGTGGAGCGCCACCTCTATTGTCTTTAAAATTAACTTTGAGGGATCTAGATTTTAATGGGTTGCTACCTTTCAGGGAGCTTTTGGGGCTCTCCATGGCAGTGTCAAAATGAAAATGACCATGTGAAACAGTTTGGGACCCACCGCCATCACTGATAACAGCTCTGTTGGTTGGATTATAGTCAAAGGTGACATCAGTTGGAGAAAATCCTCTGTCTTTTGCAAATGGTATAAACTGAGAACTTCTTGCTCTTTGGTTTTCTTCCAGGTTAACAGCATCAGTTGGAAATCTCATTTGCACGTGAGAGCCAGGAAACAGAGAGAGAGGAGACCTCTCTGTTTCCGTGAAGTCAGTTGCACAACTGGCAAAACTGTCGATACTGGATGTGCTTCTCATGTCCATTACGATGTCTGCAGGCCCAGCTGGCAGTGGATCTCTCTGACCTATAACTTCTTCCATTTCTATTTCTTCTTCGTACCTTGGTGGCTTTGCTGACTGGTCTTGGTAACCAGCATTAAGATTAGGCTGAGACTGAGTTTTAGTAATTTCATTATACAGCATCTCCAGTTTCTGGGCACTGAGGTGTTGTGGGCTGGAGGATGCTGCAGCATTGTTTAACTGCTCATGGGAGTCTTGTTGACTAACTTCTTGGTACTTGTTTTCGTAAGATTTGTTTGAGCTTGTTTCAGACACTGTCCTTCTGGCCCATTTCCACCGGCTTGGGGACAGGTGGCTGTCATCAGGTGTCTCCTTTGGACTGAGTGGTTCTCCAAGCTTTCCTGAATCTACTGCTACATCTATCATTTCCATACTGCGAGCAAAGGCATCTTTCAGATTCATGGAGACAATACTGCCATTTCTTTTAGCTCGCTCAAGTGCTTCTCTCCTCTTAATTGCCTTCTCCTGTCTTTTCTGCTCCTTATAAAACTCTGAGAAATTGTTCACAATAATTGGTATGGGCAGGGCTATGACCAGCACTCCAGCAATACAGCAAAGTCCTCCAACTATTTTACCTAATAAGGTCTTAGGATAAATGTCACCATACCCTACAGTTGTCATAGTGATTGTTGCCCACCAGAATGACGCAGGAATGCTTGTGAATTTTGTAGCATCCTCATCCTTTTCAGCAAAGAATACAAGACTTGAAAATATCATTATTCCCATGGCTAAAAATAGTATCAACAAGCCCAATTCATTGTAACTCCGCCTGAGTGTAAAACCTAAAGACTGAAGGCCTGTTGAATGTCTGGCAAGTTTAAGAATCCTTAGGATCCTCATAATTCGAAATATCTGAACCACACGTCTGACATTTTGGAACTGCAGGACACTTTTATTGGACTCTGTGAGGAAAATGGTGACATAGTATGGCAAGATAGCCAGTAAGTCAATGACATTTAATGGGCCTTTGAAGAACTTCCACTTATTTGGTGACGAGAGAAAACGCAAAAGGTACTCCATGGTAAACCAAGCAATACACACAGCTTCAACGTGTGCTAGCTGGGGGTTGTCATTTGGCTGCCCAAATTCATCTATTTCTTGAAGTTCTGGCAGTGTGTTAAGAGACAAAGCAATAGTGGACAGGACGATGAACAGAATGGACACAATGGCCAAAATCTGTAAAACAAAATAAAAATTTTTTTGGTTAGACTGATACAAGTGTACTTGTTGGGGTTTGATTAAATCCTTTCAAATGTGTATGTGTAAAACACAGAATGGTGGAAGCTGTTTTCGCTGCTGCATTTGTTATTTTATTGTTTTGAATTTTGCACAGAGAAAATATTAGACTCATCTTAGACATGGTCAAAACCTGATTGCTTTACTTCCTGCAGTAAGCCAATTCATTTCAGATAGCAGGCCATGACTGGTCTTACCATTTAAAAATTATAATAGGAGGTCATGTTTATTAGTGCAAGTCACTAAGTGAAAGATACCTAGTTCCTGCTAATGTGTAGGACATTATGAAATTTCTGCATTAATTGTAATTATGTAAAACTTTACATAGTGTGGAGAATTGATTGGGGAATACCATGTTTAAGATGGGAATTCAATACTACATAGTGCACACTTTCCTAGACAGACATAAATTTATGAGCTGAAAAGAAGAAAAAAGTTAAGAAGAATAAACAGGAAGCACTGGTCAGGAGACTAGTCCTGCTGAATTGTCATGTCTGGACAAATTTCAGATGCTGTAAGAATTGAAGATATCGGTCCTGAATTAGTTTGAGAGCATGATTTTAAAAAGTAGTTTGAAGGTGAATTGAGTTTCTTGTAATTATTAAAAGGTGTAAGTAGACAAAGGCTTCCAAGAAATAAAGTTTTGCTTTCTGTCTAAGAAGATTGGTTTTATAATATATTTCGTCACTCTCTTTCATAGAATCTTAGAATCACAGAGTCACAGAAACATTAATGTTGAAAGAGATCTCCAAGACCCTCAAGTCCAATGTTTGACCAAACACCACCATGCAAATTAAACCATAGCACTATGCCACACCACTTGTTTCTCGAATGCTTCAAGACCTGCTGACTCCTCAGGCAGCTGTTCAAATGCCTGACAAGCCTTTGAATAAGAAATTTTTCCTGATGTTGAACCTGAACTTCCCCTGGCACTGCTCGAGGTCCTTTCATCCTGCCACTGGTTGCCTGGGAGAACAGGCTGATGTCCACATGGCTACAGCCTCCCTTCAGGTTGTTGTAGAGAGTGATGAAGTCTCTCCTGAGCCTCTTTTTTTTCTAGGCTAAACAACTCCAGCTCCCTCAGCTGCTCCTCATAACACCTGGGAGCTGCTCTGTGCTCCAGACCCTCCAACAGCTTTGTTGCCCTTCTCTGGACACACTCCAGCACGTCAAAGTCTTTCTAAGTAGTAAGGGACCCAGAACTGAACACAGGACTTAAGGTGTGGCCTCATGAGTGCCAAGTACAGGGGAATGATTGTTGCCCTGGTCCTGCTGGCCACACTATTCCTGATATGGCCAGGATGCCATTGGTGGTCTTGGCCACCAGGGCACACTGCTGGCTTGTGTTCATCCTGCTTTTTAGTAGCACTTCCAGGTCCTTTTCCGCTGGACAATTTTCCAGCCACTCTTTCCCAAGTCTGTGGCACTACATGGGTGACTGAAGTGCAGGACCCAGCCTTTTGTCTTGTTGAACCTCATATAGCTGGTCTTGGCCCATTGCTTCAGCTTGTTCATATCCCTTTGCAGAGCCTTCCTGCTCTCCAGCAAATCAACACTCCTGCCCAACATGGTGCTGTCTGCAAACTTACTGAGGGTGCACTAAATCCCCTCATCCAGATCATGGATAAAAGTATTAAATAGGACTAGCATCAGTACTGGGCCTTGGAAAGCCTCACTAGTAACCAGATGCCAGCTGGATGTAGCACCATTAACCCCCACTCCTCCCTGGACCCAGCCATCCAGCCAGTCCTGAATCCTGTGAAAAGTGCACCTGTCTAAGCCATGGGCTGCCAGTTTTGGGGAATGCTGTGGGAACAGTATCAGAGGCTTTACTGAAGACCAGGCAGACAGCATCCACAGCCTTTCCCTCATCCACTAGGCAGGTCTCCTGGTCATAAAAGGAGATCAGGCTGGTCAGGCAGGACCTGCCTTTCCTAAACCCACTCTGGCTAGGCCTCATCCCCTGGTTGTCCTGTTTGTGATGTGTGATTGCACTTAAGATAATCTGTCCCATAACCTTCCCCAGCACTGAGGTCAGGCTGAGAGGCCTGTAGTTCCCTGGACCATTCTTCTGACCCTCTTGTAGATGTATGTCACCCTGGCCAACCTCCAACTGTCTCTGTTCATGAGCTCTACACACTTGAAACACTCCCTAATGTACAGACCCACCCCACATATCTCCTTCCTCACCTGTTCCTTCTGAAGAGCTTACAACCATCCATTGCCACACTCCATTCATGTGTGTCCCCACCATGTTTCTGTGATGGCAGCTACATCATAGCTCTCCTGCTGCATGATGGCTTCCAGCTCTGTTGCCTTGTGTTTCAGCCTTCTGATTGTTGACAGATTCTTTTTACACTTTCTCACACTCTTTCTTGTAAACAATGAATGTTTTGCATTCCTCTTTGGAGGAAGAGAAAATTGATGAACTGTTGATGGTACCTATGGGGTCAGGAGGAATTATCCTCACTGTCCAATCCATGGTCATTGCTAGAATTCTATAAATAGACATATAATGTAAATAAAATGCTTCTTTTCCTGCTTAATTCCTCAGAGTGTGAGTGTCTCTTTCCTTTTGTCCATTAGGCCACAACGCTCCTCCTGTTTGTTACCCATGCTATGTTCAGCTGTGTACATGCACTTCAGGTGGGCTATTGATTTCACCCCCAACACTGGCATGCTCCCCCCAGGCTCATCTCTACTGAGCCTGGTCCTATTGTCTTCCCCCTTCAAACATAGTTTTAAGCCCTCTCAATCAGTCCTGCTACAATCCTTTCCCCCATTTTAGACAGGTGAACCCCATCTGTCTCCAGCAGCCCTGGTTCTGTATAAATTGCACTATGATGGAAAAAAGACATTTTGCTAAAGTTCAGGCATATCTGTACCTCACAGCCTTCCACTTTGACTGGAATAGCTGGTTATTGTCTTTTACAGAACCAATTAGAAAAAAATGGATATCAGCAAACCTCACGGCTTTACCAGAAAGTTTAGTTATTTATACTCTAAGGTATATGAGCAGCTTTGAGACAGTAAGCAAAGTGTTAAAATAATACAAAAATTATTATAACACTTGGAAAAAATATATTATTTTTGTTGGAAGTCCTAATTAAATCCAGGTTTTTATTAGAAATACTAAAAAAAAATATTTTCTGTTTTAAATCTCAATTTAAGCTCATTTATAAAAGCATTTACTTTCATTTCTCAGAAATGGTAGTGTTAAATCCATTTGGTGATGTTCCAAAGACACATTAGCTCTGACAAAATTTCTGGAACACCCAAGAAGAGTGAAATGCAGCTAAGAAGAATACAAGTGTGAAGAGTGTATGCAGAGAGACTGGTCACAGTGATGATAGAGGCTCTGGAGATAGAAAGGCCACCTCACTGAGGCTTTGAGAGAAATTGCATCTTTCATGTTTCATCTATGGGTCATCAACTGGATATTCAGCTCTCTAAGCACAAACAGAAATTGCTCACAGTGTGGTGTGTATTTGGCATCATGTTGTACTTACATACTATCTTTGGCTTTTTTCAGCTACTAATAGTACAGAAAAAATATAAAGGTATTGCCTTTCATAGTCAAAAGTATTGAAACATATTTATTTGAACTTTTCTGTACCAGTACTTTTTTTTTGTTTGTTTGCTTTTTTTTTTTTTTTTGGTAACTATATTTATTGGAGAAATAAGATCCATTCATTTCTCCTGACAAGTGAGCTATAGACCATCTGTCTTCATCCTTCATACAGCCCATTCAGAAAACATCCTTAGGTTAATCTATCCTATTTGGGTGGGCTATACATTCCTTTAAAACTTCTGCTATCACCACCAGCAAAAGAAGCCAATCTTAGTAAAGAATGAGGGCAATAACACTGCATATGTAGGCAGGGCTAATTAATGAAATTTCTAGCTAGGCCTGAGGCAGACAAAAGACAACACTACAAGAGAGCAATAAGTACCTTTCAAACTGTGAAAGTCGCCTGTATCAGATTTCACTGTATTAAAGTTGGAAACTTAAATAAGGTGTACTAGGATATCCACTTCACCTAAATGACTGTGAAATAGCTAATGCAGGCTTGAGTTCTCTAAAATACTCAATAACATAATTATACTTTCAGAATTTACAGAACAAATGAACAAGGCACAGGTCTGAATAGTTGAACTTGCAGTTTCTGTCAAGCTGATGGAGCCACATTGGGGCCACATTCATGATGTAAATAACAGGATTGGAAAAAGCTGTATAATACCAGGACCCAATTACTTGACATGCATTATTCTTAAAAAAAAAGAAAACTTAAGAACTTAAGAATGTAAGAATGTATCTGCCCAACTGTCATCAAACTGATTTTAATTAGGAAACACTGGCATTTCAGTCTGTCATAAGGGATTTATTTTATTCCTAAATGTTTACCAGCATACAAAAGATCCTAGAAAAGAGGTGAGTCAGTGAACAGCACTCCCTCTTGCACCATGTGACATTGCTAAAACTCCATGCATTTTATAGGCCTTGGACACAAAACTTTCCTGTTCAGAGTTGCCACCCAGGGTGTTTTATTGAAAGCAAGCATCTATCTGTTTGTTCCAGCCACTCCTTCATATGCTGCTTGCACACAAGCCTGAACTCTCTCAGATCTTTTAATAAAATATGCAGTATAGCAAGCCTGGAATTTTAAGTGTTTTATACATATAATCTATAAGCATGAGTCTGTTCTTCGTGGAAAAAATTTACAGCAAAGTAAAGTAACTTGGTTTCTCCTAATGTAAGAATCTCAAGCTTTTATTTGTTTGGGACTTTGTAGTGTAATTAAAGCGGTGCATCATTCCACACACACTATGTTTTAATTATTGCCATTGATTAGATTTCACAACTCATTAGGCAAAAAAATGCCAGGGGAAAACTTGGAAGAACAAGAGCAACTATGAGAAAAAGAAGAAGAAAAAAAGAACTCTATTCTGAGTCTGAAGAACACTTTGCAGATATTACTATGCTGGTAAATTCCCATAGAACAGATGTAGATTGTATTAAGAGAAGCACAGAGTTTATGAGAAAGACCTTTAGCTAACTGCTAGGCTGGTTATGCTGATACAGAAGAGTAAAGAAACCACCACTGACTGAATCTTTCCCAGCAAAACTTCCTGTTCATTACATAATATTTCTAAGCTGTATTCTGGACTGAAATGCCTGGAAGAATTATGTACTCCAAGTAATTAATCTATGACCACAGCTCTTGACATAATACTTTTAACCTGCATTTTAGCATATACTCTGTTAAATGACTGATTCTGGCAGGTTATGTCATTTAGCTATGGTACTACAAAAGCACATAAAAATCCAGATCCTCTTAATCTTTAAAAATATTTCCTTTCAAATGGCATTTTTTTCTAAAAGAATGCATAGATTTAAATTTCTTTCCTGTGGGCTGGATATGAGGCATTTGAATCTGTTGATGCAATGAATAGTAAAACATTCCTTGAGTTAATGATGCAGTCTTAACAGCCTCCACCAGATGCTGTTGCTTCTAATTTTTGGGGTGCAAGGACTGGTAGCAATCTCCTAAATATGTAGTTTTTTCCCACTATTAAATTGCCACTAAAAAGTGGCTTTTTTTTTTCCCATGCACCATCTCATTGCTCAATACTGCCAGCAGTGTGAGGAATTCTGCATAAAATGAGCATACAACTGAGGCAGAAAATAAAGCTGTAATGGAATAGCCTCCAAGTTGTTCCTTTCTATTCTGCAACAACTGATAGAATATGTGAAATTATACAATATATGAAAAGGCTCCTGCTATAACTGACAAGCCAGTGTAATTTTTATGTACAGCAGAGAAAAAGTATGCATCATGTTCACACTAAAATATAGCTGCTGGGGGGAATTTCAGTTGAGCCCTACTGATCAGTATGTTTGATTGATAAAGGTTTCAGTCTGGAATCGGGTAAGACTGTATTAGCAATAGTGTTTTCTTGGCCTTTTTTTTTCCCGTAGTGGGATCTAGGGTAGGATCTAGACCATTTAAATAACAGACAGCAGTATAGTCTCATACTTTTCAAATTTCTAGCCTCCACAGACACTGAAAATTATCAGGCTGTCACATATTCTTCTCTTTCTGCATTTAAATATATGATATTGTCTTCACATAAATTTCTCTAGCACTATCTTTAACTCTGCCTTTAGAAAATCTCAGAAAAAAATGCTGCTGTTCAGCTTTTGAAAGGCTTCTGGAGAGCTGTATCAACTTTCTTGGGCACTTAGCTATATATTCTCAGAAGCATCTGCTCTTGTGAAAGAGGTGTCTTGATCTAGATTTGAGCAGATAGATATCTGGAGTTGGTCTAGGTTCTTCAGATCAACCTGAGAGCTACCAAGTGCTGTAGCCTACAGGTCATGCTGGATCTTGCATGGAAGTGTCCTTAGCCTGTAGCACAGAGCTCTTAGCTCTGGCCAGACAATTCACAGCCACGCTGGCAGGACCAGGTGGTCAGATAATGGATATTTTCATTTTTTCCGAGGGAGTAAGCCCACAAAAGTGGAAGGCATATTGGTAGGCTTGATGAGAAGTTTATAGAAATTAATTTACTTCAGCAGCATTGTTTACTGTCAGGTGTCTTCAGATTGTGATATTGAGTTTGCAAGTGAATGGGCAAAAAGTCTTTCTCAGTAAGAGTACTGTCTTATACATCTGTCTAAATCTGTGTGCATTCTGTTCTTGACATCTGGGACTATCCAAATGAGATGCAAACTGGAGAAGCAAAGACAAAACTACAAAATTAGTCACCTTGCAACTATAACTATTACCACATGAGGAATTTTAAGATTAGTCAGGCTATCAGTCTGTAGACATTTAGGAGAAGGGGCCATTAAAATATTCTTTTGTAATGCAAAGGACAAGAAGGTCATGATACAACATCTTGTTCTCTGGTTGCTCCATTTTCTCCCTCCATTGTGTCCCTAGGACTTCCCAGTTACAAGCATCACCTCTTGCTTCTGACCCACAATTCTATACCATGCTGCTTTGCAGAGGGGACTGTAATCAGCTCACACCTGTAATTCTGCATTCCAACATGTATCAATGTGTCATAGATCACATCATGAACAGTCTGACAGATTCAAAATTACTTGGAATCCAAGGTTTCAACAGACCACACCGAAAAAGCTCAACAAAAGGCAAGACATTTTGCTACAGTCCTTTACTGGCTAATGCTCTTTTTTAACATAAGGTCCTTGTCATGGGACATGAAAAAAGAGACAAATAGAAACAAATCCTACTTCGATTTACTCCGAACTAGAACTCAGTTGAGCTATGGCAAGCCTTAAGCATGCCAAATCTAACCAATTTCAATAGTCCTCCAACATTGAGAATTATCTAAGAATAGAAGTACATGTTTGCAAATGTTCCTCATTTAAAGTGATGGAAAAAATAATTTCCAGTTACTAGAAGTTTAATTTTTGGAAAATAAGGGAGGGGAATAATTTAACAGAAAAACATAAATTTAGTGCAGCTTGCAGCTCTACACTCTTGCCTTTCAGGAACACATCTGATAATAACTCTGACAGCCTGTGTGATCACTGAACAGCTTTTGTCTGCTGCTCTTGATCTCCTTCTTTGATGACATTATTTAGAATTCTGACCTTTTGTTTTCCCCTTTTTCCTAGATTAGTATTAATATTTTTAAGAACTTGATTTGAATGTTCTTCATTACTCTTTCAGAGATATGCATTAAGCCTCACATTAACTACATATATGAAGGTTATGCTCTCAGTGTTGTATTTATCTGGTGTCTAAGTGATGTACAGTCTTTTCTTTTGGTCTCTTGGCATTGGGATGACTCTCACTTAAGAAGCTTGGTTTTGAAATACTCATTTAGGCGGTTTTCACTAAAGATTTCATTACTAGCTCCATAAACACTCATCGTACTTTTAGATATGAGAATTATCTACTAGTTCATCAGTAGATGAAAAATCTCTGTCTCCAGTTTAGTTTGACAGACAAGTTCCTACGAAGATAGTGAACTCAAGTGCTTCTAGATGTTTGTGCATTGTTCTGTGAAGTTCAGTGGTGACTTTACCTAAGGAGCAGCACATGTCCAGGGGTGGGCTGTCCTATCAGTCTCACCCAGACTGGGAGCCAACATGTGGGACCACCTTTGCTTCTGTAATGTGGTGTCCTTCAAGTCTCTGTCTGAGGAGGTTTAAGGCAGTTTGGTGCCTGCCAATTCCAGTATGCATGGCAAACCAGTGATGATAACATCAGCAGGATCATAATCATGGTAATTCTAGTGGAAGGCATGATAACAGGTAGTTACAGCTCAGCTTTTGCACCTAGGTAACTCAGACTTCTCCAAGAACAGCTGTAGTCAAGCAAGGTATTTTGAAACTGGCTAAGGTAAGTCTACCTGACTGGAGAAACTGCTTCTGTCTTGGCAAAAGACAGAAGTTCAGTCACAAAGCCATTCTCTGTAGCTGATATACTTCCTGCTTGAGAGCACTGTATAAATTCCATTTTTTTTTTCATGAAGCCTTTCCATCACTTTGTGCTGACCTTCTCATTCCATAGATGAATATTTGCGTTAGAAGACCTAGCATCTCAGAGGGAATAAACCTGCCTAGGAAAGGATGTTTTGTTCTTTGTGATTAGCAAGCATCCTTCTGGTTTAAAGTAACAGTAATAAAATGCATGTCTCCTGCATTCTGTTGCAGGTAGATTACTGTCTATTGTATTTATGATATTAGAATAACACTAATTGAATACATCCCTCCTGCATTCTGGCGTGAGCTAACTGCATTTATTTGATGACTTGATTACTGCTTTAGGGAAGGGTGGCCTTGAGGTTTGTACCTCCAAAATTTTCAGCATAAGAATTTAATTTGGGTTTAAGAATTTGATTATGGCTGGGTATTGAGGTGGTTTTGCATAAGGCAACTCAGTGGGTAATATGGCAAATGAGAACCCTGGAATGAACTGAGTCTCTGTGAATCTGGACATAGGAACCATTCAAGTCTCTTAGAACACTACGGGCACATTAGGTACATAGTAGAAAACTAAGTACAACACTGCAAACATTTGCAGGATGTATTTACTAAATACCGCAACCAAAGAGTGATGTTGGAGACCAGAGAAATTGCAATATGCACAAGTAATAGGCAATGGATTTCAAATGGGACTATCAGCTTGATCTTTAGCACAGCCCTGACAAAACCTGCTGTGATTCATTATAGGCAAAAGCTGAGGCTAATATTGAGGGCATCTGTTAGACTGGCAAAGATGGGAGACCTTAAGTGGTCACAGATGAAGAGTCTTCATAGTTTGGGAAGAGACATATGTATTCAATTTAGTATTAGTGGAAACAACCTTGAATACTGAATCAGCACAGAGCTAATAAGATTTTTTTTTTTTTTTTACATATTAACATCCATATCGTGTCAGCTCTAATTTTTTTTGCTGTTGTTCAACAGAAAAAAGCTATTTCAGCTGGAGACATGAAATCAATTATTTCATGATAAATAGCAAACTGTCCCCTAGGAATTAATGTAGAAGAAATAGCAGATCCAGAGTAAGTGTAGGTGAATTGCCTTTTTTTTTTCCACCATGAAATTGCATAAGCCCATGAATTTGACTGTCATATATTGACAGAAATAGAGCTAGTACCTGCTTGAAATTATAGTGTGGGTAGTTTAATCAATTAAATAATTTAATGTAAGGTAGTTTACAGTGAAAATAAAAAGTTTATCTAGCTAATGCTTTCTTTGCTCTGTAACAATGTGAGAGATTTAACTGCCTTACTGTTGATCACAAAACATTAACTTAAAGAGTCATCTTAAAGGCTTTATTTATATATTGTTTTTTGGCCTTCTAAGTATTATTTCTAAATGGAAAAATTTCCTTATGTGTGCAAGAAAAGCCACCTACATTTATCAAAAATGAATGAGATGTCTTTATCAAAGTTCCTGCCTGCCCTTGTTCAGAAGTTTTCTAAACCTTTGACGTATTTCTTGCATTAAGTTGTGTGTAGTGAAAGCTGAGTATTATTACTTAGATGAATGTACTAGACTCTTCAAAATTTGCATCGAAGTCACGACAAGGAGCTTGCAGTTTCCAATCCTTTTGCATAGCAAACCATATATGCAAGATTTGTTCTGTGCTACTTCACGCACGAAAACATTGGTTTCATTACAGGAATTTCATTAGAAAAAAACCCAAACAAACGAAAAACCGGGGAAAAAACCCCCACAGCAAACCAGCCCAGACTCAAAGAGAGAGGTGGTGTCCAGCAGCAGCGGGGCTGGCCCAGGGAGCGGGGCTGGATCTGGCGGCGGGAGCCGGGAGCTGTCCCCCGGCCCGGTGCTGAACGCGGGGCCGCGGCAGATGCGGTGCGCCCACCTTCACTGCAAACCCCTTCCATTCTGTCGCGCTACTTACATGAAGGCATGCAAATCATGCAGTCTAAAAAGATAAATCTGGGAAAATAACGATAGCTCTGGCATAATATCTGCTTCTTGGAAAATATACCATTGAAGGAGGCAGGAATCCCACCAGAGGTGAGATATTTCTCTTTACTGCTTGCCATTTAGTAAGTTATTACTAACACCCAGCAAATCACGGTGGAGATAAACAAGCAAGAGTAATGAAAAATAAACCCCCTATTGTTTAGCTCTAAGGCTTTTAAATGGATTTAATGGGGGAAATCAGCCCACCTGATACACAGATTTATTCTGACGCTACCTACTTTGATATTAACATTCAAGTTAAAGCAGAAAGCTGTATGTAACTGCTTTTTAAAACGTGGAAACTGGAAGTCAAATTTCCTGGTTCTCGCTGTTTCTATTTGCCATTTAGTTTTAAAGGAATTTGCTTACACTTGGGACCTCATGTTATTAGCCAGGACTGTACACTTGAGTCTAATTTGCTGACAAACATAGTAAGATTTTTGTTTAAACTATTTTCATTTTATCAACTTTTTACCAGTGAATAATTTTTTAGTCATATAATACAATGAGTTGGTATGGTCTTCCTGAAGGCAGAGATTATCTATCAGACTTTATGACAGGCCCACAATTCTTTATTCACACTTTAAAAATAATTTTTCTATCTTGGCTTCATGTCAATGTCTATGTAAGTTTCAGAACGAAGGCTCTATAGAAAATATCTATATTAATCTATGGTTTTATGTAAAAGTTATGCCAGTACTTCCCAAACTTGCAGAATATGAGAAATTGTTAGGGCAAGGAATCCAGCCTGCTGTCTTTTTTGCAATACAGTAGTTAAAGCTCTGTATATCTTAAGTGTCATTTCCTTATTTTAGGTGTCACTTCAGGATTACTTTTGAAACTTCATCTGTGATACTGCAGTTTCAGACCCTTATTAAGGTGTGATGTATGCTGTAACACATACACAGAGTATCAATGCTCTTCAATAAATATGTAAATGTCCTCACATCACATTTAGGAAGGTCAAATTATAATTGAAGACAGATCTGATTCACAAAATCTATTATACATTATTAAAATACCATTAAAAGGTACTGCTCATGCTGCTGTGAGCTCAGACTAACAGGATAGTATATGAGAAAATGCCTGTAAATTATGGGAACATTCCAATTTAGGGCTGTAATTCAGACTCTGCTTTTAGTACAAATAGCTCAGGCAGGTGCTGAACAGGATGTTCAAGGAATGTCTGTTTTATCCCAGACTGTGACTTGGACAGAAGAAGGGCTGAATATTCTCTGCTCTACAGAAGACTGCTTTCGTTCCGTCACAAATAAATGTCTATTTGCTTATAGTCTATTAAAATTAAGGTCTATCAGTGTTACAGGATCTGTTTTTTTTCTCAGGGAATCAAAGGGAGGTTTACTGTTGCCTTTAACCAGAATGCACCAGTGGAGTTTGAATATTACTCTCAGCTGTACTGGGAAGCAAAGGAGGGCAGTCTGACAAGGCTTAGTCTAATGTTCTGCATAAATGTTGATATTTTTCCTATTTCGTATTTTAACCAGTAGATGTCTCTGTTTTATAATGCAGCTGTTGACAAGGACACACTGTTCTGTTGTCACACCACGTATTTAGTAAGAGAACCATTTGTTGCCCATGGAATGAATACACGTGAATGCAAAAATGCCGACTTAATGCTCTCAGCATACCCTAAACAACCTAAGCCCCCAGAAGCTTTGGTGAGAGCTCTGGCTGCTAAGCAATTTTGAAAATCATCTTTATGGAAATGTCCCATAGGATTTTAAGAGGACAAAAGGGGAATTGGTGAGATTCTATGGATATTCATCTAAAAAAACATAATAAATTGAGTACATCTTTTTTTATCCCATGGGAAGGCTCTCAGAAGCAGCTTACAGAACAGTATGGAGTATTTGATTTCTACACAATGCCTCAGGAAATTCCATCTTGTGATAGATGAATTATCTCCTCTGCTTCACAAATGTGTAAGATGATATTATTTCTGCATCTATAGGCATCAAGAGTAGTAATGTAGATTTTTGAAACTCTTGCACCTAACTGAAAATGTCATTGTGATACAATTCTATTCAGACTAATGTATTTTCCAGATTTGAAAAAGTATAGGATATATAGCATTTTTCTAAAAGCTCTACAGAAAAGATTAGCAATTTAAAAATTATATTCAAATTCTATTATTTTAAATATATGAAAAATGAAGATATATTATATCAGAACTTATAACTTTTTGATTTTTAGTAATTGTCTGAGAATGTGATAGGTTTCTATCAATTGTTTCCTGGCCTTGTTTTTGTTCTCCTAGAGTAGTAGTCCACACATGTAAAAACAGGAGATATTTTTTGTCTCTGTTTTCCTGGGTATCTTTATATTTGAGATCTTGGATTAGGTCATCAGAGAGAAAAAATACTAGACTGGATCTACACTGAGCCCTGAACTGCATCAGAATTTTTGCTTGTGGGTTGCTCCATCCTGGTCAGATGCTGCCTTTTAGAAATCCCTTCAGAACCTGTTGTGTCACATACTTATTAAAATAAAAAAGCATATAATCTTTGAGAAGAAAAATGTCCCCTCTTTTAGATGGCAGCTGTTCCCACATGAACAAGCAGTATATTGGGGCTTTTGCTCCCCATTAAGACCCAAGTCAATCTTGGAAACAGAACTTCTCCAACTGGAGGGAGCGTGCTCCTCAAGGACAAATACATGGCACAGACTACCCCTGTGTGCGCACACTCCCACCCACTGTGGCTGTTTCTCCCACTGTCAGGTGGAACCAGTGGTGAGCTATTTTTTAGCCCACATTTATGCTCCAAATGCACTGTGATGAGAGGGATAGATGACCAGTCTGAGTCACCAGTCCTGTGTCACTGGTTCCACCAGGCTGGCCATTTCTGGGAGCCAAGCAGAACACTAAGTAGCAAAAATATCAGGCCTTACCCTGAAATGACTTCTTATTAAATACAGCTTTTCCCCAAATATCTGAACAATGAGGAGTTGACTGTAGAAGGGTACATGAGTGTTGACTAGTTTCAAAAGAAGGCACAAATTGTCAAATCTTCCTGGTTGTCAAACTGACTGCCAGGCCACAGAAACCCCATAGGTTTCCATGACTGCGGCTACACAGAAGAGTTTCTACAGCTCTATCAGGCTTAAGACAAGAAATAAACCTGGAAATAAATTTGTCAGGTACAAACAGCTATAATGCAGCTATCTGCAGCAAGGCTATGGGAAATAAAATTCATCTTCAAAGAACCCTTGAACATGGAAAAAATACATTACACTCTGGCTATGCTTCAGGAAGTATCTTTCATAGCTGACAATTTCATAATACATACGTTTTTTTTCTTTTAACTGCCAGCATCTGGAAATTTATGATAAAGACTTGGAACAGAGTCTTTGGGGTATTTACAATTGCTTCTATCTACACACTGATTACGCTTCTGAAAGCCAGATGAAACCCCCACCCCCATCACCAAAACCTCAAAAATTTGCTGGAAGGGCAATGTGATTCTACATTTTGAATGATTTTTTTGATAAGGGATAGAAGGGCATGAGTAATTAAACAAGAGAGAGGTTTGTCTTATTACTCAGTCAGAAGTGCTAATCAAAACAAAGTAAATAGTTTTGAAAAATCTCTTGCTGTGGAACATGTATATGACAAAACCATATGGCTTTTAGTAATTACTGTAATGGCAGTACTGGAAGAAAACAGTATAATTCAGGTACCACCTGGAATAAACTGGAACCACTGCATATAAGAAATATATGTAATCTCACTGTAAACTGTTTAATATGTTCTCTCTGACATGTAAACATACAGGTATGTACTTTCAAAAGGATTATTAATTATTGATCATGCAGATTATAACTGCTTCTGCTTTATTCTAGGTCCTTCATGTCCAACTATTTTTCTGTGAGCTGTATAATTAGAAACACATTTTTATGGGAAAATACCTGGCTTACTATACCTAGAAGCTCACTGACAGTGAAGTATTTCACTGCTTTTCATAGAAACACAGCAATGACACCATAGCTGAGGTTTGTTTTTTTTTCAAAATGATTTATCTTAGTAGTCATGGAAGTGACTATCATTGTCCCATGCTCCTTTGAAGGATAGGAAGTGGGACAGAGGTGATTTGTTGCCTTCAGTACAAGTCATTTGACATTATAACAGTTAATGTTGGCCTGAAAGGAAATAACTGGCAATACTGCTTTTACTGTCATATAAGATGGAGAAATGGATGTGATGTGAAGATTAAGGGGTCAAAGCACAGGAATATTTGAGGTGCTTTGCAAAATTTGGGATCTTGTCATCTGAACTGAATTTTCAGCATCTAAAAAAACATTTATTTTTTGAGGTCCTGTTTATATTACAGAATGTTATCCTTTTGAAATATTTCAATTAAGACAGAAAATGAGAACCTAGTTTGACACGAAATGGGATTTAGAAATATGGGACTATGTTACAATGATTGAAGGAAGTGCACCATCCTCCATCAGCCCTAACATGACTATTTATAGATACATTTCTGCTCAAACAACTAGCTCCCTGCTTCATTTCCATACCCTGGTTCACTTCTAGGTTCTTTCTGGAGGCACATAATCAACTCTGTGTGAGATGAGATCAATTTTCTTGATAATATATTCCAGGAGAGTAATATGGACAGAAAAGTGAAGCCTAAAAGCAGGAACAACGATGTTTTGACCAGATTTGCTCACGAACTTCACCTCTGCACGAGTGTCCCTCCTGACACTTCTGGAATGGGAGGGACTTTTGAGTAACCAGTCTATGTGCTTGGACTGAGACAGAAGAAACATTTTCATCACTATCACCAGCACACTTTCAAATGTACCTTTTATAGCCACAATCTGACACCAAATCTGATTTACAAGAGAAAGCACTCATATAGCAACTGTGTGATGTTACTGTACATATCTAATGCCTCTGTTGGGGGAAGCCTGCTATATGTAACTCAACAAGATAAACTGTAATTTCTATGGATTTTTATCTGCAGGAGGCTTGTTTCAGAGCAGCATGATTTGGGTAAGAGATTCCCCTAAAGGCATGTGAAAGTGTAATGGAGGAATAGTTTCCAAATCTCTCTCAGTGGAAATCAGAGCCAAACAGTAAAATGGTGCCAGTAAAGAAAGTGAGGAACAGATGTACTTTCATTGTCTGATCCTTCCACTTACAGTAAGTCTTTCAATATGATGAACACCATTGCTAACATCAAAACATGCAAATAAAGTTGCACTGACAATGTCAAACATCAGCAGTGTTAGTAGGGTCACTAGTTTCACACTGAATCTGGAAGCTGGGATGAAAAGGGTTTATGATTTTTATCTTTATATCAAAGGAAAATGTGTTTCCTCTGAAACACTCTGTCAAAAGAAAAAGATGTAGTCCCCTCTCCATTACAAAGCATTGGATTTTTATTAAAATTCATTTAGTGTCTAACTTTGTAGCTGGAAAGAAAAGCAATATTTATTTTGGAGTTGCCAATTGCTTTTGATTTTGACAAATGACTTAAATTATTTGTTTATCAGATTTACTTTAGGAATGAATCATATATTTTTTCCAGAGAGTGTTACAATTCCTAAAGAGTTTCATCAATTTTCCATTAATGTGCCAGTCAGTCTTAAGCAATAATTACTAAAGCTGAGGCATCATATTAACCTCTTGGTACCAGAAGTTGGAATTAGCATATTAGCACTTAAGAAATGTAAACATTGGCCCATTGGTGACAAGGGATTAAACTGCAGCATGCTGTGTCTGCTGTGAATGAATTCACTATACCTGGCCTAGGATATTTTCTGCAGTGCACAAATCTTCATCCAGATGCACAGAACTCACTTGGAATATCCTCACAACTTCAGGAGCCAAATGCTCATGTAGAGCAGGAATCAGGAATTAAAATCCTACCTTGGTCTGATGTATCTCAAAGCAGCTCGAATGAATGAGCCTTTAGCTTTTCCTCCGTTTTCTTTTCCTGTAGTCTATACATTAATTACTGGGGGCTTTTGCAGGGAATATGCTTCTGCATACTATCAGCAAACTTTTTTGATCAGCAATTTATACATCAAGATGTGCTGCAAAATCTGATCACCACAGATCTAGGATTCTAGATGTAAGAACCCCATTGCTCCATACTAAAATACTAAAAAATTGACATGGTAGAATAGTAGCAGCAGTATAATTTTAAACACAAATTTAGTCACTGAATGATTTTTTTTTCAGTGAGAAATCTGGCTCAACAGTTACCATTCATTTTTTCTTCCAGTAATATCTATCACATCACAACAAAAGAAAAAAAAAGAAGCATCAAATATATAGGTATAGATATTTTATATAAGAATTTCTAGTATTTATTAAGCATATCAGAAATTTTACAGGAATAAAGTTATGAAAGAAATTTGTTGTTCTGCATTATTATTGCCTTAAGCGTTGATGACCTGTGAGTTATCAAAACTTGAAGGTAGATCCTAAAATTGAAAGCCAGGTATATTTCTAGGTATAAGCTGTGTAATTTTCAAGAGAAATGGCAAAGAGCTCCTGGGGAAGACTCTGGAATATCCTGCCTATGGCCTCATATTTCTTAGCTATAAATTTCCTGTTGCATAAAACTTCAACATAAAAACTACCATACAGTAGCTGCCAGCTTTACATTGGTCTTATAAGGATCAATTAATTACATCTGGCATTTGATAAACTTTCAGAGATCAGTTCCCATTTAAATCACAGCATCTTGCTGGATCTCTTTCTTGTGTAGGAATGCAAGATAGGGTGGGTTATTGTTGGTCATATACAGCCACACAGGCACTTCAGGGTTTGCTGGCTGCAGTCTAAGGACCTGCATTGATATTATCAATTCTTAAATGATTCTGGAAATGATACCACACTGGACTAATAGTCAGCACTAACCACAGATGTGCTGCCTCTCTGAAGTGCCCATTTGCATGACATGACTTTGGGGCATTGGATAACTTGTTTTCCTTATTATTAATCATTTACTACTGTTTGCATTGCATTGCTGGAAGAATGCAGTTCCCTTTGAAGCGGGCTCTTTACAGACAATTGCCGGATTCTTAGCTGCATCTACATTAATCTTGATACTAGATGAACACAATAAATAAAATGGAAAGACAGGGACACTGTCTTTACCATTTGAAGCTTGGTATCATATTATTTACTTTATATGTTTTTTATATGAGTGTCTTTACAGGGAATGGGGGCCTTTATGAGTTCAGGACATTATGTAGCAACAAGTGCTCTTTAGGTAAAGTGCTATTAAAAAATACAATTTATTATTGTCTATGACAATTTAGTTTTGCATATGATTTATACATGTAAGAACTTTTTGCAACAGTATGAAAGACAAAAAAACCTCTCAAACTGAATGAGAATTGTTTTATCACATTAATAATAATTTTCATTTCCTCACAGTGAAATAAATGCAATCCTCAAAGATAAGGGCAAAATTTGAGATGAGTAAATTGGTCTAGAGGCCCAGAGTTCTTATAGCTCAATTGCTTGGAGTGGCTTATATTAATTCTGTTCACTTATTCCCACATCTCTAACAAATATCATATAGTATTTCCAACAAATCACTGACTTTCCCTTCTTTTCCCTCCTGAAAGACACTTGTTTACAGAAGTTCTGACAAAACCATGAAAACGTGACTTATTTTATACATCTTCCATGTCAGAAAGGAGTTGAAAGGATCCCATTTGATGAAAAGCCTATTAGGAAACTTGAAATGGAAAAAAAAAAATTCCTTTTTCTTTGCTCTCCTCTGGCTGGTGAAGCTGGAAGACTGACATTATTAGTTCCTTTCACCAGACCACCTTCTCACTATATTTTGTAAGTACACTACAATTCCTGTTTACCAGTTTATAAACTTCTAGTTCAGCAATTGAGATGAAGAAATAACCTGTATGTGCACGTATCTGTGGTTATCTATCTTAACTACATCATCTCCAAAAGCAGAAGCCTTAATTACTTTAATGCAATCAGGAAAGGAACTTCTGAGTCCTTTCAATATAAATGCCCTATTAATGGCTTTTACAGCTGATCATCAGAATGCTGAGTTGAAACATATGAGAACAGCTGATTCCATGCTGATAGACAAGAGGTCAAATCTTTACAGGGTCACATATGTTACTGCTGAAAGCTTAAGCAATTGCTTGCACGCAGGGTTATTTATAGTGTTTGAAGAGTGAACCAATAGTATTGGTATCTGATCCACACCTCATATAGATAAACCAAACTGAATGCCAACTCAGGGAACAGATGTCTGTGAAATTCGTCTGGTTGACAGATGTCATGAAGTTTATTAAATATTAATGGCCACTTAAGCAGATTTTCTCTGCTAGTTTCTCTTTGGAGCAGTCACAAAATCCCAAATTATCTGGACCGCATTATAGCCCATGAAATATGCTACTTCAATGTCTAGGAAGGTTGCATCTTGGGTGCTTTCATCAAGAACCTTCTTTCTCTATCCCCCACAGGTGTCAAAGTTATCTCTCACTTGGAGCAGGACTTGTATTGGTTTCTCTTTAGCACATTTTTAGGCTTGATTATCCTACTTTAAGAATAGTTCTTGGATGCAAACATGCTGCTTAGTTAGAAATATAGCAATAAAACAACAACACAATGAAACAATAAAACAACAGTAAAAAAATATATCTAGTTTATGAATAGTAGTAAAATCCCTTTGTTTGGATCAGGGATTCTTAAACTGCATAATTCTCAATTGCCATGAAAGATGTATAAATAATTCCTAGGAAGCCAATAGCTTTCTTCTGAGCAGAAATGTGACTGGGAACTACTGTCATTGCTCCCAGCATTACCACCGAGATGGCATGCGAGAAAAATAAAGTTGGGGACTTCTGGAACCCTTTATGTTTTGCAACAGATAAAACTATTCAGTTCAGAACAATGAACAGCTTCTCTCCAGGACACATGCAGGAGGCTGTGCAGCACAGAAGCAGAAACTTTATATATAATGAGCCACTTCACATAGCAGATTATGTGGTAGCCTCTCATAGCAGAGTAAAATAATTCCCCCGGTGTGAGCCTTATTTTAAAAGACATCTGCTTACAATTGTAAGGGATAATATTTTTCAGTAATAGGAACATTTGAATCTCAAGCAAGAGACTGGAGTATTGGCTGTGACTACCTACAATTACCATTTGAACTCTCTCTGAACAAAGATACACTTCCAGATCTCCATAGCTGTTCATATATTCATGTACTGTATGGATGAGGAGGACAAAGATACTTGCTCAGACTACTTACTTCTCACAGACTTTTAGGTACTTTGGGTAATCTAAAATGTACGAAGTGCGCCTCTAAAACAGACAGAAGAACATTGTCTCAATATTACAGTCTCTCAAGAAAAGTCACCAAATCTCAGATTTACTCACTCAAAACTGCCATTTTCAAATCTCGAGATTTCGTGAGAGCAGCAGATGGTGAAAATACATTTTAACTCATTTATGTTCCATGTAGTGGGATGAATTCTTTTTTGCTCTGCTCGTTAAGTATCCTCCCAATACAATTCTAACATTATTTCCAAAAGCTGAAATTGGTTATGAAGTTGGAGTTTTTTTCTCCATTTCATTTTGTATGGTTTTTGAAGTGACAAAGAAGTAAAGCTTCACTTATATTTCAAATGCAACACCTGCCAGCATTCATATATATTAGACGTATACACACATATGTTCACATACACACACACACCTACATATGTATGCAAGTATGTACACTTTTGCCTAGAGAGATCCCTGCTAAATATTTACAAATCTGAAAGACAAAAGCTTAATTCAGGAGCATTTAGGGTTGTGGGCTACACTGCTGGCATTGTGCTAAATTCAATTTACTAAACCCTTTATGAAATGTTTTATTACACAAAAAATTGTAGATATGCCAAAAGTAACAAAGCGGATTGGTGTGGAAGATTTAATGAATTTATGTCGCTCTGGAAGCCTGAATCAAAGATGATATTCCTGGAGCTTAATTTGGATTGCTAGTGCTTTTTAAAGTAATTAAGAGCATACAGTTAGGAGACATTTGAACTGGGCTGGAAATACTCTATGGAAAAATACAATTTGTTGCCTATCTTTTCTGCATTGTGTTATTTTGCATTCCTTTTTATTTTTAGTGCATAATGCTCTGTCCAAGACTTTCACTTTCCATATATCACTTCTCAGTTCCCACCAATTTCCGCAAGAATTGCACCAATGGAGAAAAGAAGAATGCAAGAAAGCAAGCTCAAAATAACAATGAAAGTGCTTATGCACCATGGCAAAACTCCATGGGCCCTGAGTATTTCAGGTAGATACTTGCATGCCATGTGCATACAAAGTGATTTTTTGTTCATTCCATATGATGAAATATCTGGAACACCCTTCTCCAGGGTTCTTTGCTTTTTTTTTGTTTAAATCAATTCACAGTATTTCCTGATTTGCTTCACCAACCTGATCTCATTTCAACAGTTCTCTTTGAGCAAGATGAAATGGAGAACATCTAATGCAGTCAGTTCAGTTCAAAATTCAGTTACACAGAAATGTTTATAATGTAATATTGTGCTGTGATTTATATCCATTTAACAAAGCCAAACATTAACAGACCCAAGAGAAAGAAGAAAAGAATTAAAGTATTGCTGGACCTTACACTAGACCTTTTTTTCAAAAAGAAAAAGCAAAATGAAAGCATCTCTAGACTGACCTGTATATTAGAAGAGTTAATCACATAACATCAATATGTCAAAATTAGGAGTACCTAGAGAATACTAAATGAATTGTGGAGATACTTCACCAGTGATTTAATGTTCATTATGTATCATAAATATTGATCACTAGAACAGATGGGCAAGGATTTACTGAGGAAAATTTTGAGAGAAATGAAAATGAATAAATATTTCCTCCATGCCTTTTCTTCTGTTTTAACGGTAAAAGTATTTTTTTTTAGAAGCCAAAATGTCAGATATCCATTACAAATGTGAAGATTTTTACTTAGAGGGAAAAGCTTCTCTAAACAAATTTCAAGCAGTAAATTTCTGACTCTCTCCATTGCAAACTATGAATTGAGCCTTAAGTGCCTGGACAAAATATGAGAATATTTCTAGGGATATTGCATCACTGTCACTTGTGATCTTAGTCACCTGTTGCAATGGTCACATTCTTCTTCCCAATTTAACTACTGCTTTGTCTCAGGCAGGTGAATCTCAGCACAAGTGTTAAACAGATCCATTACAATGGTGATGTGTTTCATTGCACAGAAAATACCCAAATCCTTGAAAACAAGGCTGACTCAGGATGTGCAGAACATCATCTTCTGGGGTACTTGCACATGCTCAGGCATAAAAGGGAGAGTGCCCATCTTTCCTCCAGTCTGATTTTAGTGGGATGACATTGTGACACAGCACTTTTAAATAAGTTCATCAAGGTTAAGGGTGTGAAGTTTAGGTGGGATGAATCTGAATTCTGATGTTCATGATATTCCCTGATACTTCATAAAATCAGTAATTTGTATATGATTCTGTAAAGAAATTAAGATTAAATAATAAGCACAGCATATTAACCTTCTCTTAGCCTGTGTATAATATAATACAGTACAGACTAATATGGTAATATGTCTGGGAAGAGTAAAGTTCACTTTTTTAACTGCGAGAGATTTTCATGTTATTCAGAGGGGTATTCCAAACAATTCATTCTCAGGCTAGAATGTACAGTGGATTTTACTATTATCTCCTTCCCAAATGCTATTTACAATCCTTTGAGCCTGTCAGTTCGGACAGTTTTCAGACCACCTCACTGCGCACTTACCTAATTTGTATTTAATCAATTTGTCTGAGAGAATGTTATGATGGACAGATGGACAGAGTCAAAAGACTTATTAACATTCACTAATCTCCTCACATCCACCAAGAGAGTCATGTTATTACAGAAAGGTATCAGGTTAGTTAAGCATGATTTTCCCATTCGTAAATCCATCTCTTAGTTACCTGCATGTCTTTAATATAGCTGAAAACAGCTTCCAGGATGTTCCATGACCTTGGAGTGGTGTCTCCAAGGTGTGGCTGACCAGTCTGTATTTTCTCCTTGCCCTTTCTGAAGTTATGAGTGACATTTGCTTTCTTCCAGCTCACATGAGCCACTCTTGATTGCTACAACTTTTCAAAGATAACTGAGAGTGGCCTTGTGGTGGTGTCAACTGACCTCTCATCATTTGTGGGTTTATCCCATCAGATTCTATCAATTTGTGGATGCCCAGTTTGTTTAAATGTATCTTAATCTGATTATCCTCTACAGAGGGTAAATTCTTCTTTTTCCAGAACATCCCAGGTTTCTCACAGATCTTGTATTGCTGATGGTTGATCTTATCAGTAAAGACCCTCTGTGCTGGCTCAGGCTGCAGCTTCAACGCTGCTAATGTGAATTGCATAATCTTTCCCTAGTAATGGATTGGTTAGAAATGATTTTCTTTGACATTTAAGTTCTTGGCTCATTTTTTTTAACAACTATTAGCTAGAAAAGCCTTATTTTCCCCTACCAGCAGAGATTTGCATGTAGAACTCCATTAATTGTGGTGATGATGTGGCACTAGAAACTTCAGGATATGCAGCAGCTTTGAAGGAATAACTCTTTGGTGAATATAATCACATACCACTGCTTTAATGCTACTAGTCCTGAACTAACTAGATTAAAACCAGCAAGTTCTGTACATGCAACAATAACTCCTACTATTTTTCAGAATTCCCCCAATAAACAGAGAAAAGGCATGGAGTGGCTCATAAATAAATAATATAACCCACAGGAACAGTTGCCATAATTTTTTGTTTTATTTTACTGCTGAAAAATTTCCACTCTGAAGACCAGTTTTATGTTCCATATAGAAGAACATCTTGTTACCACAAAGTACTGAAAGTCACACATTCTGACTTGCTAGATATGGCAGAAATTGATCTTAACCAAGAAAGTAAAAAGCCACAACAAAATTATCATAACTATAAATTGCATCTGAAGAGCACCGTTGTTTTTTTTTGTATATGTTAAGTGATAACACAGACAATAAATTCAAGCACATGTCAGAATGAAACAATTCAACAAATGTGTAGGAATTGAAAGGGTTTCCTGGAACTGAAAATGGCCAGAGTGAAAATAAGAATGAAACACAATTATAATAAAAAAGAATACTTGGGAAACAGTTACTGTTTGGGATTTTCTGACACTCTTTTAGTTTTTTCTATGCTGTACTATCCTGATTGCTAACAAATTTTCTCTTTTACAGACACCTTTCTCTCACCTTTGTTACCTGAAAATTGTAAGGAGAATATATTATATCAGGCAAGGAGAACTCCCTTTGCCAGAAAATACCTCCCATTTGTTTATAGCTTATCTAAGTTTAAACAACAGAACAAACTCCCATCATAACACAATAAACTTTTGCCTGCTCATTTTTATGTTTTATTGATATGATAGAAATAAATCACTGATAGGCAAACCTCAGAAAGATTTAGAGGCCATATCTAAAAGGATACATAGAAAGTCACGAGGAAATCAACTGAAAGCAGACATTTGCAGTGGCAGGGATCTGCACAGCGGGGTTCACAGGGTGCACAGGCACAGGAGGAAGGAGTGGGGTGCCAGGCTTCTGCACAGTCACAGAAAGCTTTTCCCTCTCAGCCCTGCTGTCCAGCAGCTGTGGTTAATGCCAGCAGATAACAGCTCCTAATGCAGCCTGGGATGAGCAGAGGGATTGACTGTGTTTGCTGAAGGGCAGAGACCAGTATGAGCCAGCAACAGTGGAGGCTTAAAAGAGAAAAAAGAGCAGGAAATATGTTGAGGCAGAAAGATGGCATCTTTTAGAACAATATGCTATTTTTCTTTGAGATGCAAACAGAAGACCTGTTAGGAAAACTGGGGGCTTGGTTACAGTACCCTGTTTTTGAAGCAGGGCTAAAAGCTACTTGCTTACCACTGTATTTACAAAACATCTCCATTTAGCAACTACATGTTAGCAAAATATTTAAATTACATTTCTGAACTGTCATTGGTGCAATATGATATTTCCCCATAGCATATGGGCTTAGAAATGATATTCCTTGCCAATGGCTGGAGCAAATGCTTCGTTTCCTAAGCCTTTGGATATATTTACATTGTAGGACTGTCACTCTACAGCCCATACCTAAAGCCCCAAGGTCATTAATCATCTCTATGAAAGATATAAAGCTACTGGAATAGAACACTGTCACCAGACATATTACAGTATATTTCCGACCTTGTGTCTTAAATATTTATCATTGCTGTAAGTAGATTTGTGGGGCTGCTCTTTTTGAGAATCTGAAGAAAGCTGCAATGAAGGGAAGCTTGTCACTTGTTCTATGAATAAATAGGGCACTTCAAGATCCATCTATCTGATGCCTTCCCAAAGCAATACATTCAGCTTCAAAAGAGAAAAAACCTTCCACCTTCAGCTGTAGATTTAATTTGTCGTTATTGTATGTGTATGTTTCTTTTGATGGTTTAAAAGCCAATTCTTAGTGACAAAATTTGGCAAAAACATAAAAAAATTACCTTTACAAAACATAATGCTGTGTTTCACTTTGAAATCTATGTCATTATGCTCACACCTATTTCCAGACTTCATTAGGGTGTGTGGTAGAAAAATCCCATCAAATCAATCAGAACCTTTGAAGAAAGGTTTTTCAGAGTTGTCATTTATCCTGCCTGTTTTTTGAGTCTGTTTCAAACAATCAGGAGAAAACACTCTTATCCTTTAGTGAAAACATCCTCACCCTTCTCTTGGTTGCTTCTTTCAAAACCAGGAGGTATCTAATACTTTCTAGCTCCACTGTACACCTCAGATATGAAATACAGCTATGTCATGAGATAATGCACTGCAACACTGCAGAGGTCAGTCCCCATGGGGAAGGAAGTGGTCAATTAACTAGAGACAATACAGGCTTGTTTGTTTGTTTGTTTGTTTGTGGATTTTTTTCTTTTTCTTTTTTTTTTGTTTTTCTTTTTTTTTCAAAGGAATTTTCTGAAAAAAAGCAGAGGAAAGCATTATATGAATCCTCTGAGATGTCTTCTCTGTGTTGAATGACAAACTCTTTAAATAATCAGAAAGCTTCCTCATTGGCTTTATAGCTATTTAGATGGCTATTTGAAGCACATAATAAATATTTTCCACAAGAAGGGAAGGGAAGGGAAGGTGGGATATGGCAGCCAGTGAACTGGGTGTAATGGACAGCATATGTGAGTGTGCATGTGACTTTGTAAGACTACTGATGACATCAGGAGCAAAATAAGACCATAAATATTTGATTTTCTTTTTCATATTCTATTTTGGTTACAAGCCAAAGTGAGCAGTCATGAATGGGAATGTTTCCTCAGGCTTTTGCCTGATGATCAGGGTTATCTATTGTGGTTTTGGTCCTAGAGAGAGGGAAAAAGAGCAACAACATACATGGACCTTTTTAGGGAAAAAAGGCCAACTTTATTGAGCAGAGAGCTTGTATTTAAAGCATGTTACGAGAGACTAGAACAGGACAGTAGCTCATTGGCTAATTGGGATAAACATCCAGGAGACCAGGCCTCAGGATGTATCCCATGGGAAAAACAACAGGTGTTAATCTTTATTATGACTAGCACTCTGTTTTTCACCAGATTCTAAGTTGTTTTTGACCATTTATCACCTTGGGAAATTTCCTTTCTGTCTGCAGCTAACATCAGCTTACCAGCCTGGGAAGCAAGAAGGATTCAGGCTTGAGAGAAAAGATTCTCGAGCTGTAATTTTGCAGCTCTCTAGGTGTCTCTGTCCACAATCTATGTATAATTTCAGTGCACATGCACAGCTCACATCCCTGTAAGGGCAACTTCCTTTTCTGCCAGGAAACCTGTGTAGAGTGGCAGGTAGTGTTTAATGCAACTTATGGTCTTGTGAAGGTCTGGAACTAAAGTTCAAGTTTGTAGCTTGACTGGCTACAAACACGAGAGAGAAACAGAAATGGCACATCACTTCTCACACCAAAGAGATATTTCATATGATTTACATGTAACTGATGGAAGTATATTTTATTCTGATAGTCCATGCAAATCAAATGTGTCACATGGTTTGCTATCCAAAAGCACAAATAAATAGTGTAATATTAACAGTCCTGAAATAGAGTCATGGAAAGAACAGGCATGCACAGCTAACAAAAGACACTGAGTTTCACAGAGTAACTTTTCTGTTTAATAGCATGCACATTTGCTGGCTCAGACTTTGTTTCGTCCAGGCTTGCACTAAGCACACCTGCAGCAAGGAGTAAGTTGCCAAACTGATAAGCTATGTTTTTCACATCTTCCAGAGTCATAAGCATCATCCTCTATAGTATAATTCCTACGCTTCAAGTCTTTTCGGTATTCCCTTGGACGGTTCCCTCCACTGCTGAGAAGTATTCACAAGCACATTAGCCAATGCATTTCTCTATGTGTTTGTGTGAAAAAGTAGTCTATAAGCTGTATATCACTGTGCACTGACACTAGTGAAACTCTTGTGCTCTGCTCTGCTCTCCTGTGCTTTATCATGGCTTTAGAATGCTATGCCTCATTACAATTTTGTTCTGTTCAGATCAGCAGTTGACCTTTCCCTTTGTTATAGAAAACTCTATGCATATTTCTGGACCTATACAAATGATAAATAAAAATCACCTAACCCATAGCTGGTGTGCACAGAAACTCTCCAGATCAAATTTTCTAACATCACTATCTGTCCCTAGGTATTCATTACTGTGAACAGCCAATAATCAGTCTATAACCTGGGTAAGTTTAGTGGAAGAAGGTATTTTAAGCAGTTCAGAGTAAATACATAAAAAACTTAATTTCCAGACTTGTCCACCAGAAGCAAGAGTCTGTACAGAAATCTTGTTTTACCTCTGTCTCTCTACCTCTGTTCTTTTAGGCTCTTTTTCTTGAAGTTTTAAAGTTCAGCCTCACATACATGATCTGTTTGTTTAGTGCCCTAGTACCTAATACATGACGTTTAATAAACTAATAACCTACGAAAGCCTAAAAACGGTTCAGTTCTGAAATACTGCTGAAGAAACATCAGATGGTTTGTCATCCTGTACCAGGAAAGAATGAGTAAGTGCTAAAAGTGGCTTCACATCCTTTCCATATATAGAAATCCTATTACAATTACCCTTAACTGTCCTTTGTCGTGCTGTAGCAGTTTCTTCTGTGTCCTCTGTACCTTCATAAGTAAATACAATAAGATGCCAGGGTTTGTTTGTGTATATAAAAAGAAGAGGCAATCCTGATCCACTTTTAGTGTATAGCTAATTTCTAAGCAAATGTGTGGTATCCTCATCCTCATCTTCACATTTGTTTCACAGTTTGAGTGTGCAGTAACAGTTCTTGATGCTGTATCTATTTTCACATTTTGAGAATTAAGCTGTTTCTCAGAGTATCTCCCATTGCCATATCTTGTGTTTGGAATACAAAGCAATCAGAAAAGAGTCAGGCAGCATGAATAGCTTCAGGAAGCAAATCTGTGCAGAATTCATGGCCTGCATAAGGAATGAAGGTGGATTTAGTGAAGATGCCACAGATGGATAATGATTATAATAATCACCAGTGCATCTAATCACTTTTTTAGCAGTTCTTTAAAGGACTTCTTTGTTGACAAAGTTTTTTTATTCCCGTTGCTGTCAGTTCAGAGCTTGTTTCTTTCTTTCTGAAGATTAATGGTCAGTTAACTGCTCATGGCTGAGCAAGGCTCATTAAAGGAATATTGTCTAATCATCTACAACACTGCTGTCTCTCCTTATTCCAAGCATATCATTTTGCGGGAATGGGATCAGAGATTAATTGAGTCAATTAGCAGCTAGCTTTGGAGACTGTTTGGGAGACCTAAGATTTCCCACTTACCGTATTGATTTGTGTGCAAAACAGCATCTAATTTTCCACGCTTCAGGACTGGCAGGCATCCAGTCTGTTATTTTTCTATCCTAATGGCTAAGAACATGCCATGCGATCTTTGCCCATAAGTTGCATTTCTTTAATCTTCCTTATAAATGAAGTCATTCTGTTTAGGTACTTGGGGGGTTGTTTAATATATTTTTCAAAAATCAAGCTATGTTGGTAAAATACAGGCCCAGGCAAGCTTAAATCTAAGATATTAGTTCTAAATCAGGAGCTACAGTGCTTACCTGACTGAAAATGGGCCAACTTCCATAGTAATTGATAACCTGTAGATTTCTGGTGAATCACTGCTTTTCACAGAAGAGGCCAAACTAACATTAAATTCCTCAGTATGTATATATAGTTTGAAAGTTTAGGCTGCTCTCTCTTCCCACATCTGGTCTTTGTCATTCCTTATCTTAAGGCAGAGCTCATGCAGTTGATGGCCAGCTTCTGGCCATTGATCAGGACCCCAGAGTGGGTTTCAAGCATTCAGAAAAGCACTGCTACCTTCTTCCTGGGTGTGCTTAGAAGTACATGAGAACAATTTCATGAAGCTAAATACTGCTGCTTTACAGGTGAAAACACTAGCAGAGTTTCTATTTAATCTTTTGTCTTCCATCCTAATAGTGCTGAAGTACTTCCCAGTCGTTAGCTGTAAAAGATCCCCTATGTCTTTACAAGATGCAGAGGAAATCAGTAATTCAATCTGTAGTTCTATTTGTGAAGATAAATTATGAGGAGCTTTGACTTGCAAGAGTAAATGGTATTGTGACTATCTCTGCTGAGGAAGACCATCCCAGAGACATCATATTCTCCTCTTGCACCAGCAGAAAGTGTACACTTACTGCTGACTTTCAGCACTCCTACAGACTTGCCTGACCTAAAGTATCAGGAAAAAATTCTTTAGATACAACTTTCCCTGTAAGCAGTGGAATATTGTGAAGACCAGCTTTTATGTTAATAAGAAAAGGAGTGGATATTCATGTGTTTTTATGAAAGACAGTCACACATTTATTTCTGTCTAAAATAGAAGTTAGCAAGATAGAAGTGAAGGAAGGAGGAGAACAAACTTCAGTATCTGATTCAGATAGCATCGAGAAGTGGGTGACTGATTTGAATTGACTTTCACAGGGATGAAGGAGCCTCAACTACAGAACTGAAACACCTCCAAAATCATAAAACATGATCATCTGCTACACCTACTAATATTTATTTCTGTTATTTCCTTATAAATAGCCCTCAGTTTGGAAGGTTAAGTAAGGCTTTTGGAATCTCTACAAGTCCTTCAATGCCTTTGAATAGAATAGGCTCTCTGTTACTCAGATGATAATAGTAATTCTTTGCACTTCCTTCAGTTAGTCTTGCTTCAGCAAGGAATCAGATCCTCAGTGTCCAACATTTTCACATAGCAGTTTTTTGCTGTTCACATGCCTAAAATGAAATTGAGAGTTTTAATCAGCTTGTTTACTAAGGTTCCTTAACAGCCTTAATATCCACCTCAGTTTTCCATCAGCAAGTACCACTATTCAGCAGAGTGGAGAACAGAGATAATTGCTTGAAAGACAAAAACCACAAGTAATGCAAGCTTGCATGAGCCAGCTCATTAGCAAGTGTCCTCTTCACTTCCAAAGTGCAATTCAAAGCTCTGGGCACAAAAATTTTGATTCCTGGGGATTATTTAGTGAAGGTGGTGGGAAATGCTATTGTAAGAAACCACAGCTTTCATTTACTTAGTGGGTGCAACAGATTCTCAGCTACTTTGTGTAATCAGATTTGCTTCTTTAGCTAAATCATGATATCCTGTTAGCTTTAAAAAAAATACAGGAATCCTTGTTTCTAACCTGGCAGTTTTCTGCCTCTTCCTCATTTGTTAGACCAGATTACCTGCTTTCTATTTTCCTTTCAGGACTGTGATAGGAAAGCATCTTCTCTGCTGGTTTCTTTAAAGGAGATGTTTGTCACTGTCACTTTTGTCTCTTCTTTTCCTCCTGTTATCAGCTGCCCTTTTGCTCCATGGCAGTCAGGTATTCTTGAAGGTGAGAAAGCACTATGAGAGGACCTCTAGAGAAATGGGAATCTTTCAGTGGGATCAACAAATCTGAGTCTGGTGTGGCAGAAGTTCTGGTGAAAGTTGACCCCACAGTTGCCATAGGTTAGATTGCTGAGTAGCCACATATTAAAAATTGCTATTAGCCCCTGTCTTTCTCAAAAGAGAATCAGCGATTTTATGAAGAAGGTATCTGAAGTCTTGCACTATACTGAAAAACAGCAAAAAGCAAGCCTTTCCAAAATTATGCATCTTGCGATGGAAATAAGATTCTTACACCTAGTACCCTCCTATGTTTGTGTTGCATTTTTCAGTAAAAAAATTAAATTTTTTATTCGGTGAAGCTGGCTATTCCAGCCAAGATTAAGGGTTCTAAGGGTCATGAATACTAAATTCTATTTATATAATAGCATAGTCAGAGCAGACATACAATATTACAGGCAAAGAAGAGAACTTCCTTTAGGTAAAAGACCTCAGTGTATGAATAAAAGGTTCTAAACAGAGTGCAAACTCCCCTTTCAGTCTCTTTAAACTACTCACATCCTCCAAAGTTGTAGAAAAGCTCATAAACCTCAGGTTTGTAGCTATCTCAGGAAGAACTGTCTTTTATTTATAAGAGTGGATATTAGTTGTGACTTAGCGTATGGCCAAAGCCAAAACCCCCCACCTGCTACTGGATTTAGGTAGATATTTGTCACTGAAGTCCTACATTACTTCAAAAAAATACACAACTTAAGGAAGTACCTGGAGGGACCTAACTCTTTTGCTGCTTTCCCTTCCACTTCGAAGCCTCTCCTCTGATATACGAACCCTAGAAATCAGAAAATATGTGTCCCTTGTGTTCTCTTTGTTTAAGGGTCTCTTTTTAGAATCTGACAAAATGGTTTGGGGTGCTTATTACACCCCAAATTTTGTAAACCAAACCAGTGTCTTAGTAACATACCAGAATTAAAAATCCCACTATACTTATTTGCCCATCTTAAAAGTAGGCTGCTAAACACACAACCAATGCAAATGAGAGGCACATTAGAATATCTGACCACAGACAGTCATTCTCCAAAGAGTAGTGTGTTTAGATATAAATGATTACCCAGTAATGAAATAGCAGCAGTAGTGATGAACCTATTTCCTCAGTTCTAATTACATAGGCTCTGAAGAGGTCTAAGCTGTGTTCCCTGAAAAGCTAATTATTCTACCAAGAACACTTTCTGCATTACAAATAAATTAATCCCCATAGGAATAACTGAGCTGAAGTAAACGTGACAGTGTTTCTACCACAGGAAAAAGCATTTGCTCCAGAATTTTTAACCATTCAAATACTGGAAACGCTTCATTTCCCCCTTGAAAATAAATAAATTTTGATAAACAGTTCAGATTTTGCAATGTTCTTGATCTCTCTATTTGGTTATTCGTTACAAGGATCATTTTAATCCCTTTTACATCTTCCAGAAGACATTACTTCTGATTTTCTATCTAAAGTTAGTTACTCATTACCTTTAAAGCACCTTAATAAATGCTTTAATATGGGGCTATAATAAAAGGATTTTACAAAAAAAAAAGTCCTAAAACTGCAACAGAACTGGACCGAAAATTTCTTCATATAACTTTAATGTAATAATAAAAATTACTAAAATAAAAGTGATCCCATATGTAACAGCCTATTGCCTAGAAGTAAAAGAAATGCTTACTGAGAGCTCAAAGGCTCCCTAAAATCAAAAGGTAAAAAGGGGAAATTGGCACCTGAATTGAAAGCCCTGTATTTAGAGACACACTACATGACACTAGTCAAAGTTGTAAGAGTGCTACTTTCCAAATGCTGCTGTTTGAAAATATGCAAACTAGGCTGTCTGCAGCTTTTCTTCCTGGGGTACTTTGTATCCTTTCTCTTCCTTACCACTTCCTAAGATTAGCAGCAACACAGGTGGAAAGGGAGGGAAGGGGCAAAGTCCTTGAGGTTTGCAGCATCTCAAATTTCCAACTCTAGCCCTATTGTTAGGAAGATAATGTACCCATGTATCTAACTGGAGAAGCCAATAGATTCTAGCAGGGCCAGAGAGAATTGTTGTGTTCAGTTCTAGCAGCACCTTGAGACCCTTTATCCTTTCTAATTTCTGTTTCTTTTATTTCTCAACTTTGTGCATGGAACAAACCCACCAACTCTGAATTTAAGTAAGACATTTATGGACACTATATAATTGTCTCTAAATGGCTGGTTTATCTTAAGGTAAGCTTAAAAAATTTCTTGACATAAATACCCACCAACCCATCCCGCAACTGAGAGCAAAGGAGTGAGCAAGGTGCTCTTTTGGCTTGTTAAAAAAACCAAAATATTTCCCTGGAAAAGCAGAGTAATCTAAAGCAACACTGTACTCCACTAGTTACTCACTAAGGATCTGCCGTAATATATTTTAACTGGGCAAGTTATAGTATGATCAGAATGGTAAATGGATTCAAATATATAAGTTTCAACTGACAGATTGAGGAGGAAGACCTCATATATTCATTATATTCATTGCACACAATTTTAAAATACCTAATTTTTGTACTTAGCATTGCAATGCGGTTTGATAGAACTAATCCAAACCCTTCACATAAAATGAAATGACATGAAAATGAGAGGACATATGATTTAAAAATTATGGAATTATGCATAAGAGCTTTATGCCTAGGGTAATAAACACAAGAAATATTTAATTTCAAACAGAACAATGGGCATGATGGGCATTTTTTTCCACTGATGTATAGTCCTAATGGATCTGTCTGGGATATTTGACATAAGAATAAAGAAAAGAAACAGTTTGTTGAGAGGTTAAAGCCCTTTCCATGATATTGAAATGCTGAGCCTAGTTTTCAGTACAGCAATTGGACTAACATAAAACTTGAACTGAGATGAATGAGACTTCCCTTTAGTTTTCTCTTTTAAAATCTGATCCCTATTTCTTAACTGAAAACCAGAAAAAATAAAGGAAATCAGAAATGTAACTTTTTTTTCCAGTCCATTAGATAAAGAAATGTGTATGTCATTGACTGGGTAATAGCTTTCTCAGAAATAATGGATACTCAAGACTCAGTCCGGTGGTGATGCAGCACAAGAATATGGCAGGGAAAGAAAATACAAAATGCTATACAGAAATCAAATATTGAAAGCAGAGGGAATTTTAGAAACAATGAATATGCTAGTGCAATGGCAGATGCAGTCTCCTGTAAAAACAAACTTTCACTGCTTAGATTTAAGATTAAAATCACTTTACTTGAAACAGTGAAAACCTGTGAGGAAAAACATACTTGATATGCTCCAGGCTTAATCCAAAAAGCTGTTTAGTTAAATCCATGCAAATTTTTGACAGACCTAACTGCCTTGCCTATGATTAACAGTCCATCTTCAGCTTTCAAGCCTTCACTCCTCACAGGCTCTGACTATGGAAATGCCTGATACCTCCAAAAGGAAATACAGCACTGAAGAATGCCAGGTAAAGCAGGGTGCAGAGGCATGTTTTCCTCAGCATCACTGACAGCCACTGCAAATGTGTCAAGCGTGGTTGCTATGCTTTACATTGTTCCCTCTGCAATGCAGAACCAAGTGTAGGTCACAGCCTTCATCTTCGAGGTATCTCCTCACTGAAACAAAAGATTTAGTTTACAAGGATGTAGAACATAGCTGACAACACTTCTCAGGTGGAATGGAATAATATGGCTACAGCTCATATTTACAGAGAATAGGACTGGCACAATCTGACATTTAAATATCAGACACCTACAACCTGAAATAGAAAGCTCATTTCTTTTACCTTGTCTTCTTACATGAGTATTAATGATGGTGCTTAGTTAATGTATATGAGTTTTCAAAACCAAATACTCAGGTACTCACTTCTATATCTGGGCAAAGGGTGGGAGAACAAACTGCCTCTCAAGCATTAGATACAATGCTTAAACAAGATAATAAAAGGTACATGTCCAGTTCTGAGCTCCTCAGTACAAGAGAGACATGGAGCTCCTGGAGCTGGTCCAGCAGAGGGCTAAGGGTGACTAAGGAACTGGAACATGTCTCTTATGAGGATAAGCTGGGAGAGTGAACAGGCTGGGCCTGTTCAACCTGGAGAAGAGACAACCAAGAGAGCACTTCATAAATGTGTAAAAATATCTGGAAGGAGGGTGTCAAGAGCCTGGAGCCAGGCTCTGCTCAGTGGTGCCAGCCAGTAGGACAAGAGGCAATGGGCAGAAACTGATGCGAAGGAAGTTCCACCTCAATGTAAGAAAGAATTTTTTTACTGTATGGGTGACCAGGCACTGGAATAGAGGTTGCCCAGAGAAGTTGTAGAGTCTCCCTCACTGGAGATATTCAAGAACTGTTTGGATGCAATCCTCTGCCAGGTGTTCTAGGATGACCTTGCTTGAGAAGGGAGGTTGGACCAGAAGACCCACTGTGGACCCTTCCAGCCTGACCCATTCTGTGATTCTGTAATTGATTCCAGTTACAATGAAAAATACAGTCAGAAAACAGAGGAGGTTAAGATGTAAAACTCTTGGAAGAAAATAGCACACAAAGTTGCTGGGATGGAAGAGGAGAAAGACAGGGAGGGAAGAAAAGGTGTCAAGAAAGGGACTGACAAAAGCATTTAAAACATCTTTCATGTATTTCTCTGATTTCCTGCTTTCTGCATTCATTAGCCTTCTTTTAATAGACATAAGAAGCATTTGACTTTATACGACACGGAATGGGAGGAATAAAGAGAAGTGCCCTTGAACCATTCTAGATGCAGAAATCACCTATGTCTGTCTTCTGTTTTTCAGTATCAGTTACCAAGAACAAGTAAGTAATTTTTTGCCATCTCTGGTTGGGCAATTCTATTAAAAATGGCTTCCTTTTATAACACATAACCCACTTTCTAAAAGAAAGGGATGGATGGCTCTGAACAGCAAGCAATTCCATCTTAACCTTGAATTTGTTTTGTTACTAGGGTGATGCAGATTGGTAGTCTAACACTATAAGCAAACAACAATTTTTTGATAACATAAGTCATCTCTTTTCCACGGTTCTTACAAGGGGAACAGGTTTGATAGTTAAGGAGATAGAGACTCTGAGCTACTGGTGGAATTTCTCCCAAAATCCCAGCTTTTGTATGGCTATCCAACAGCATGCCCAGGAGCTGGTTTCTGTTCATCTGTGCTTTGGCCTTCTTTGTGATAAGGGCAGATAAGGTGATCTTTGGCTGCACCCAGTGCAGACTAAGGAACTGATTCTAAAATTACTGATAATGACAGTGAATGCATGTAAGATTTATTGCAGATCATTAATTTGCTTATATATGACTGTGTAGAAAGGTACTCAATGTTTTTTAGGACAGGACCAGTATCTCAGTATTTGGGAAGATCTGTGGCATTGCACTGTCTCTGAAGCCTGGACAGATGAAATCTAAAGTGATGAATATTTCTCAACAAGAATTTGTCACCTTAGAGCAACAGTTACTGAAGAGTGAATGAGGCAAGAGAGAAAATTATGCTGATCAGTGAAGCAATGTCTTTGGAGGAACTTGTGATTCTTCAGAGGTTAAACCAGTCAAGTGACAGGGATCCTGTAAAATCTTTATTTCAAGTGCTCGCTTCCATCAAGTTGTGATAAAAATCTCATAGGTGAAATTTTACAGGATAGCTTTAATGGAAGAACAGTCTCTCTTCTGATTTTTAATTCTCACATTTGAAATTCAAATTCAACAGTATATAAGACAGAAAATATTTTTTGCCCCTACTTCAATAAGCTTACCTTATACTGTCAGGATGGCCAAGATGAGAGCCTAGTTGAAGCACACATTGCATTCTGGATAACTTTAACCAGGTTTAGCAAACTTTTCAGTTCAACACTTTTCAAAAAGTAGCAGCTGAATTGGGGGTGAACAAAAGCAGTAGAAATACTTCATAGGCATCACTTTTTATATGTTAAGGTATTGAAAAAACGTGGATAGCAGTTATGTGTGGAAAAAGAATAAGGTATGGATTTGCTGGAAGATAATTCATTCTGATGATAAAACCTCCTTTTTGCCTCCCTTGCAATTTTAGGACAAAAAAGCCATGGGAACAGCTGCACCATGTTGTGCACCATGTTGCCTGGGCATGTTTTCTCCCATTGTAGCCTGCTCCAGGGGCTGTGCTGCCTCCATCTCTGATCCCCCCTGGTGAGTGTCCCCCAGAAATTCTCCAAGCATCTCTGCTAACACCAGCTGCTGGGGAACCAAATATATTCAGGCAGTCTGTCCTATTAACCGAGACTATGGTTCATTTAAAAGCATAGAGGTGAAAAGTAATTAGTATTAGTGATGATATTAAAGTAAAATTCTTCTGGAGAGGAAAGACCAGGAGAGAGAAACATTTTTTTCCTGATGTTTTTCAGCTACTGAGACAATTTCTAGATAAAAATAAGTGATTCACGCTAACCATTTTTGTCATTTGTTATTTAAAGGGAATTATCATGGCTTGGCATTAGTTCTGAGGTATAATTCACAGTGTTTAAAATAATAAATATGTAAGATCCTCTTGGTGAACAGATCCATAGAGAAGGCAGGCAGATGGAGGTCTGCATGCTGGTTTGTTATATGTCCAGCATTACTTACATTTGGTAACTACTGAAACCCTTAAGCCTTAAATCTCCTCTTTCTCTTATAAAATACTGTGAGATTAGAAGGTCTGCACTAATCAAGTGCCATCAATAAAAAAACCCAAACCCACTGTGGAGCAGCCGGTGCTAGCCAAGTCAAAGGGAAAGGTATTGTGCAAATCCTCAAAGATAGACCTTAAGTATATTTTTCTCTGCTTAATATGATTTGTAAAATACGAAGGTAAAGGTGTTTCTCTGTACCTTATTATCTGCTGGGAATAATAATGCACTACAAAAATGAGCATAAAGAGAATAATTCTTTAATTAACAGGAACAAAAAGACTTTGTTAACTTGAATGCTTCAGAGTCTGGGATTCACACTCAGATTATTTCTAATTCATTGTGAAAAAAAATATTTGTTTTCTTTTTAAAAGCTTCATCTTATGGTTGGGGTAGCGTAAGTGCCCTGGGTGTAGATGCACAAAGAAGCAGATAATAGCAGATGAATCTGAGTTTAAGAGACATCTTTTATAAGTGCAATTCTTATTTGCTGGGAAATACAGCAAAAATACTTGTGAAATATTAAATTAATAAAAAAAAAAAGGGTTTCATTTCTTGGAAAACAATTTCTGATATTTTCTAATGAAATGCTTTGATATGGTATGTGGAAGATGCAATTTAAAATTATAAAAAATATACAATGAGGTACATCTTTCCAAGCTGAATAAAATGTCTCTTTCCTTCAAGATGAATTATTAAAGTTTTTCACTTTAATAATTTCAAACACGAAATGAAAAGTCTACAATTAATAAACAAAAAAAAGTATTCAATATATCTCAGTGACTGTATTGATATTTACATTTCTAGCTTGCTTGGCTTAGTGCCAAATCTATATCCTCTTCTAAGAGATAAAAGAGAATCTTTCTTAAAGAAGTGGTAATGTCGGTTCATTAGAGTCCTGTGACTGAAGGCCTTGACCTGAACATGTGGTACATTTTACCCTTAAAAAGATTACCCACATATTAATTGCATTTTCTAAACATCCTTTAAGGAATATCACTATTATCTTCTTTATTGAAGGCAAAGCCCATGAGTATTTTAAACGAGGCCAATTTTGCTGCATTGAGTATAATGATTATCAGTTATATTGAGGATAACACTATGGCACCTTATATTAGCTACTTGAGAAGAAAAAATAAAATTAACATGATCTACTCTTCTCTGAGCCTATGTCAGTATAATAACATTTGATTTAAAATTAACTTTTTTTTTTAAACTTATGAGCCAGGGGCTGTCTCAATGGCTGAAATTTGGAAGGAAAACTTTTAGTGTGGTGTACGTGCACTGAATAAGATGTGCTGAAGCCAAAATTTCTGTAAGTGACTCAGCTGAGTAGCATGCTCCAACTATGAATGAAGTTCAGGGTAGTTTACTGGCCTCTTGTCTAGTAAACATGAGATGGATTCTGCCACGTAGCAGGGCATAACATTCAGAATATTACAGAAGTCATCAAGGAAAAGAAGTACAGCACAGAATTTGTCATTGACTGAACATTCATTTTGGATTTGGTTAAAGCATGAGAACAATTTATATGCATTTATCAAAACAAACAACTAGAAATGGATCCTGAACCCCTCTCATGATTCTTCTGTCCACCCCATACATCAAAATATTCTTGGGCTGAAAGTCAGCTGTAAGCAAAATCTGCAAAGGGAAAAAAAGGGTTTTTTTTCTTTTCAATGTGAATATCTCTATCCCCACCATACTCAGTTCAACAGAATGCCAGAGGGCTAATAGATGGTCAGTGAGTTTTTAAACCTATCATGGATATTCTTGCTCTTTTACATTGAAACAATTTTCACTGGAAACTTGAAAAGCCAAGGGCCACCTGAAAAGCTGGCAGTTTGAAGGCAGGAGTATCCATAGAGTACAATATAATAGAACCTGAAAGTGGTAAAGCTTATTCTCAGTCCCCTATAAAACACACAGATTTTCAGAGGCACAAGCACTTTCATCTTGCCCTTGCAGTCAAGAGATCTTGGCAGTCCTGAAATTAAGAAGAGGGGGTTTTGTCTTGGCCATGAAACATACAGCACATGAACATTCAAAATGCAGTTCAGAAAAAGATCTCAGTAGGATTGGATCTGAAACCCATTTACATTAATTCCTGATTCAGAAATACATCTGTAAGACTGTTCTCTCATTTAAAACTAAGGATTTAGACGTAAGTATGTGATGAATATACCACAAGAATAGTTGCAGAAAACTTTCCAGAAAGATCAGCTTTTTGGTCTATCAATCCTGAAACAGTTGCTTTGAGCAGCAGGAATTATCAAACATCTCAAGATATTCAGTGTAAAGATGAAGCTTTCGATGCCAGTCAAATAAACGCAAGTGTCAGCTTTCACTGGCTTATAACCTTCACAGCTGTAACAAACAGCTTGGAAATCTGACAGTCAGAGCATGATTGTTGACCCAAACACAGGCATCCAGTGCCATTTAGGATGCCCTTCTGGACTCTGACTAGCCTCCAGCTACTGCTCCACAAGGGCACAGGTCTTCTATAGCTCTAATGTCACATCTGCAAGACTCATGCAGATGGCCCTGGATACCCCACCAGGGCATCTCAAATGATACTGGCTAACTGCATCAAGGCAACTGAGTGCAGCACTCTGTGAGAAAAGAATGCAAGCAAAAGGATCCAAAGCTGATATCTCAGATCCATCATTATTTTTAAATTGTTACAATTATGAGAAGCTCACCAGTGATTTCAGAATGCTTCAGCTGGCAAGTATTCAACTGGAGTATGCAAAGTGATTTTTCACATGTCTGCAATTAATTAGGCACTGGAAGTATTCAGCTAAGTCTTCCCTCAGATGAGCATTTATAGAAAGGATAACATTTTGGTGCAATTCTTTTACTAACAGGCTGCTCGGGAAACTGCAGTGTTTTGTGAAAATTTTGGACTGACTGCTTCAAAACCTTGACAATATGTTTAGTCTGCATAAATGAGGGAAAACATATTTTGTTTTGTTCAGCATGCTCTGAACTTTCACAGTTACATAATTATCTGCTCAGATGGTCCCACAGTCTTATTTTGACTGAAAGGGAAATTGGAAATGTTGATAAAATAAACCCAGGCTGGAAGCTTGGCAGCTCTGCCATTTGTTGGAGAGAAAAAGACCCAGGTTCAGGACTTTCTTTAGTATGTGATGTTTTTCACTGCAAACCAATGCCTGACATGGTGATACTTAGCTGCTACAAGGACATTAAAAATGGCTGGGCTATGCTTTTCTGGTTTTCTGGTCTCCTGAATAAAGATATTACAAGAATGTTGAGTTGCATGTTGGGGGACAGGCTGAGATGCTGGTGTTTCATACCACCCAGAATCTGAATCAAAGTGCTTGATCTGATTTTGAAATGAAGCAGTCCAGGGCTTTGTTTCAAAATTGTAAACTCTCAGGAAGGCTCATTTTTTCTTTTCCAGTACCTTGTGTGTAAAACTAAGGTGTCAATGATTTCCTCTACAAAGCATGGATACCAATGCTATGGGCTACTTAAGACAGTTGATGAGTAGAAAAGGACAGGTATGATTTGACAAGTTGGTAAAAATAAAAAAATGAAAATTTTCAGATTATTTCTTGTCAAATATTATGACAACTCAGTCCCTGACCATAAAATGGATTTCAATGTGGGAAACTTTCTGCTGTGAATTCTCTGAAAATTATTGTCATTCCTTAGTTCTGCACGTAAGTTCTTCCATAAGTTAAGGTGAAGTTTATAGGAAATGACGAGCTTTTCCTTGTCAGCTTTTTGCCTCCATATCAGCCAAGACAGAGATGGTCCAAAAGTGTAACTGCCCTGCATCCTTAATCATTGTCTGTGCTAGCAAAGAGTGAAATCTGCTTCTGGAGCTCCTGTTGTTAAAGCATCTTACATTCCTTGTCTCTAGGTGTAGATGCCATCATGGCACCCAAGACAGCTGAGGCTTGCTTTATTAATTTTTCATGTGTGCATCAACATGTCATGTTTTTGTGCTTACAATTTAACTGATTGGTTCTTGACAGAAATTTTTTCACAGAAAAATCTGAATTGTCTCCTGCAGCAATACAGAGGTAGGCTTTGGGCAGATATAGAAAGGAATGCAGACAGTTTATTTTCTCTTGCACACAATCAGTGGTGTTTCTGCTCAGTATTCATGAATGTGTGCAAAGTACAGCTTGATACAGATTTCTTAACTTCTGAGACCGCTAAAGAAGTGCATTGCTTTTGGCTCCTTGCATCTTAAGTTTCACAGTAAAACTTCTCCGCTTACTTCAATTCTGCTGGTTTCATACTTTCTTCCTTATCAGAGAGGCTGAACAAAACTGTCCAGGCCATGAGGCACTGTCAGCCTTGCCCATCACTGCTCAGCCTCCCCAGGAGCCCCCTTCCCAAGGGGGAGCTCCTGTCAGGACTCTCTTCACTCTGCTCAGGGCTCAGGATTGATCCCATGCCAGCCCACTGGGGCCACCAGGTGCCATGGGCTCTGCTGAGCCAGGCCCACTGCGGTCCCACTGCCCAGCATGACCTTGTCCTAATGTCTGGGGAGGTGCCCAGTGTCTGGGGCTGCTGTGTGCCTCTCTGCTCCTGGCTGGGGTGGCATGTAGTGAGCTGCCAGCCCTGCCCTGCTGCACTTGAGGTGCCCTGACAAGAACCTCTGTTAATGACTGAAACTAAGGCAGGATGAATCCACATCTTCGTATGGCATTTATTTGGGAATGCCACATCCTGGAAACGGTTTAACATGCAATGGTCCCAGTGGATAATCACTTCAATCATGTTACTGGAATACCAAGGCTACATACTGTTAGTCCAGATTAGGCCAGGAAATAAATGTCACTTTCTCATGAAACGCCTCGAACATCCATGGTCTCAGAGAAGCACAAAAACTTCTGTTAAAACTATGTAATGTTCCTATATAAAGAAATTAAAATTGGGGGGAATGGAGAATAGTGGAGTTGGGGGTCCATTGTATCTGAATTGAACATGACTTTCCAGAGGCTGGCAGCCAGGTGTACAATATGGTGTGTATCTCAGCAGTTTTCTCTGGTGCATTGATTCTTCATAACTTTTGGATTAAGTTTAGGACAAGATTAGGTGCGTCCACCATGCCTGTGATGGGCAGACCTACTGTATCTGCCCATAGAAGACCGTGCCCATCAGGACTCACCAAGACGCAGGCTGTGTCTTAGACTGCCCAGGCTACCCCATGGCATCCACCAACAGCCTTCCTGCCTTCTACAGCCTTTCTCTGTAGACTTCTTTTGCCTTTATACACCTGTGCATTTAATATTAACAGAACACTTTCCAGAATTCAAAGTTTGAATATTTTCCAAGGTGTCAATCTAGAACCATGCCATGTCCTTTCCGATGATCAAAACAGTTAACCTTGAAGACTAGAATGAAAGAACATTTTTTATTTCCAGGAAGAGCTCTATGGTGAGAGCACCGACAACTTCTTGCTGCTTAAGACCTCCATTGGTCTTCCTGTATTCTAGACAGAAAAGAGCAGTAGGGCTATACTTTCTTGCAGATATTCAGTACTAAAAAGATCCTAATTCTGGTGGACAGGGGATTCCCATGAAAAGTTTCTCTCTTCCAGTGCAGCCTGCAAACTGGCCTGAGTGACTTTTTCCTTACAGCTATTCTGCAAGTCTATAGGTGATGTTTCTGGGTTAAAGACACTTTTTCTTAGGTGGGCCTGGATTTAAGGGATAAAGGCTTTAAACTTCTCATCTAAAGTTTTTCTGTCCGTGGAATACCAGGGCTGCAGGAACACATCAGGACAGGCTTTTGCAGGACACTCCCCACTCCTCAGAGGAGGATACAGTTAACTTTAAAAATACAATCTGTTTTCATACTGCATAACGCTTGTGATTAAACGTGACTTTCTCATAGCTGTTAGAGCCTGGGGCAGTCACCAAGCCCCAGCTGATAAATGTTGCTTAAATGAAAAGACATTTTTTTGTTAGGCTTGTGGCAATTTAATAATGATGTGGACAAATCTCTGGCAGGGTAACTGCCAGACCCTGCAAACTTTCAAGGAGTTTTTTTCAAATGTCATGATAACAATAGGTCAAATCACTAATTTCTGGCCCAGAATCATACCACAAGGATAAAGCTAATTTCCTTATAACTCCTACATGACACTGCAAAATTTCCTTTTTGATTTTGGAAAAGGTACCAGGAACCCAGAGAGCTGAAGGAAGAAATAGATATATAGCCCCTGATAAATGGCATGACTGATGAGCCATTTTGTGGTGTGGTAACACCTCAGGGCCTCTGACAGGATTGGGTCCTGTGGTGAGAGGTGCTTTGGGCACGTAGCAGTGAAATCACATCTGCTCAAAGACTGCAGTCAGAAAAGCAGTTTTCAGCCCAAAGAAAAATAGAATCCCTGTTCTACATCCTGATGAGTGAGGCATAAGAGGTGCCTTTGGTAAGCATGAAAGGGGAATAACTTATTCCACTGCTATGTAGGCTCCAGCATTATAATTATATTGTAAATGTCATGTCACGACACAGGATGTTATATAGCCAAGTTTGTTCATATATCCCATTGCTGGAGCTGAGAAACTGTTCCTGATGAATAAGTTAAATTCTTCAGCAGTTTTAACTTTTAGCATTAATCATAATGATAATAAAGTTCATGCTAATAGATGCATTCTATAATTTAGGTATCTAAATATAGTAGTTTCCCGAGGCTCTGCCAGTATGAGATATTAGCCTTTCCTGACTGGTGTACTGAATGGGACTTTCTGCTGGGAGCAACGTGAATCATGGATTTAATATATGTAAATTCCTACATGTAAAATCTTTTCATAGTTTACAACCTGTCTGCTTAGACTCACAATCTGTATTTGATATGGCTGTGATAAGAAGTTCTGCAGTATTTTCTTATGGTGGCATACCATCAGGGGAAAGGGTTGTAACATGTTACAGTGGAAAGGCAGAAGCTTCGTGTTCCCCTTTGTAATACAAAACAAATGAAAATGAAAAACAAGTGCAATCTCAAAGCACTATTGTTTTAAATTTATGAATCATTAGCTTTCTAGTACAATAAGAAATAAACATAATTCAATAGTCAAGGCATAACAAAGGGAACTTGAAACATGTTTAAGTGGTTAAACAGCAGAGATCAGCAGGTTTCAAAATGAGAAATTGTTTTAAATATATTTCTTTAAATTATTAAGTGGATTGCTTCACTTATTAGCTTAAAATTTTTACTACCCAGAAATTATGTCTCACTTTCCAAAGAAGACGTATTTAGAGAGAATGTACATGCTGCTTCTGCCATGATGAAAATTGGGAAAGGGTGCCCAAACCTCTGCCTCATGTAAAGGCTATTGCCTAGCCAAAAGAAAAAAGAACAAACAGGTTTTTTGTTGCTGCTATAATGAGCTGTTCCCAAAGAGGTGACAGGAATGTGTTTGCTGAACATACAGCATGTCTCAGGAAAACAATAATCCCCTTTACTTCTTAATCTTAGTGAGAAAGTCTAGCGCTAAGAAGGAAGACCTAAATTTAACCAGACTCAAGAATTTAATCAATTTTGGGTAAATTTAGCTTTCCTTCCCTGTAATCTGGTAGCAGGCTGGTGAGACAGCAATCTTATGACAGGATATGTACTACTGAAGGAATGAGTTGGTGACCACAACCTGACCTCAGATTGCTTCTACATGAGCAACATTCTCTCCTGGATGCTTCTTTCAGTACCACAGAAATGAATCCAACAAATCTCACCTCCAATCTGCTGCTCATTATTCCTAACCAAGGGTAACACAGGGCACTTCAGTCCCACAGAGGGACACAGATGCCACAGCTTAGAGGCACCTTGGAATTCCTCAATATGTCAGGAACATTGACCACTTCCAGGGTCCTGCTAAAAGCAAACTTAGGGGCATTGGCACACAGCCTCTTTTTCCTTTCTTACATGCAGAAGACAATTTTTCCATTCCAGTATATTCTCTTTTTTTAAGGATGTGACCCAGCTTCACGGGGTATTTATGGTAATAATAACAGCAGGCATTAGCAGTGTTGCAGTGTTGGTGAGTGGACACTCTCCAGATAATAAACAATGTATGGGATTCCTGTTGGCAGGCTTCCACTCCATAGCCAAGGGGAGTTAGCTGAGATGCCCACAAAGCACAGACCTACAGCTTGGTCAAATGGTGGTATTTTGATAGACCCTCCTTGAAGCATTAGGACAGAGGATAGAGGAGCACAGCAAGAGCAAATGCTATGCTGGTGAACATACGGATAAACTGTAGAAAACAGTCCCTTAATTGCTGGGGAAGGACGGGCAATTAGTGCCAAGAATGTGTTTATTACAGGATGTGTGTACAAGAGTGCATCCCGATTTTCTGGCTGCTCTCCAGGACTCCCAAGGTCTGTGGGTAATTATAATAGACACAGAAGTGTGACCTCACTACAAGTCCCATAAATTATCTTGTTGCATAGTCTGTTTAATATTTTCTTTATGATTTTTATATATACTACATATACAGTTAAATATATATATATATATATTTATCCTATACCAGCATTTTACTAGTAGAAAGATCAGAGAAAGAAATAATTTAAAAATCAAGATCAGGAACAATTCTTTTTGTTATGATTGCTTTGCCCATATTTACCTACTGCTCTATTTAACCTTTTAACTATTAGCTTTCCTGGATAAGTCTGATATGTTTAAGTTTCTTTCTAAGCATGAAATTCTAAACAATGAGATTCAAAAATATTTTTAATTCTGAATAGGAGTGGTTCAAGTTGAAATATTATTTTGGGTGATCAAAAACCAAATGTAAAGCTGAGCTTTTGAAAATTATCAATATGAGAAAAATATTAACTACCCAAAAACCTGATCAAGAACTGAGTTTTGTGTTATTAGATAAGTTACATTTATTTCTATTTTTCACCACCAAAATTAAAAAAAGGTTAATTACAAATTCTCCTTTCATTTCAAAGCCTTAGGTTTTTGGTTTTTCTTTTTTGGTTTTTTTTTTTAATTTTTTTGTTTTTTTGGTTTGTTTTTTTTTTGAGAGAGAGAGAGAGAGAAATTAGAAGTGGCACACAGTTTTCTTTCTTCTTTTTTTCCCACAAATTTACCAGAAGTTACAGAGGTCAGTTTGTGTGGAACTACATAAGCATGCAAGACCTTTTTGTATCATAACCCCTCCCCATAAAATACAGTGCTCTGTATCCTTCTGAGTAATATATTGTGAGCTTTGCAGGACATAGTAGTGCTACATCAGTCAAAGCCTCAATTACAACATAGGAACTCAGTTTGATCTAAATTGTCTAATAATATAGCCAGTGGAATTTTTCCCAAGCTACACTGATCGTAAGTTTCCTTTATAGCTCAAAAATGAACTGTTTCTTCTTCTTTGTCACTGATTGCCTAATGTGCTTGATAAATAGAATAGAAATTAGTCTCTGAAGGACTTCTGTGATGGGACTTGACAGATACAACTGTAGAATGAAGTCAAGATCTAGTGCAGGGTCTATAAATGCAGTAGATTTCCAATTTCACATTAAAATCTGTCCATTCACAGATGAGGGCTAGCATACCTTCAGAAACAGGGAGGTTTTGCCTGTAGGCAGAAAATGTGTGGGAAGGAAGTGCCTGACAGAATATGTTCTAGACAAGTAAGGCAGGGTGGAGAAAGTAGGAGACAATGGAAGTAGGACAATGACTACCTAAGTCAGGAATGAAGCTCAAAGTACAAACATTCAGCTTGAAGTCAGCCTCCAACCACCACTTTGTGAATGGTTTGAGCTTTACCATATTCATTGCCTTGTATGTGAATTCCTGTCAAAGTCTTAGCAGCTGTGGGGGTCTAAAGTAATCAAAAGGAGCCCAAACCTGTGAAACAAGAACTTGGTATTCCATTAGGAATAAGCAATTCTGCCCTTGGATCTAACCCATCATTGATTTTGCCATTCTTCACTTTTCTAATGATGGTTTCAGTGTTAATTTAAATATGATTACATTTTAAATGTAATTTACTTCAAATGTTCTTATTAACAATAGCAGCAAAATGAGGTATGGGAATGATGATTGCAATGTGGATTTTGCACTGATAATAACAGAGTCCTCTTATATTAGTTTACACAAAAACAAGAGAATAGTAATCAATCCTTACTACAAGGTAGTTATGGACCTGTGCCATCTCTACTGCATTTGGTTTGAGTAAATTTTTTGGTTTTGCTTCTTCCACTGTAAAAAAAATAACAATTCTCATACTGTGCTTTCTCATTGTAAGTAATTTTTGACTATGTCTTCATACCACAGCACCTGAACTATGGGTGCCATTAGTCAGTGTCAATAAGAAACTATGACATGCTTCAAGTCATATGGGTGACTGAGAATGGGTTCTGAGGGTCTTAGGCCCAGTAAAGAAAATGACAGCTTCCTTTGGTTTGTCTCAAAAACCTGTGGCAGGACCCTAGAAGTTCAGTCCATGATTGCTATGAAAACTCTACGAAATCTCCACAGATTATACAATTGAAAATACAGAAAAAACTGCTATATACCAAAGGCAAGGATGTGTTCTAGAATTGTTCTCTGAAAACACTTTGTGGAATTATCTTGAGAAGCATATTCTATACTATGACATGCAGTTTGTGGATGCAATGCATTCATTTTTTAATATTGCTCAAAATCCAGATATTCCTAATTTAGTAAGGAATCACTTTGATACCAATTCATCAGCCTGGTGTCACAGAAATGCATGAGAACCCTGGCTGAATGAATTTTAGATGGATAAACATGTCTCTGTAATGTCTGCAAAGACATCTTATGCCTAGAGAGCATTCAGTCCCCTTACCCCGTTGAATGGGCTAACAAGTCACTTCCCTGCAAAGCAAGAAGCAAGCCCGGAAAAACTGGGAGATTGCGCAGAGTGGCAGTGTGCTGCATGAGTGCTCTAGCTCTTGAAAGGAGATGCAGGCTTTAACTACAAACTTAACATCTACTTCCTCCAAAGATCTCCTGGGTTTCACGATTTTATCCAAAGCCAAAATTTCCCAGTCCAACCTCCCCTTTGGTTTTAGTAACAGTAGCTTTCTTATATTTTCTTTCAGCCAGAAAAAAATTCAAAGTGTCACACAATGTGCTTTAGAAGGAAGAAGTTCTGACTGCTGAGAAGGCAAAATTCAGGAAGGAGTGGCACCTCCAGCTGTCAAGCCCAGTCAGTCTTCTGCCCAGCAAATGCTCTAGATTCCTGGCAAAAAAAGAGGAGCATCACCGCCCAACTCCATGCCACTAAATCACTTTTTGCCTTGCAGCAGTTTATTCTGGAGTATTACAGACATGAAATCACTAATACATTACACAAGAGAGCAATGGTGCCACTGTAGCTGTGACAGACTAAAGATACATGGCACAGGGTTTGCAGTGAGAGATGGTATCTTTTGCTAGATCAACCAGAACAGTGTTTAAAAAAAGGACAAGATATTGAGTGAAAAAGTATTTTTTTTTCTGATGACTTTATATAACCTTCTTCTCAGCCTCTAAGAACTAAAAAATATTTGCTGATATTTGACTATCATGTAATCATACAATAGTTAATTCTACAGATCATTTAGTAATGTATCATGTTGCAAGAACAAAAATAAGAACAAACATTTAATGAAACACTAAAAATCAAAGTGAGTGTTGACATTCACCCTGCTATTGCCTAGATTTGATCAAGGTTTCCACTATTCCTACTAGTTCCAAAGGTTTTGCTCAATGTTCCATTGTATTATCTCAGATTGTGGTTAATGACTGAAGGATCATGAAGAAAATAAGAAAGGAGGAAAGATAATATTTTTTGAAACTGTGGTCAATTATTCATCTGGGTCAGCTATTGCAATGAATGATGTCACATAGATCTTAGCAATAAAATACAAATAGAAAATACCGTTCAACCGAATGCAAAGTACTGCGAATTATGTAGATAATGAGTTTTTAATGACTAAGTTCACTTTGTGCACAGGCTCAGAAATGTCCCTGTAAATGTTGTTTACGCCATGAAAAGGGCACATTAGGTACAGTTTACCACTCTGTACTCCCTCCCTGCACTTACAGCAACACCATTAGAGATTTGAAGATATTTGAAGTCTGTTGTAATTACCTCATATGAAAGAGAAGTTTTATATCAAAATCCAGCGAGAAGGGATATTTTGGTAACAATGTAAAGTCAAAGTGCTACAAAAGAGCCTAGAATTTCTTAAGCATTTTATCCTGTGCGTGAATATAAAAGGCTACAATTTAATTCCAGGTTACAACAGTGATTGCAGGTATATAAAAAGCAAAATGGTTCATTTTGCTTGACCTTCAATTTGCTACTATAGAACTAATTATGAACATCTAGCACATTCTTTTTGAGAAGGAAAAAAAGCATGTACATACAGAAATTTGGTTAGTAAGAGAGAAATATGGAGAATAAAAATAAAATTTTGAATTGCCTCACTATGACAGTAATTTTAAACTAGTTTAGTCAATTTTATGCACATTGTGACAGCTTGGGTAAGATCATATGAGATCTATATCTGATTCACCTGGAAATCAGAAGCATTTTGTTGTGATTTTAAGGCAATTCATTGCATCTTTCATGATGAAAATTCTGAGTGCATCGTGAACACGTTTGTACTGCTTGCATTCTGTGTTTTTAATTTTAATTTGCTAATTTAGTCAATTGTAAAAATCTATCAATTTCAGCAATAGCAAAGTCAAACTACTAAATATCTTTGACTAATATATAATGACTTCATAATTGCACGCTGATAAATGCAGCAGTATCATTTGAAATGTTTTATTTACCCAAAATTAAGCCATTTTCTTTTAATTTCTAATTCTTATTTATGACACAAAGTTTAAAAAAAGAGAAATTTATTTTAAAATATATATATTTTCAGAATTCTTCAAGGCTAAAATGTCAGTTTGTTGTTGCATTTTTTTATTGTTAAATCTGTATTTTTTCAATGGAAAAATTTTCTGCTTCAAATTTCCTAATGAGCTCTCATGGTAGATAGATTACATAAAAACTACGTGGCAACTAATACTCTTTTTTCTATGGCAATTTTGCATGGCATGACTATTTTACATTTCCTTGTATATTGAAGAAAAATAAGAGAAAACATTTAACCCTAATTTAATTTTTCCCAGTAAAATATCTGAAAGTTTACAAATGTCTGTCTTGGGGCATTATCAAAATACCCACCCTGTATTACATGGTTAAAATTCTTCACCATTGGCTTTACTTATCCTGGTTTCCAAAAGCTGCTGGTTTTGTATTTTCACATAACCTCATCATCTAGTGATCACTGGTTTCCTTTGCTGGGATTTTTCTCCACTTCTATCCCAAGCATGTTTTTTCCTTACAAGGCACTTCACCAGTGGTCATTGCCACTTTGTCAGCAATTTGAAAATGCCCGTTCAAGCACTAAAAATAAATCCAAGGAGTCCAAAAATTTTGAATAAAAGTTTCCCAAGTGAGTGAGGGTCTAAAATGAGCAATTGAGTGTCCGCACTGGTTATATAAAAGAAACTGAGAATGAACTCTTTGTTGATTGCTAACACATTGACAAAATGTTTGCTAGCTGTGCTCTCACCTCACTCTGTCCCACAGATGATTGCTTACTCATAAACCTTTTGAACCCAATTAGCCACCACAGTAATTATCAGCAGTCCTCACTAACTTTGTAACAATACACCAGAGCCATTTATGACAGACTTTGTAATGGTGAGCAATACATGCAGCAGTTTTACCCCACACTTGAAATGTTTCTTTTCAAATGCAGACAATCCGAGCCTCAAAAGCAATTTTGCACACAAAAAGCCAGTATCACCTAACTTGGGCAGAACTCTAGAGCTGCAGCAAAAATGTCATCTCTGTTTCCCTGGGAGACTTGGAAATCATCACATTCCTGCAACAGCAAAACCAAACATTCATCTATTTTATACTGCATGCTATGAAGTCCACTTGGTTGAGAAACTACAGCTTTGTATTGATTTTCTACTCCTTTTAAAAGGCTCTAGCAGAAGTATTAGTGTTATGCCATCTTTAAATTAATGACATTCTAGTTTTTATAGCCTATGTCTATCACTAACATAAAAAAATAAAGAGCAAGTCTGTTTTCTTCTGTACAAGGAAAAGAACTGTAGTCAATATTTTGACTGGGCCTGTGAAGAATAACACAAATAAGATTATACAAAAAAAAGAGATCCTACTTGACAAGAAGGTGGTTTTGTAAAATGATACACAATGGGTCAAATCTATTAGGCAGAAAAGGAAGTCCCAAGAATTGGCTGGGGTGAAGACTGAACAGCACTCATAAATTAGCCAATGCTTAAAACTGTTATCCATTATGCTCTATTTAACAGCTTGTAAAGGCCCCATTTCAATTTATAATAACACTCCTCCTCAGTAATCACCCTTCTGCCACTTTTCATTACATTAGAAAATTCAGTTTTGTAGACCTTGTTCTCCCACAGAGAAGCAGAAATTTATTTTCCTCCCCATCTTTTGATTGCAATATGTATTTTTGCCTAGATTTTCCTGACTTTTATTGGTGCAATAATTTACTGGACAGCTCTCCACCACCTCAGATCTTTGCCCATGAACACCATGCTGCATCTTGATTTGTCTTCTTGATAGCAGAATATTGAACTCAATTTCAAAGATAAAAATGCCATCCTGTTTGATTCATCAAGTGGAATAAAGCCCTCTTGCTGAGAAAGCCATTTGAATGAGGGTTAACTGTGACCTGTGCTCCTCCACAGTCCTTGGAACATCTGGCCATATGGGCTGTAAGCAGATTAATCCAGTGCTTTGCACTCTCCTTCTTTAAACAGCTTAAAGGTTGCTGTTTAAATAGCACGGCATGCAATTTTTTAAAAAAAGATCAGCAAATATTCAAAATAACTGGGACCAGATGAATAAACCCTCTCTACGGGAAATTTTCAGAGGACCTGAAGAAACAAACTATTTGGAAATTACTTGATTTTGTTGTGGTCTTATGTTTTAACTTGATATATCTAAATTTAATCTTTCCCAAAGTTGTCAAATCCTATCTAGCTTACATGATTGATCCAGACATACAACTTCCACTACTCCTGCCTCTGATAATTGTAACAGAGAGTTTTAAAGTCTGGGTAAGAGAGACCTGTAGTAACACCAGCTATGCCTCGGTGAAGCATCCCTCACAGGGTGCTGGTGGCAATGCCCTTTTAGCTTCAGCTGTAGCTCCAAAAAACTGGAAAGTTCACCCTCCCAGCACTGACCACCCAGCTGGTGCCTGTTATGCCCAGAGCTATGTAAGCATCTTGCTTGACATGTCCTCTGTGGTGAAGCAGAGGCAAGGCTCTGGCTACCCTCCTCATGCAGGCTGATGCTTTTTGGCCACAGGAGCAATTGCAGCCAGACTGTACCGATGAACCAGAGGTCATGTGGAGGACGCTAATGCTGAGGCTTTTTTTCTACCTGGTTTGTTTTGCTTTTTTTTTTTTCCCAACAGCACAATAAATTCCTGATGCTAAAACAATGAATACTTTCTGTTTTCTTGAAATTTATGGGGTTTTTTTCCTTTTTTTTTTTCCCCACTGAAAATGGAAGCCTCCTCACAGATGGAATTTTGGTTATATTTGAAAACAGGAAAATCAATTTAATTTATTTTAAAATAAAAGGTTTCATACAGAAATAATTATTTTAGAAACAAATCAGATTGAAGGCAAGTTCCAAGCCACGTGTAGTCACTACTTTTTATCCCCATCTCTCTTTCTAGGATTTTCTTTGGTAAAAGCAGAAGCTAAACTCCATAACCCCGAATGTTTGCTTTGTTTGAAATGGTACTTTCAGGTTTTGCAATACATCTAAATTCATATTTGTCTCTTGATTTCCAAACACTTGATCTCTCAGTTCTTGTATTTCATAGTTACTGCACTAGAGATTTAGTTCTGATCACTAAGCTTTGTGTGTATAGCATGACCAATCCTGGCCAGAATAGCTGTTTTCCTATGAGAGTTTGAAGAAGCTGTCTTCTTCACAGATGCAGGTGGTCACTGTGTCTCTGCAGACAAGCTGAAGTCTTATTATCTTCATTTTGCTCAGCTACTAATTTTAAAGTTGTCCATCATAATTAGTTCTGGGACTAAATCCTGTCAGTTACCAACCATGCTGATTTTAAGGTTGTCTTGCTAACTTTAAAGAAAGGAATTGAGGAAACTGATGACATCCTCTGAAACAATATTAGAAAACAGTTTCTGAAGTTGGAACTCTTATTAACATTCAGAGCAGCACATTGTCTATTACTCTGCATTCCTGGTTAATGGAGAAATTATTAGCAGATAGCATGAAGTTAAGAAAAGGAATTATATTTTGATTGAGTTATTGAACTGGCTCTATTAAAGAAAACTCCATCACTGAGCTGACAATGCTCCTGCTCTTCATTCTGTTGTGCATCTTCTAGGAGGGGACCTGAATGAGAGCAGAGTGCCAAGGTTGAGGACAGATTGCACTGGAGACATTGCAGGAGCATTACCACAATTAAGGCAGTGTTTTAAGGACTAGATCTCACCTCTTGCTTAAGTTATAGGTATTGTGTACACCAAAAGGCCATCTTGAAACAGGAAAATGGCAGGAATTCTCCAATTTCAGGCTGATGATGCCACTGACAATACTCCACCAGCCAGTTCAGGTCAGATGAGTGTGTGATGCATGATCTTTGTGGACAACTAACAGCAGACTTTTTGAAACACCGAAGGCCCAAGCAACTCTTTCTTTCAAATAAAACATATGCAGCACTGACATAGGAATACTTTCCTAGACCATGGTAGAATATAATTTTTTGGTTCTTTAAAAGTTTTTGATTTTAAATTTTTCCCATTCCATCTGGGTTGAAACTAACTTCCCATTCCATCTGGGTTGAAACTTTCACCTTTCCAGTGAAAGCCCAAATCTCAGAATGTCCTATAATGTAGATCTTCGTCTAAAATGGAAGATAATCCACATGAACCTTCTTCAGCTCCCAGTTTCTGCCGGAGATTTCTATTTTACCAGCTCAGTTGGGATTCCTGACTACTACACTGCAGACTTGGTATCTCTTGCTGTGCCCTAGTAACTACTCAATTATTTAAACATGGAATAGCTCCAACAGATGCTATTGCAAGAAACACATTCTATAACAGCACAGTCAAGGCATTCATCTGGGACACTGGAAACCAAGGGTCAAGTCCTTGTACCAGAGAGGTTTAGAATCTTTATACAAAGAATTAAATTTATGCTAGACACACAACACTACTGGGCCAGGGGAGCATAAGTTCAGGGCTGCATTCTGTTCTAGGATGGAATTAACTCCACCACTGGTTATTGGGAAAATAATTTAACTGTTGAATTTTGGCAGAAATAAGCTCTTACATCTTATTAAATGGCATCCTAAGAAGCAATAGAGATCCTCCCTACTCAGTGATGCAAAAGTCTAATTGACAGCGCTACAGACACTCTGATAGATATTTGGTATGAAAACCAGATATTTTGTGGAAGTGCAGGAGTTTTATTAAAATAATAAGGTATTAAAGCAAATTTCAGAGTTCATGGTGGTGGTTCACTTTCTCAGCAACTCAAAAGAGTCTTTGCAGTGCAAGCAACAGACAAAACTGCCTTGGAACTAGATATTGAACCCAATATATTCCTGTTGGGGAAGGGACTGCTGGAATGATGCAATTCCAGTGAAGATCCATGCAGGTCAGTGGAACTTTGTGACTTCACACCTATTAGAAACCCAGCACACAATCAAACCAAACCTCTAGAAATTCAGCTGTAGTCACTTGGGGAAAGGCATTTGCCTTCAGCTCATAGTGAGACTGCTGCTGTATTTCCAAGGCTGTAGGAAGGCTGGTGGTTTAACTCCCCTCACTTGGGAGACTTTCCTCAAGCTGATGTTAGAGCTGCAGGCTGTAAGTTTTGTATGGCTCTCGTGGGTGTGTAGGAGCAGCATTCACGAGCTGGAGACCAGCAGTACAGCCACTGCCCACCCCAGCACAAGGGGCTGCATCTGCCTGGCCCCTCCCAAGGCCCCTGAAACCTGAACGAGCTCAGAAGAGCAGGCAGATGGAAAGCACAGAATCATCCCATATGAAAAGCCCTGATTAACAACAACTGGATGTGATTTCTACTTTCAGAAACTCAGTGATTTCATGGTATGAATGATTCTCTGACTACTGCTAAGATAATGCCTTTGTTCAAACTAATACCCTGCAATAATATATATAAACACTGCTAATTACATATTTGCACTGTATATCACTTTTGTCTGTGCCCACTGATTTCCTTCATAAAACAGAGATATAAAACTTAACACAGGTTTCATGTACATCACCAGCTGCCTGTCTGATTTCTTAGAATTGAACAAAAAGAGTGTAGGTGACAGTCAAGACAGGCAAACTCAGTCACTCCCAAATCATATTTACCTTCCATCACTGCCTTTTCCTTTCTGATTCATCTATAATGAATATCCTCCTCTTTTCATTAGATCCAGTTACTGTTTCTTTGTCTACAGTAACATAATCCACATGATTTAAAAACACAGTTCCCTATCTCTATTTCTTTCCTTTTACCATTAGTATAATTGGGATGAAGCTTTGCCCACGAGACCTACAGAGAGAGTTCGCAGTAATAAGGTATTGGAGGAGGTTAAAAGTGAGAGACCTTTATGGCAGGAGGAGACACTGCAGCAGCTGTTCAGATGAACAAGCCTGGGTTTTGTGAGGCTCTGAGCGCCTGCTGCTGCCACGTTACACATGAAGAACTAAATGTGATGCCCAAAGACAGAGTACGTACATTTGACAAGGTAGGATGCCTTCCCCCCACACCCGGGTGCTTTGAGGCACAGCAGGAGCAGGGCCAGCTCTTGAAAGCCACATGGCAGCAGCTTCTCAGCCACTGCTGCTGAGTGGTTTTCAAATAGCAATAGGGAGGCTGACAGGACTCAGCTAGCCTCTTCCTCAGGGCTTTCAGAGATAGCACTGCAAAACATCTACATATCACAAGAAAGACAGAAAAAGGTTTGTAAAGGAGGGAAATTGTAGGATTTCTGTACTCTTTAAAATAAATCTCTTACCCTGCACTGTGACTTATCTTTTCCGGGATTATTTTCACAGCCACGGATTTCCCTTACTTCTACGCTAAGTGAATATCCAAAGCAAGACTTTAGTACTAAGACATATGGAAATCAAACAAATCAAGGTCCATATAAGCTGGTGTCCTCTGGTTGACCTGTCATGTGTGGAAAGCAACTTAATCCTCAGATTTTGGATTGCATCCAGTCTATAAAAACATGTGGACTATGAGGAGAGGATTGGGAGGCAGGCTGAGCTGCAACAGGCAGTAGATGCAGACACTGCTCAGCAGTGCCCTCAAAGAGCTAAAACCCTGCAAGTCTGTGGGATGCATCCCTCTCCACTGCTGCTTCTTTGAGAGAGAAAGCCTTGAAACAAAAAGCAACTCTCTGCTGCAAGATCAGTAACTGTCAAAGCCCATCAGACTGGTAAAGAGCAACCTCAGGTCTCATCTCTGATGCTGGGTGTTAAGAGTTGGCAAAATAGCACTACAGTACATGTCCTGGTATTTGTTTCTGCCAGCTGTACTCTATTTTGTATTTTGGATGGAAAAGGATCAAGCTCCCAACTGGACTTTTTTTCAGTTCCTTTGCCTTTCTACAACAGAATCCAATATGAACAGTAAGCATAATTTGAAAACTGTTTAAGAGGAATGTATTACAGTAAAGTAATGAAGTGGTCCCTTCTCAGCATATTGCTGCCTGCTACTTGATAGCATTTTATAAAGTAACTGTCCCTGTTTCATTGCAAGGTACATGCATGTATCCTGGAAAAAAAAAAAAAAAAAGAGGGCTGGCTCAATCTGTTTGACCACTGGCTCTGCCAGAATGCCAAAATGCTGCTGTGAGCATCAGAGGAACATGCCAAAGATTAGACAAAGAAATCCTGTGTAAACCATCACAACACAAGTGCTCTGGGCCCTGTGAGGGAGTTTCGCTCTTTGAGCTGCCCAGCTTGCCAGTGAGTCTCTTCCAGCTCATGCACCATTGGTCACAGAAACCAGAGCCAGGGGCCAAATGCAACCCAAGCCAGAGCTGGCAGCAGATGATGCTGAGGAATGCACTGGTGCAGAGTCCAGATAGGCTCCTGCAGGAGCCATGACAAGGATCAAGGAGCAGAAATGACTCTGCCAGAGGAAGGGTGAGGGACAAGGCTCAGTAGCAAGAGGGGTACACAGCTACTGCCAAGAGACACTGCAAGAAGAGGAGGACAGTCAAGGCTATTGAATCCTCTACTAAATGAGCAGGGCACACATTTAGTAGCTGGATTTAGCAGACCATTTCAGTGGAAGAGCTGGGCTGTGGAGCTCAGCTCGGGCAGAACCTGTCCCCTGAGCCAGAGCCCATGCTGCAGTAGCAGAGAGAGGATGACACAGTGAGGGAGGAGGAATACAGCTTGAGCAACATAGCTCTACTCTGCTAAACCTACCCTTGCTTATGGAGAGCTGGAACCTGCAACTTCTTTGGCAGAAAAGGGATGAGAGTTCTGATTCACCTCCAGCTCCTGCCTGCCTTGTTCCACAGCCCTGCAGCACAGGGGGCACAACCCATCATATTATGGGACAACCACATCTTCAATAAGGCCATGTTGCCATTACCCTTCAGAAAAATACACTGGTGTGTGGACCAGTAGCATACAAACATATTAGGACCACTGTTAAAAAAAACCTCACTTGAACTCACCTGCATTTTTTGCCTTCTGATGCTTAACAAAGCTCTCAGATCCATTTGAACCCTCATTCCAGCTCTTTTAATTAATAAACTCTCGCAAGACAGGCACAAGAAGGTAAAGGTTCCTTCATTAAAAAAATCCTGCATAAAACACTACTCTTAAAATAGCTTTTAGGTAAGATACTAATGTAGCTGAAAATGACAGAATTATATAAGCTCTAATGTTAGAATTTTCACATTTCATGGAAACACAAGTACAAAACAGCACATTTGTTATTCATTACACGAATCTCCATAAAACCTCAGTCTTATAAAATGTAATGTCAGGAAAAATCTGATTAAATGATGCTGTTCTCCCTCAGGGAAAACCTACTTAAATTAGAAGAAATTGTGTTAAAGCCTGCATTTCCTGCTCCATTTCACCTTATTTACCATTTCAATAAATTTATGCTAGGCTAAAAAATTGCAAGAACTACTTAATGTCAGGTGAACACTAAAAAATATATGCATTTAATATACTTATGTATTTAGACTTAATGCTTTTCAGTCGTCTACTTCCAAAGCTAAAGTATTTTCTTTGAGCTTAATTTTGTCGTCTTAAAATTTTTAATAATCTGAATATTTAGCTACATTAGTCTCTGGTGACTGGAGCTTCCTGCTTAAATTTTGGTCAAGAATAGCCCTTGAAGTAGATAGTCAATGCTATTTAGAAACTATATTCAAGCATTCTCAGGTATTAAGTATGAAATTTGACTCTAGATTAATAAAAATCTTTGGTTACCCTTTGCAATAATTGCATCAGTATTCATTTAACTTTGATTTAGGAAGACAGTTGTATTGTGAGTGATTAGATGATTACTGAGAATATATCTGAAGATTATCAAATAATAATAGATATTTTGTCTTTTCCTGTCTTTGAGTTTGTGTCTATTATGCAGCTGTGAATTCTAGTGATTCTTTTCTTACTGTTCAAGTTGCTACTCTGTCAAAATATAACCAGCTTTAAAAACACTAGCTAAATTCATACCTTAGACCAGTGACACAGATATAGAGGCATTAAAAAAATAAAGCATGATACTTGTCTCCTTAAAATACAGACGTTCACTTCATGTGTCCTGTTGCATATGCTGGACTGCAGGAGAAAATGTTGCACTGTATGAAGGGTGTGACATCTGCTATGGCTAACAGATGTTAATGAGCTTGCACATGTATTCTCCTTCAATTTACAGGGCTCATGGCAAAACTGTGAAGGCTGATGCAAAGGCAGGTTTCATTGAATACTTCATCTTCTACATGCTGAAGGGAAAACCCGGTTGTCTTCTGGCAGGGTAGGGGGTCACTAGGAGCCAGGTGCCAGTCATCAGGTCAGTTTAGCAGAGTTTAGTTTCCTCTTAAACTCTCACTTAGTTTGTCCCTCCCAAATTCACGGTCCCCTTCACTTTCAACTTTGTTCATGTTTTACTGGTGAAACTTTTGGTGGCTTTCTAGACTCATGAATCAGCTGTAGAGAGAGACAAGGCCATGCAATACTCCTGCTGATGCAAGACCTGTTTTGCAGCTTTCATTATATCAAGATGTCAAGAATATGCACTTCTGGGCAATGATTTTCATTATTAGAATGATTCCTAGATTCAATGACTTTTTGATAGATTTTCAGTTTTTTGTCCACCTGTTTGAACACCAGTGATGGGACATTTGAAAAAGAACATTTCTTAAAAAAGACGTAGACATTGTTCAAACACTTTTCAGTGTAAAAACTTACAAAAAGAAAAATGACATATCCAACCTTTTCTGTCTGCTGACTGGTAAAAATAAGAATTCAATAGGAAAGCAAAAAAACCAAATAATTCCTTGCTTTTAACTATTCAGAATTTAACTCTCATCCTGTACAGAGAACAGGGAGTTTAGCAGAATATTGCAATGGAATGTGCAAAATATGAATCCTTGAACTTTCACTGAAATTTTTTGCTGATGTGCTGAATTGTGGTAAGAACTTTGTCACTCTGCATGCTGAGTGCTGGATTTAACCTAAAGGAAACATTAAGGTCTAAAAAAGGACAATTTTGGTTGTAAAGACACCCAAATTCAGTGTCAAAATGAAGGTAACATTTGGAATAACACTTTTAAAAATAATAAGCAAGGCAGAAAGGAAAAAGAGAGCAACCAGGATACCACAGATATCATAATCAAGTCCAAGATAGCTGATAAATAAATAGCTATTAATTGTTTTGAAAGGCTGTAGTACTATGGCCAGTGCTGGAAAGCTTTATTGCCTGAAAAATTGTCAGGATGTGAAAGAAGGAAAAGCAGCAATTTACACAACTTCAGGGCTAAACTGCTATCTCATATTTAGGAGCTCTTGGTATCAAGTATCCTTAGTTACCCGTGGAAACTAGGCCTGTGTGAGTCAAAACCACACAGCTGAACAAAAATAAACACAACAGAAAATCTTCATTTGAGCTGTTGCAGATAATAATTTTTCTATATGCTTTCTTTGGTAAATTGAGATGAAGATTTGAGAACTGCAATAATTTTTGGGGCATTTATGATAAAAGTAAGAAAATAAAGAAATTCTGGACTCCTTTTATAACAAGAGTCAATTGACTTTCAAACACCAAGGAAGATGCAGCTGTGCAAACATGCACCACCATACTCTGGAAGTGAATCTCTCCATTGAGTCATTTCCCAGGCAAACCTTTCCTGACTGATTCAGCACAGAAACTGGAATTCATAGATCTCTTCTCCAAAGACAGGACTCTATCCATCAGACTGTAAGTGTAGTATAGGCAATGAGGATCCTTTAGTCTCTCTTCTCAAAGCTGCTGAATTTTGGTTAAACTTCTGCAAATCAAATTCAATTGATTGACATCACAAAGAGAGAGAATGGTGTTGCAGCTCATGTGCTAAAAAGAAAGGTCCACCACATTTTCATTTGAATCTAAAGGGTTCTAATTAATTTTTTGAACAGCTCTTAACAAAAATAAGCTTTGAGTAATGGGAAAGTAAGATTTATTTTTNGGATCTCAGCTTCCTCACTTGCATCTGCCCCTCTGTGAGAGAAGTTTTCAGATAGATGCATGCAAAACAGAAAATGTAAATTACAATTGAACATCTGTAAAGTAATCATCTGGTGAAGACCAGTAAACCTTCTCAGGAAAATACAAGAGTTTTGGTTAAATTATTCTGAGCTGCAGAAATGGGCTCTTGGGTGCCTGTGTATGTGTATACATATAAATAGACACACACATCATAATTCCAGTTTTAGCAAGGGGAATATGCACATCTTGTCTCATTACTCACACTCCATTTTCTACTTTGCCTAAAATATATTTAGTTACACACCAGCATGGAGTATCTTTGAATTTTTGTTTGGAAGGAGTACCCAGCTTTCTAAACTCTTACCTGGTTAAGTTCTTTTCAGAGGAACAGCTCTCAATTCCCTTTTACACTAGGAGTACAGCACTAGAAACAATTTGCCAGCCTATGTGCAAAAAGCTCTTATACAAAGAAAGTTTTTGCAGCTCTGTTGTGCAGCATGAAGGCAGCTCTTTGGATCAGCACTGAAGATTTCTTTTGTGTGTAACGTTAATGGCTTTCACTTGCTAGCACCTTCTGTTTTAGAGTCTGTAAATCATAATGTATTTACTGCTGGTAGGATGCAGTATTAGGGTATTTTTAGACACTTCACCCTGTATATACCATATGTAAGGAAAACAACCTTAGGTGCAACTTAGCCTATGTATTTTACATTTAGTCCCATATTTTTTTTAATACAGAATGGTCTGGCATGTTTTTCTTCAACTATATGCAATTTTATGTTACGGCTTGCCAAGCTATTTTAAAGAGATTTATAAAGACAGCTCATAACATCTTCAGAGGCTGAAAAAAACTGTTATATCTGTAGGAGGGATGGAAAGGAATCAGAAAACCATTTTCTGGAAAAGGGCTAATGGCTGAGAGCATGAGAAGAACCTAGGAACACTTTCAATGGTATTTACAAGAATGCATTTTTCATTTAGCTCTTGGAAGAGGCTCTCACATGGGTCAAATGTGTCTTGGCAATTTGTCAGTAAAATGCAATTTGAGTTTGAAGCACTCTGAGCTAAAGCTTCCAGAGTCTTACTTGTGGCCTGATAAGGAAGGTTTAATTTCAGTGACTGCAGACATGTTTCTCTATTTCCTTTCTTAAACCACTAATGTCACTAACTTGGTGAATGCACTCCCAAAGTGATACAAAGACCACTTCCTGAATGTCAGTGCTAGAGTGATGCCACTGTCACCAGGACCACAGGCTACAGGACAACTGTGGAGAAACAGTGTCTGGGCTTCTAGCATGTCTACATACAGGAAAGGACAGAGGCAAAAGTGGAGACGAAAGAATCACACCTTAGGCACAGGCTTTACTGTGTGACCCCTCACTGTGGCCCAGAGCATTTTACTCAGTGTCAGTTTGCTTATTCTCCAAAGACATCTGAATTCTGTGGAATAGAATAATCTATTCCAGCTGGTCAGAGGAGTTCCCCACTCAACAGGCTGTATTGAGCAATGACCCAAAACAACAACTAATGAAGGTGGCAGGCACACCAAAAGCATTTAAATGATGACAGAAAGGAAAACCTTAGAAAAAATCCTGCTCACAAAGATGAAAAATCTCTTAACAAATTGTATGACAGTTGGTGGTACATCCACTACTCCTGTTTGTGAAATAGCTGCTTTACAGTCACACAGAGGATGCTGTCCATAACCCATCCCACATCCCTCTCCAGAGAATCCATATGGAAATCTTAATGTCTAAGCCTCATTTCTGGTCAAATAAAACTTCTCTTGAGTTCTAATGCTCAAATGCTAAAGGGATGATATTACTTCCTTTCCATAGCAATTATGAAGAACTCTTCTCAACAATACAGCTTGCTGATGTATTTCAATGATACTATGACTTTGCTACATAAACTCATGACTGTATTTTGCACACATCCATGCACAATGAAGTGTCATTGCTTTTTCTCTTAAATAGGAAAAAGGATTTAACCTGGATTCGATTAAAGAGCATCTAATAAACAAAGCATAATTTCTACTCAGACAGAACAGCATTTCAGTTATTTTTTTTTTGCTTCTAACAGTGAGAAAGAACAATGACAAAAATCCCATGAAAAGACATGATACGTTTTAATTTCCATATAACAATCCTTATCAAACTGAAAATGATTTTGAACTAACCTTGATAAGGTTAGCTGGCTGCCTAATCCTCAGGCCCCTCAAGAAAAAATAACTGCCAGTGGAAAGGACATAAAGGTAAAAACACTCTATTGGATAATTCATTTACATAACACATTTAAAATACTACTGTTTAGGATAAAGATTATCTTTGTTAAAAAAAACCGCAGCAAAAATCCTTCTGGCTGTTACTATGCTACTATATAGAAATTTGGTGAAGATTAGGACTCTTACTCTAAGTCTCAGTCAAGCAGTGCTATTAAATACGTCATTACATGGAACACTGCAATTACACAGAACAGTGACTTCCACAAAACTCATTTTAGACTCGTCAATTCTAGTAATTTATGCCTACCATCACCACAAGCAAATGGGATGAAGAACTCATTTTATGACTGCTAGCTGAAAAGATACAAGAGGACTGGAAGTGATTGCCAGGACCAATATTTTATTTAGTTTTTCCTCACTTATAGAATGGGTCTGCTAGAGTATCTAGCATAGAAAAAAAATATAGAAATGGAATAACACAGTACATTGACTACCCAAGGTTGGCAAATGTTATGTCATAAAATAATCCTATAAATACCTATACATCTTCAAGTGGTTAACCAATAAAATACCAATAGAAAACACTAAGAATAAGTAGAGGATTTTCTGGGTTTTTTAAAAACAATAGTAGCCCTGATTGCACAATGCAAGTATGCTCTTCTTTGCAGTCCTTGATCTGGAGCTCTTGTCATGCTCTGTAGAGAATTTAATGGCTTGTCCAAGCTCACCCACAGATCACACACTGAAAAAGAAGCCCTTTGACAGAATTTCAAAAGGTCAACAGCTCAATTTCTAATCAATGTATTGCTGAAAGTCAAGAAGTCTTTAAAGCTTGTTGAGATCTCACTAGATGCAGGAGTTTACACAAATAGTAAAGAATTAATGAGTAATTATTCAGATTGCTCATAGAATAAGGAAGAATAAAGGCAAGAAAACGATGCTTGATGACCTCATCTCATGAGCATCATTCTCGCTGGGACTGAAATTTTTCCAGGACTAATGTGGACAATCATGCTGATTTTGAACAACCTGACCCACACTGCAGAACTGGTTAGAGAAGGAAAGAAAAATATTCCATCTTTCTGATAAAACTCCAGTGTGAATTTTATTGATGGGATGCAGAATAGCCGTTTGGTATCAAATAGCTTTTTTGACAAATTCTACAATATTTTTGGAAACTCCTTGCCCTTGTATACTCTGTTTAGAGGCCTAGCTGAATCACCCACAAATGTATTTCTGAATATGTTGTTCAATGTGTTCCATGACATTTTAAGTAAAATGTACAATGAATATATTTTCCCAGTTCTCAGATGACTCAAGTAATTAAACAAAACTGGGACTTGGCCAGGACATGGGAACTAACAAAATTACTAACAAAATTACTAAAAAATGCCACGGGAATTTTTAATGACACAAAAAAATGATAATACAGCTTTCTCTCCTCTTTCTGGACTCATGGGGGAAGATTAATTGGGTGCAGGGAGAGGGAACACGGTCTAGTGACTGAGCAGAAGTACTGTCTGGGTGTAATTACTGCCAGGCTACAATATAATTACCCTTAAATGTGAGAGGTGGAGAGATCTCAGTGTGACACGTCAGCAAGGAGTATGGGGCAAGATAGGCAATATGAAATGTGGAAAGAAGAGATGCCTGCACACTCATTCCCTGCTTCATTGAAAGTATTTCATAAATGTAAAGATATCAAGCAGTGAGAACTTAGGGAACACTAGAATTAGTGGGTTTTATTCAGCTTTTGTCCTTATTTACCGCTCCTTTTCAAGGCATAAGACTAGTTTTTAATGACTTGAACCCATAAAATTTTTTCCATATGCCTCCTATCTCATTGAGTGAGTGCATTAAAGGACACTTGATGTTATCTCCTTGCTGAATATACTGTGTACATTTCAGTAGAGAAGCTCTCTCCTGAATGTAATAGATACATTCTTAGCCTGTTCTGTAGTACACAGAGGACCATCAGGTGGTTTGAAAATTTTATTTATATATTTTCTTGACTAATGTAAGAGAATCAGCCCAATTTTACAGATGTTACTAAGTGAAATAGAAATTTAAATTAAGACTACCTACCACTTTCAAGCTCCTTTTGAGATGCTCCAGGACTGACTTTTCAGGAGAAGTAACATTTGTACGATGGTTAATATATTCTGAGAGGAATTCTCTTAAGTTAAACTGTGCCTGGTCTTGCCAATACTTCCCCAAATTAGAACCATGCTGCTCTCAGGCAAGGCACAACTGTATAGAGAAACCTACAATTAAAGGCTGTGGGAAGTCTGGTTTGTGTGACTTGCTCACTAAAGCACAGAAAGGAGCAAGAACTAAGGAAAGAATCCTATTTCCTTGGACCAGAGTCACCTTAACCATATGAGTATCTTACCTCCTCCAACAGTTCCATGCACTGCACCCCTCAGCTCTTGCAATGACAGAAGCTGTATGCAAACAGAATTCTTCCTAACCATACTTAATTCTCCATCTGAGTGAATGGCAGCACAAAGAAACACTCTCTTATGACAGACCAAGAGATTTCCCTTCCAAAGATTGTGAATTTATCAGGAATAGTTTGACAAAACCTACAAAACTGGTTTTCCTTCTAAATATAAAAGGAAAATAATTTGAACTAAATATTCTGTCTTGTAATAAACATAATTCATATAGGACCTGCATTGAATGGAAGAGTGGAACAAAGTTTCACAAAGCTTTGCACTAAACAAAGGATGGTGGTTCACACATCTATTTTGACTTGTATATTTAGTTTCCAAGCATGATTTCCAATACATGCAGGAACAAGCCTCACTCAGGTAAATTCATTAGTTCAGAGCATCTGAACTGACATATTCACCCCCAAATTTATGATGATGTGAAGCAGTTGCAGCCTACTCCCTTTCTGAAATGTCACTATTTAAGAAGCAAAATATTCATTCCATCTTTCTTCTACAAACCCAGCGTAGGATTAAAAGGATTTTTTTTCTGTTTCAAATAACTTAGAGCAGTTGAAGTCTGCTGCCAGCCAGTCTCGCTGTCTCACAAAGCATTAACAGAAGTATTTCCTGAACCTCATACTTCCCTAGTTTTAACATCTTAAAAATCAAATTACAAGCTCAAGGATCACAATCACAGCCTTGGTACTGAAGCCTAGCTTCTTTTACCCTATGAAATGAATATTGCTTGAGAAGTAAATCAATACCAAGCCTTGTATAGTGAACAGCCAAAGCATTGCTCCTTTTCTGCTGCAGCATTGTATTCTGAAATCAAAATCAACACAACAGCTTTCACAGCTAATGGGCTGTGCTGGTGAGCACTGCACTGTTCCTGTAAAGATCTGTGCATAAGGCACTGCAAACAAGTCTCATGACAGCAGGTGAGATTTGTCATAGGCAACTCTTGTTCCAATTGACATTGTATTCTGGTGCTGACAGCTGAAGGCTAAAGTTCTAATTATCTAGTTTTCCTTTCACTATAGACATTTTCTTTTTCATTTGAAGGTCCATTCAATCTAGAAAACTGATGGCCCTTGGCAGTACTGGTTATTCTAATGTGACCAGTAAATATACAAGAAAGCTTTGACTTCTAATTTTTCCCTGAGTTTTTAGCTCCGTCTGGACTCTGCTCAAGGAATGAACAAAAGCACAGAGTTTCAGCAAGCCAATAACTGATGTGTTTATAGAAATTAACAGTTCTGTTCTCTGATCTGTTTTTTGGTCTCTGCACAGGCAAACAACTTAAGTGGGAGTTTTGCCTGTGTAATGAATTAGGAAGCCTTCCAAAATAGGAATAGGATGTGTGGAGAGCAGCAGTGCAATAAATAGCCATTGTTTTTTCCCCCAATTATCTTCAGAGAAAGAACAGAGATTGGACTGAGGAACAGAATTCAAGTTTCAAATGAACATCAGAATGAAGATACTCTGATATACTTTATTTCTGACCACTGAACCTCCAGAAGCCAGGGACAGGCATTACACACAGAAACAAAGACTACCCCTATTTTCTTTGAGTCTTAGAAGCATTTAAAAAACTACTTAATATGCATTTAAATTATTCACAGCAGGACATATTAAGATGGGTCCCTGTCCTGCAAATGGTAGGAATGTATAGAATTTGTAAAGAGATTTTCCAGATGGGCAGCTAAACCTTTCCTGAGTTGCAATCATATTTTGTCAATATTTACAATTTCCCAGATCACTGGCTTTTTCTTGGCTTTTGTACTCTTTGTTTTGCCACTGAGAAAATACTGTGCAGTGAAACTGTTCATTAATCTCTGCAAACATGTTCTGGAAGAGAATAAATAAAGAAAAATGCTGTTTACTTAGATGAACAACCCTAAGCAACATAAATTGGGCTTGAGGGAGAGTATAGTACAGAACTATAGTCTCCTTTATCCTAAGTAAAGGCCATTAATGATGGGCCCCAGGATAAATTTCTAGAACTCTTGTGACTTCAGCTTGTTTTCCTCTAAGCTTTTATGGAAAGCACAAGTAACCCCAAGCTCCATTTTCAGTTGAAATATATGTTTCCTTCAGCTGGAAAGGAATGGAACCTATAATTCTGCCTGGCTGAGCAGATATGAAATGTCTATCATGTTTATCTGCCTGATGTTTGGTTTTGATTTGGACACTGAACAGGAAACCCAAAAAATGCATTGTTACATTGCCTTAGTGAACAAGAATTCGATCCAAATTGAGGGGACTTTCTTTGTTTAATGACACAGTATCCACAGTGATGCCAGTGATTTAAGGTAAGGATCTGATCAATGCTAACTTTGTCAAGCCAATGCTTTCATGTTAATAAATGATATTATGAGGAAGAAGTAAAGAGCCTGGTAATATCGGTATCTAATCCTGGCCCTGAGTGAAGATGTCACTGCTGTGCCACACAGAGAATCCCTCCAGACTGGATCTGGACACTCTCTTGCACACAGTCTTCAGCTAGTACCTTCCTTTACAGATGATAATCTTCATAAGGTGTTCCACAGTGCGTGACAAGCCTGTGCACACTAGCCTTTAATGGGAGGGGAGGGCTGCTTGAAGCAAGAACTTGATTGTTTGGAACTAAGCTTTTGGCACAAACTGCATGACTCAGTCAATTTACATCATGAAATGCTATATTAAATCTAAAAGCACATCATCTTACCCATTGAGCAGTCTTTTATTAAGTATATTATAAACTAGTCAATAATATATTTGAAAAAAAAAAGAATGCAGTGAATAGAGTAGACCTTGATTTTAGACTGTTCTGAGAGACATTGGAAATTTCTCTGAGATCAACACTGAACAAAAAGATATTTATTTCAATGGGACTTATGGAAATATAATCTCAAATTAATTCAATGGGACTTATGGAAATATAATCTCATATGAACTCTGTAACAGACAGATTGAAGTACTTGGGACCTTCATGCTTGGGGTTTATCTGCCTAAATACAAAGGATAATGGGGAGCATGGTAAATGCTATCAAGTAGTTTGGGAAGCACGGATCCTTTTACCTTTCTCACTTACATATTCTTGGGCTGGCTGGGCAAAGCACTAATGTGCTGTCTAGACATTTATATAGAAGCTCATTTGGTTTGTAGGAGAGTGAGCCATATAAATGACTAATTAGCCTGTATCTTACATGAGCCATCTTCAACTGCCATATATTTTATTGAGATGAGCATGTTAAGAGGCATAAACTCCACATGGTAAATCCTGAAATGTCCCATGTAACTTAATTTTCATAGATAAGAAATGCAAAACAGTCTTTCCAGCGTACCATGACTTTCTGCAGGAAGTAAATCCATTAGAAAATGAAAGCTTTCTAATGCAATGACAGGGCGCACAGTCTCATCATCTCCATGTGGGACTGGCACTCACAAAATATTGTTCCAGCTGCCACCAGGCAGCTCTCTTTATCAGATCTAATTTACTTGTCTTTTATCAAACCATGTGAGAGACATCTTAATCATGAAGGACAGGATTTATCTTTCCTAGTGTCAGCTCTCTGAGGTTAGGCAGATGATACTACCCATTGCCATCAAGGCAATGCTTAGGGTCAGAGCAGTGGGGCTGCCCTTTGAGATACCTGCTGTGGGATGGAGTCCATGACTCTTCAAGGTCTCCTGTCTCTTGCTGTTATCATGAGAACACAGACATTTGGCTTAAACTTTGCTTTTAGTTGTCTTAAGTAGGCTGGAATGAATCCTATGTTTCTTTCTCAGAATACTAATGACAGAGGTGATCCAAGGTTTTAAAGTTTGGGACTGGAGACTCACGTTTTCCCTAGATGACAGCTAAGTGATGCCTTTGTTTTTGTTAAATCCCTTACAGAGAGAGGATCTCACAGGTATTTGGACTGGTGCTATGCTCAATCAGGTTAAACTGAAGAAAATGTCCCTGTGAGATATCAACCACCCAGTTAATATGATTGACTCATCTCAAGGAAGCTGAAAGTGTTGGACACCAATACAGCATTTGCCAGTTTGCTGCTCCAATGGCTGATAAGCACAAAAGGAGAACATAACTATCAACCTGAAAACACCTGATTGCCCCTATTGTGCACAGAAGGTATTGGGGCAGAAGGTGTTCCAAACTGGATACTTTATGTTTTTCTGATGCTTTGCAACACAATTTTGAATGCAAATAGATTAAAATAGCAATAATATGAAAGCCATCAGATAGTTCCCTAGAACATATTTAATCTCAGAGACAGCAGAGATGAGAAGATGGTTAAATAAAAGCATGAAAATATGTTTAGTTTAAATATTAGGTATGATTTTCAACATGGACTTGTTGAAATCGCATTCCATCTGGCCTTCCTTATACAGTCTCCTGCTTGAACTTTATTTTTGAAACCAAACAGGTTGAAAGCTTCTCTGAAACACAAATATTCAGTAGCACTCAGAGATGCTGTGATTAAGAAGCCAAGCAGTGCACAGTACATAATGTTACATCACCAGCCTGAACTGTTAATACCTTGTTAATACATATACAAAACCACAAGTTTATGTTCTATAATACTGATTAGGCTAAATATATTGTGATCAGGTTTTATTATTCTGAAATAGAAAGCTCTGTGTATTAAAAGAAAATACATGTATTTTACTAAAATATATGTGCAAGTAAACTGACCAGCTTCAGTAAAATTACACAAATTGTCCTCAATATTAGTCAAGGCATCTTCCCAAAATGTTACTTTCTTATATTTTCCATTTTCCTTTCCTGTAAATCAAGTTAATCCAAATATAAATAGTGTAAAATATAATGAACAACTGCTGTGAGGTCAGAAGTGGGTCAAAAAAGGATAAAGAATTAATCTCAAGACCAAAGGCCATTGTATTTCAGATATGCAGCTCACAAATAGAGGAACTCTATAAATTTTAAATGAAATTTGGCAGGCTGAGGCTGGTGTGATTGATATCCTTTTCTAGACACCACAGTCAGAATTCAGTTTGCTGCTATGCACATCCACATGTGTGAGAAACACTACTGAAGTGAAAACACAACCTACTATATGGAAATTGATTAATTGTCATCATCCACAAGAAATGCATTAATTTAATTAATTAGTTTGATTCAAATACATTGATTTTCCTTATTTTTATGTACTAGGTAGCAGTCTTAATTCATTATAACATGCCAGAAAAGTATATCTAAATATCATTTAACTATAGAATGCTTGGTGTCAGCTAATATTATACAGTTCCCATTAGTTGGGAAAGCTATTTCTAATAAAGTGACAAGACATATAACTGCTTTAACACACACCAGTATCGGGAATTCCTAACATGATTCATCTGCAAAGGGTAGTTCTGAATACTTGTTGATGCAATACAATAATTTTAGAAATTTGATTAAACCTTGTTAGTGGCAGAGTCCTTCTCTTTCACATAGTTATCACAGCCCAGTATTGGCTGCCTTGCTAAATGTGATAGATCTTCCTCTCAGTTTGTTGTTTGAATTTTCTTCCTGTTTTGATATTCAGCTTGAGGACAGTAATAGCAAACACAATGAAAGTACAATAATGCTGGGACACTGCTTACAGATTCAGTCCAGGAGACAAGCCACAGCAAGGTATTCTAGTCTAAGCTAATGGCTAAAGATTGATCCTAAAAAAGAAAATAAAGGAAAAACTGGTAAAAAGCTAAAAATTCAATCTGATGCTCCAGTACATGTCCAAATATATATACTTTAATGACTTCAATTATGGAGGAAATGAGGGCATTAGAGATAATGCTGCCTTGCCTAGCACAGCCTCTTTCTTCTTCAGAAAGGAATTCACTTGACTTTCAAGACTCTGAAATTCTTTACAAGAGTTAATATCCTGTGATTTACCTCACACATTGCTGTAGTGGACAAGAACTTCTACATCCTCCAATAAGCAGCTACTCTAAGTTTTGTGACTAACTTCACAAGAAAATTTCCAAAACTTACTTTTCATCCTTCCTGTGTTCTGTAGCAGGCTCAACTAAGTCACAGTTATGGCCACATCCAAAGAAAGATATTTCTTCTGCTTGATTTTAAACTCTGGTTGAAAATTGGTTTTAGAAGCTTAGCCATCTGTCTAAATTTATTGTTGGTGAATGGTGATAACTGGCCCTGAAAAAGAAACCCCAGATGAATGGACTTCAGCACAAGAATACCAAAACTTCATGTGACAGAAAGGCCACTTCAGAGCTGGGGCCTGACCTTATTCCTCAGCTGGAGTCAATTGCTATCAGACACCTCCTTTGAGCAGCTGGGATGATCCTGCCCAGTTGGGAGGTCTTTCCAGCACTAAAAGAGAGAGGTTGTGGATAAAGCACAGGGTGCCACTGTTTGTCTAGAAGATGAAGACTTGGTGTTTTTGTGGCAGAACATGCCCAGCAGGGAAGATGTCCACCAGACCCTTTCCAGGGATCTTTATTAGCTTCTCAGTAAAGGAGTATCAGACAAAACTTGGCTCAAAACTGGCTTCAGACCTAATGCTCGGTTGCCTACTTTGCAACTACTCAAAAGTACTCTGCCAGTGTGGAGGAGGATGAGCAGGAGCGTTTTGGTTCACCCACTCCAACACAAGCAAGCAGCCAGCCCAGTGCCTGTGGCACTGAAATTCCTCTGCCCAAGCAGTAAGAAGAAGGAACCAAGATTTTGCCAGCAGTTTGATATGCTTCAGATTACTCAACTGGATACTTAGCTGATTAAAATCAATATAAACCAAACTGATATTTTTTGGTCAAGTTATGCCATGTGAATGTGTGATCCATTGTATTTTTCAATATTGAAATATCTGAAGTAAAAGATTTAAGTATTTGTCATCTTGGTGTCTCAGCCCAATTAGCTGCACAGTCTTGTCAGAGTTACAGAGAAATTTCTTTTTTGATCATTAGGTGCCAGACATAAGAGCAAATGTCAATTCTGAAAGTGAAGATGAATATATAAACTACACAAACAGTTCTGAGAATTTATATAATGCCACAGAACATTTCCCCTGAATTCCTGTTTAGGAATTAGGGTTTGCTACAACGACTGAGCCCAGGTGCACTGGCTGACGTCCATATGAGCAATTACATTCAGCTCAAATTCCTCCTTTCAGAAGAGCAGTGCACTCTCTCTTCATCCTGACACATTGTATAGTGGTGGTACCTATTATTTCAAAGATGCAGCTAGCTTCAGAGACACCTGTACTTTATTGATACCTGAAAAAATCCTTGAACCCACAGCTCATATTCTCTTTCAGGCTCCCCTGTAATTTACAGAACAGACTTGCTATTGCAGGTCTTGTGTAAAGTGCCTACCCTCTTTTGCAAACCACTTTGAGAAGCACAGAAGAGTAAGCGAGTCACCTGGATGACAGCTAGTCCTTCCAAACAGTAAGAAACAAGAAAGCATGAGTGGAGGGGAAAAGAGCTCAAGATCATAACAGCCATCTCCTGTGTCCAGAGACATCACTACAACATCCCTTCCTAAGCTTGCCTGGAAAAGCAGAAAACAGCTCCTATCTGCCCCAGCCATCAGTCAGTGAGATGTGCACAGAACCTTAAAATACATTATTTTTCCCAAAAAATTTCCCTCAGTCCTTTTTCATGTCTAATATTCCACCTGGAGTAAGTATTATGTAGTATCCTTATTACTCAGCCTACCCTTGCACTAGACAAACCGTGTTGCCACTGATGTGTGAGAACTTGCAAGGACTGGATATGAGGAAAGTCGAAGGGTAAGACAAGAGTATGATACAAGTATGATCTTACCATTCACCAGTGTTCCTTTTTTAAGTCTTTCACTTTGATTTGTAATTTTCCCTCCCTTTTTCCTTCCTCAGCTGCAGCTTTCTGTCTCAATGCTATAAATTCTTTTCTTGGTTTCATTACCAAGAGAGGTTTGCTTGTAAATGTATTAAGTGTCTTCAGATATTTAGTCATAAGACGTGGAAAAGGGCACTTTTTTTTTTTAATGGAAGTAGCAGCACTGTGCACTGGTATCTAATGCCATGCCATTTAAACAATGGGCATGCCTCTATCCTCTTCTTCAAATTACTGTCTTCCACTTTTTAATGTTTTCTTTTTTCTTTTATCTTATTTAGTGTCTGAACCGGGTTCAACACCTCTAAAATTATATAAAGGCAGTGCCAAATTCTATTCCAATATATGACTGGCTGCTAGTAAATCATGATATTTTTTTTTCTTCATTAGGAGATTACTAGAAATGCTTTAACTACCCATGATGCCATCATGGGACAACAAAAGATTTTTATGAAAAAAGCATACAGGAAAAGTTGTTCCTACACAAAAAACTATTAACAAGTATCTTTATTGTATTGTCATTTGACATATGGGTGGGGAAAATAAATGCAGTGGTGTATTTGCCAAATGGAAAAGTACCAACCTGGTTAAATGGGAAAAATTATTTTCAGACTTCTGATAAGATTTTGCAATTAGAAAAGAAATGGAAAATTAAATTAAGTAACACACAAGAGCCATTCAACTTTGCTATTTTTGCCCTTACTGTTTATTCTTCCTAATATTCCTGTTTACTTTGTTTTGCCACTTTTGATCTGACTTGATGGAGTTGCCACCTCTTCTCTAGCTTTCATTGTAATCTCACACTTGGCCAAAGAACAGAGGAAATGAACAAAGATGTTGATATGTAAATAACATCTTTGAAGATAGAACTACCAGATTGTTCCTAAAAAGAAAAATGCAATTGCTTTTTTTTTTTACTAGATTAAAAAAAAAAAAAATCCTGATGTATTATTCAAATGGTGACTGAAATCAAAGATTCCATTATCTCTGAAGAATAATCATTTCAGTCAAACCAGGTATTTCCAGAGAGCCAAGGAAATTGTATTAAGAGTTCAAAATGTTACATTCTAAATGTTGTTGACAAAATTGCTTATTTCAACCCAATTTCACTTTCCATGTATTACATTATGAGTACCTTTTAGCAGGACATTTTAAGAGACAGGTTGATTTTTCCCTGCATCAAAGCAACTGAGAACCAAATTCTGATGCCTTAGACAGAGCTGGAAAGTATTTTTGGAAGCCACCTGGTCCAACCCCTGCTCTTCAAGCAGGGCCACCTAGAGCTAGTTGCCCAGAACCATGTCCAGAAGGCTTTTGACGAAATCAAGGAGGAGGAATCCACCACCTTCTTGGGCAGCCTGTGCCAGTGCTCACAGTGAAAAAGTGTTTCCTGATGCTCAGAGGAAACCTCCTGTATTTCAGTTTTTGTCCATGTATGGTTTCTCTGATCCCGGAGAAAATATCTCCTGATCACAGAATTTATGATAAATAGGCACCAAAGCACACTGAAATCATGTCACAGACTTTAATATTTCCGGATTTCTGTATAACTAGAAGGAAGAACTTAGGTTCATTTTCCTGCAAGTACTATTGCAGTTTGCATTGTCAAGTCTGTGTTTCTGTATGAAGTGTGTTCATGGAACAATTTCACTATTCAGTGAGGTACCCTAATGCCTTACTCCAAACATGCAGTTGGTGGCATGCAGATAATTTGCAGATTATGAGTTGCATGTGCACAAATATGATAGAATGAGCCTTAATAATTGAAAAGGACTTGATGCAAAATAGCCTCAGAATGGAATAATTGTTGCTGAGGCATTGCCCCAGAATACCCAAGGAGAACCTTATGGGTTGTCCTTCTGAATAAACAGGTTTCAGATAATATTTTTTTGAACTACCCAAAATGAATAAAGTGTCCTGTTTTCAAATCTTGATACCCAATAGTGAATGAGTGGAAGTGAGCATACCTGCCCCGTCTGTTGCCTAAGAGATACATAAGGTGTCTTCAGGTGTCAAAGTGTGTGTCAAAGACTCCTTCCCACTGTACAGAAACAGTTACACAGTCACATTTTTACCTTTTGGCGAAAGTCATGGGGGAATTCAGGAGAATTCCAGGTGGAGTTCAGATACTTCACAAATTATGTAGCGGCCTCTCCTAAACAGCCCAGTTTGCCTCTTCTTCAGGACACTTCGATGCAGACAGTTTGATCTGTTATTGATTCTGTCCACATTCTGAAAACTGGCAAAGTGATGCTGACTACTGCTTTCCAAAAGGTTACAGTTCTATGTGATGATAAATGATGGGTAAGCACTACCATTAGTAAACAGTCAAGGTGTCTGATGGAGAAAAGTCAATGAAAGCAAACAGCACAAAGTCTGATTAATTTGGCCCCAATTCAGAATTAAAGGGACAAAAAATTATCTGCTTTTCTCTGACATATAGACTTATTAACTACATTTGTTTCAAACCTGCAGATATAGAAAAAAACATTGCTTGAAGCATGATTTTTCTTGTTTAGTGGCTATCAGCAATATGAGACTATAGCATGGTAAGCAACAATATAAGTTGGTTTGGTTTTTTTTTCCCCAAATGTTCCTTTTAATAGGAAAATAAGACATCTTTGTAGCTCTCACTACAGGCAGGTGAAGAAAATGTAGGTTCAGGAAGAAAAGCAACACATTTTATCCAAAAAAGAGATGTGGCGAATTGGAAAGACTTATAAGCAAGAAAAAGAAAGATTGAATGAGAGGGATTCCAAGAAAGTGAGAAAGTGAATACAAATGGTAGTGCAGGGGCACGGGGTAGTGTGGGAGTTGAGCCTGAAAAGTTAAGAAAGTAGAAGCTCATTTCTACCTTTGGATCTATAGACATAGGAGCATGGGAATATCTGCAGTCTCAGAACAAAAGGAACCTTATTCAGGTAGGACCCAGCTGGGTTTGATACCCAAGGTTCACTGTCCACCAGTGGGAAGATGAGCAGAAAGATGATTAGAGGGATGGAGCGCCTCTCCTATGAGGGAACGTTAAGAGATTTGGGTTTGGGCCTGGAGAAGAGAAGATTTTGGGGTGACCTAATTGCTGCCTTCCAGTACTGGAAGAAATCCTACAGAAAAGATGGTGAGAGACTTTTACAAGGGCATATAGTGGTAGGACATGGGGGAATGGCTTTAGATATTAAGAAGAAATTCTTTACTGTAAGGTGGCGAGGAACTGGAACAAGTTGCCAAACGAAATTGTGGATGCCCCACCCCTGGAAGTGTGCAAGGCCAGGTTGGATGGGGCTTTAAGCAACCTGGTCTAGTGACAGGTGTCCCTGCTTGTGGCAGGTGGGTTGGAACTAGGTGATTTTTAAGGTCCCTTCCAACCCAAACCATTCTGTGATTCCTGAAGTCATCAAGGCTTTTATCCCTCTGGCATATTTATCACTGGCATCTAAGACAGCTGTCCTTCCAGGCAGTGCAAAGATTTTCATTCCACTTTGGACTTCTTGGCTCTCTGTGTCCATCCCCTGAGGCAGCTTGGAAGGACAATCCATCTCAATGCAGGGGACAAGGGCAAGGTGGAAACTACCATATCCAAATTCTGCAAGTAACTGCTTGGACCAGAGCATTAGATTACACTTCTGTCTGAAGCTGCTGCAAACCTACGTGCTCAAGTGCCAGGCTGAATCATTCCCCTGAAATGAATTCTCCATGTGAGGCAATCCAGCAACTCTCTAGTGGGGTGTTGGGTTTTCTCATCTTGTCCTTGGGCTGTAAAAATGCCCTTGGTCACACCAAGCAGTTTAGAAAGGAGAAAAAGCAGAAAATCACTTCTCACAGTGTTCATTTGACTGAAACTGGAATGAAATGCTATTCTTCTCACCTCACAACCTCTCTATTGTATCCAAGTACAGGGTAAGAATAAAGCAGACGAAGTCTATGCTCTTCAGTGGAAAAAAATATAAAAAAGGTAAGGTTTGAGAAATTTCAACTTGCTCCCTTTCTTCTGGCATGAGTTAAAAAAAAGCTTAAATCTCTGGCCCTAAATTCATCCACTCACTCCTTGGGAAAAAAAAAATATATTTCATGGCATATGCTAGTAATAATCCTGTTTACATCTGAGTAGATTGAAAGATTAAAGTTTCTGTCAATCTACTAAGTGAACAGTCAAGCTGCAGCCCTCTGTATATTACAAGCAATCAGAGCTCACTTTTAATTAAAGCACAATGTGGGCAAATAATTTATGGAGACAGTTATTAGATACACATTATTAGACAATCACACATTAGATTGCCCCAGAAGCTGCACAAATTTAACCTGAAGAAACAGTGGTTTAATTAAACAGTACCTATACAACTTTAGGCACACTGTGCATGCCTAAGGATGTCTGTAGATGCATAACACAAAAGAATCTCAGTTCTGATGTGTCTTTCCATGCTACTATGAGGTAACATTTGCTACTGCTATGAATAACATTTTGCATGTATTTATTTATTTTGATTCACCCCAAAACAGTCTCTCTTAAGGAAGCTGGGGTCCAGAATATCACCCATTAGCACCAACATGATGATATAATGCACAGGATATACAGTCATATGTCAGGAAGCATTTCAAAATACTTAAAAGGTGTTCATCAAAAGCCTTTACATGTTTCTAACATGTGTATCTGCAGCAGCACATCTGTGAAATTTTTATCCTCGATTAGATGGACTTTCTAGTGTTTCTATCATTGGTTAACTGGGTTAATTAGGAGGAAAAATGTCTAAGATTCTAAACATATTTATGCTTTGAACTTGAATCTTCCACCAAAAAAAAAAAAAATCCTTGCAAGGACCAAAAATGGTACTTCTTATTTCGTGCTTCTTATTCAGTTCTAATAACTGAAAATAATGAAAAAAAAGTGAAAGCCCACTAGTGCCACTTAGCATTTGAAGAGAGCCTTTTGTGAACCTTGCTATTAAAAAGGCCATGATAGTAGGAAGCAACTATAATTTGGCTATGAATCACAGAGCTATTCACAGGAAGACTCTCAGCAAAGACAAAGGCCCTGCTGTCCATTATAAACCCATGAACTGTCTTCAGATAAATGCAGCTTGTCCTTTGGTGTAAAGCTACTCGTTGCAATCCAGCCAGCAGTCTCCATTGTTCACCCTAATGAAAATGCACTCTGGAACAGAGAAACTGTCTAATTCATTACAGGGGAGACTAATTTTTTCCAGCAACTGCTTTGTACTGAAAAATTTTTAAATCCCCAGTGAAAGCAGAAACAGACTTTATTTTTTTCCCCACAAAATTTAACCTTTATTTGCAAATGGCAAAAACTCCTTTTTCTTAAAAATACTGAATAATAATGGTGTTCCTTTTGTGTGTATTTAGCAGAAAGGTAAATCTCAAAGAGCTTTCCTCTATACCATCTTTAGAAAGAATCTCTTTTTTCTGGGTTTTATGCATCTACAGAGGCTTTGAATGAGAGGAAGCAATTTCTTTGGCTACATTTATCTTCTTCCTGACTCCTTTCAATTAATATTTGTCTAATATTTGTTAATTGCTACTCAAGATGCTGTATCAAGTAATGCTTTTAATTTACCTACTGAGCTTGGAACTGCAGGATAGAAAGTATATCTATGGATATGCCACTGTAGAGTAGCAACAATAGCTTTGGGCTACAGCTGCTAAAAATAACTTGCTCTGTGCTGCAACTCAGGCGTGAGAGATTCAGACCATTCATAAGAACTGCAATTAAAACCATCAAATGGAATGGAAATACCCTCCTCCATCATTCTGGCAATTCCTTTTTGATGAGTCTGTGCAGTGGTGGAGTTTTCCTCTTGGTTTGTGTGTTTACTGTTATATGAAAGGCATGGCATTTCTTTTGATTTCTTTGCTGAGAACCAGTAGTTTTAGGGTAGAAAAGGGAAATAGGCATAATTTTAATTTCAGGCAGGCAGCAATGAAGAAAAAAAGGTAATTTTTCAAGGACAAGCAATGTTAAGACTGCTGGCAATTTTTAAAAGGCAATTAAAACAGTATTCTTCATAATAAACAAAATCCCTTCATAGTTTAAATAAAATGTGGCCTCCTGCATACATTTAATTAGCATATTTTCCTTCACAAAATCCCTGTGGGCATGGTTGACCCACTCTTACCAAAGCACACATCCTTGAAAAGCAGTCCCACTGAAGCTGAAGAGATTGATCATGCAAATAAATCTCTCATCACCTGGGTCTCAGAATAAACACTGCACTGTGACAGTCAGAGGAAGAGCTGAAACCCTGCCTGGCAACCTTGCTGGGAAACTGGCTGTCAGGGAACCAAGCAAAACCAGAGACACCAACTTGTACCACATGCTGGGATGGCTCAGGCATGGGAACAGGGCTTCTTTCCCTCAGCTTCCTTCTTTCTCAGAAAGCAATCCAGAAAGGCACGTGGTTGGTGTGACTGGAGCAGCTGCTGACTTGCAGCAGCTTTGGCCACTGCCTTTCCAAGGAGAGGTGGACAAAGCCCTTTTCCTGCACGCTGAGCAGCACAGGCACTGTTGTGAGTGCAGGCTGCTCCTGTTGGACCACTGGCAGCAGCATCCTGGGGAAGATGCCAGCCAGGGACTGTGCCAGGGCTGGTGGGGCACTCACAGGGGGCAGGCTGAGGAGGAGCCATGGCACCCAGCCAGCTGTCTGGCCACCCCTCTGCCACCCAGGCCAAAGGTCCCTGCCCTGCTCTGGGAAGAAAAGGCTTAAATCAGCTCCAGCAGTGCATGGTTTATTTGCCCCAGTACCCAGGCTCCTTTTTATGTGTGCTTTGTCCCTTCTCTGCTATTCACAAAGGCGACAGAGCACCTGGATGGTGGTGGCTGCTGTTGCTCTGCTGTTTTCTTCCTCAGGATACCCACTCTTTGGGATAGGGAAAGGGATCTTCTCTGCTCCATGTTAAGCAGCAGCAGCAGCACAGACAAAGGCTCAAATGTCCTATCAATATCAGTGATCTAATCAGGACTGAGGGTGCCAATAAAAAAACAATTCTTGTTTCTTTCTTCCAGATGGAACAAACGGAACAACATCATTCCCCTCTCTTCATTTTGTTCTGCCAAAGTAAAACAAAACAACATCCTTATCAACATGTCTTTGGGTCAAAACGTCTCTTCGATCTGGAACAAAATGTTTCATCCTGTGGCAGACATACAAAAAACAACAGGGAATGAAGGACTGACTGCATCTCCTCCACTGCTTCCTTCTTCCAGAATCACCAGTGATGGGGACACTTCTGGGACATGAACTCCAAGCTCTAGACCCAGTTCTCACTGAAAGGATTCCTATCTACACCTCTTGTGAAATAGGCCAGCCACTGTGCTATCCCATTCTCCTGCTCTTGGCAGTGAATGCTTTAGTATTTATAAAAATATGTTTCAGAGAGTTAAATATTGAGGAAATATATATTGGGATTTTCTTTATCCTGATGGTTAAGGCACTGTTGAGACAAGAGAATTATAGTTCAAATCAATACAGGCAGCAGCGAACATAGCTCTCCTACATTTTGCTTGACAACATTGATCACTGGACACTGAAAAAGCAGAAGGGACATTGACTGTCCCTCTGTCAAGATATGACTCCTCAGCCACTTAACTAGCTTACAGCTGGAAGTACTTGCCCAATTTGATCCAAGTCCATGTAGATTTTGAGCTGTACAAAACCATCTTTGGGCAAATTTTCTATTTGTACTACTTGTAAATTTAAATCCTGTTTTGCTATACTGTTGCGCAAGAACAATGACTTATAAAAAGTCATTCAAAAAAAAAGCTGTATATTTATTCATATTTTTGTGAAAACTGAATGTGTTTTGCATGTAAAATATTTCCTGTGTTAAATTCATTCTCACAGTGCTGTTTTCCATACTAATCAGTACCCAGTATATTCAGCATATTCAGAATGATATATCAGGATGATAGTGGTTTAGTACAACTACTAAATTATTCATGTGAAAACATATGCTGCTCTAACACTGCCAAAGTGTTTATAAGCAATATGTCTAGGGAAAACAAAAAAAGGGAGACAAGAATTATCCACAACTTAAAAATGAGAGAGCTTGAAAAATAATCATTGATATGATGTAGTAGTATGCTAATAACAATTGCTGATACACCAAAATAGGAGGTAATGTCCATTAGGTAAGAATTAAAATATCACTTTGGAAAGAGTGCTGATAAAAAGACAGGGATTGGACAGAAGGGAATATTATAGCAGAGCTGAGGGTTATGTTCACAAGTTGTCTATATGGTCATATAAAACAAAGGTCAGGTAGAAGAGCCTGTAATATTTACAAGTAAGAAACAGTGGGCAGAAGCAGTGACGCTAAGTAATAAAGGGACACATTCAAACTTCCCTAAACCAGGGAAAGCACCAGAACCATAGATCCATGCAGTGTCTGGCCAGTGTGCTAGGACCTCAACACAGAGCCTTCTCTGACAATCACATTGCTGTTAAAGGACAAACAGGTTCCCTTGCAGATGGCACCATGCATTCATAAGTTTCCTGCCCAGGAACAGTTCTTAGACAGACTCATATTAGCTTCCAAAGGAAAATCACTGCCAGGGTCATCTGTTTTTCATAGCTGTCATATAGTTTGGGATAACATCTGAGTGTATTTTGTGTTATTTCTAAACTCTCCAATACATCTTTTACAAGAACTTTTAAGGTCAGCAGAGAGCAACACGTGCAGCAAACAGATTTACTGGGCAGATTAGCTAAGTGACCTCATAAAGCGAACAAAGCATGCTGCTCTTTCAATCAGCATCTTTTTAAATCTGTTAACTAACACTGAAATATTTGCTTTGACATGAGAGTTTGCTGCAAGTGTTTCCATGGTAATTCTTGGCCTCTCAGCTGTGGGGACAATTTCAGCTAACTCCAGCAGACAGAATGGGCTTAAGGATATCTTCCTAGATAGTCTTCAGACTGTGTTCTGCACAGACCCCAGGAAGAGCTGCAATACAGATGGGGACGAGGAAGAGGATGGTCAGCACCCTCAGCAGGCTGAGAACTCCAGGATGATCTCTGGTGTTAAGGGCAGGGGGTGCAAATCTTCCTTCACAACCAGTAAATCCATCCCCAAACTGAGATTAAAGAGAGGAGATGCAGGATGTTGTTTTCCCAGATTTTCCTGAACTCGGCCTGTAGCTGTAGCACAGCTCTCACTCAGCACAGCAGCAGGCTGTGGGGTCCAGCTGTGGGCCTGCAGCCCATTCCAAACCACTGCTCTTGGATGGCCCTCTGCTACAGACAGCAGGAAGATGTCAGGCCACGCGAGCAAAATCCTTCCTTCTAATCACTGACTGCCAGCTAATCCTACAACAAAAATTCTCATCCACCTTTCTAAACAGCTGAACTGCATTTACTTGTACTGCTCCTTCCAAAACCTCTGAAGTACAGCTATATACAAATAACATCTGGACATTGGTTTGTGTAACTAACATGATTATACTTTTTTACACATTTTATACTGCAAACTGCAGTATCATGCTTTGACCTTTACCAAGAGTGTTTGAATTTTTTTTTCCAAATTTCTTTCAAACTCAGTTTTTTGCAACCACTTATCAGGACCTATGACTTCTGCATTCTATCGTTTTCACACTGTTCTTAAACTTATTTTGGTACTTGAGGATTGCAGAAGGAAGAGGTAAACTGTGGCTCCAGTAAGATTATAGGCATGTGAATTTCCTTCTTTGACTGCCTCACTGTGCACCCACGACCCTCTGCTCTAAAGCAAGGGATCATCTTTACTGTAAGCAGATATACTGGCAGAATAGCTTGATTACAGGCAACAATGCAACACTTACTAAGTCCATGTAACATTAGAAGACAGTGCATAGATTTCCTATAATTAGGAAGAATTACAAATAATCCTCCAAATTTGGACCACTTTGTATCCTGGGCTGCATCAAAAGAAGTGTGGCCAGCAGGTCTAAGGAGGTAATTCTCTCACTTTTGTGAGACCCAGACTGGAGTGCTGTGCAGAGTTCTGGTGTCCACAACATAAGGAAGGACATGGAACCATTGGAGCAGGTCTAGGGGAGGGCCACAAAATGGAACATCTCCTCCATGAGGACAGGCTGAGGAATTTGGGACTGTTCAGGCTGGAGAAGAGAAGGGTGTGAGAAGACCTCACAGCAAATTCTGAAGGGGGCCTATCAGGAAGGCAGAGAGTNGTGTGGCCAGCAGGTCTAAGGAGGTAATTCTCTCACTTTTGTGAGACCCAGACTGGAGTGCTGTGCAGAGTTCTGGTGTCCACAACATAAGGAAGGACATGGAACCATTGGAGCAGGTCTAGGGGAGGGCCACAAAATGGAACATCTCCTCCATGAGGACAGGCTGAGGAATTTGGGACTGTTCAGGCTGGAGAAGAGAAGGGTGTGAGAAGACCTCACAGCAAATTCTGAAGGGGGCCTATCAGGAAGGCAGAGAGTGACTCCTCATCAGGAACTGCAGTGATATGACATGGAGTAAGGGGTACAAACTGAAGAGCGGGAAGTTTAGGTTAGATACCAGGAAGAAATTCTTTAGTGTGACAATGGTGAGATACTGGACACNAGGACATGGAACCATTGGAGCAGGTCTAGGGGAGGGCCACAAAATGGAACATCTCCTCCATGAGGACAGGCTGAGGAATTTGGGACTGTTCAGGCTGGAGAAGAGAAGGGTGTGAGAAGACCTCACAGCAAATTCTGAAGGGGGCCTATCAGGAAGGCAGAGAGTGACTCCTCATCAGGAACTGCAGTGATATGACATGGAGTAAGGGGTACAAACTGAAGAGCGGGAAGTTTAGGTTAGATACCAGGAAGAAATTCTTTAGTGTGACAATGGTGAGATACTGGACACGTTGCCCATGGAAGTTGTGGATGCCCCAACCCTGACAGTGTTCAAAGGCATGTTGGGTGGAGCAAGGTCCATCTTTAAGGTTCATTCCAACCCCTTAAGATTCTATGAAATGCATGAATAACAGGCCTATAAATATTATGCATGTAATAGTACAACAATATAAATATTGGATCTAATTTGCAAAGCATTATGTATGTGATATGTAATATTATACATCACTAAGACATCTATATACATTTATAAACATGTAAAAACCTTTGTACATCTATATAAAAAGATTATGGAACATGCTATGAAAGCAAAAATACTTGTTTGCTATAAAAATGAAAAGAGCAAACCTGCTCTTTAATAACATCTATGATGCAGAGTGGCACCGGAATCAGGATCCTCCTTAACAGGCCTTTGAATTTTAATGATATAAATTGTCTCTGCTGCACCTTTGAGCGGTTTTATAGCTGCATGTCATCATGACATACAACGCCTCCAAATTTCTATCAGCATATTTAGTACTGGAGTTACTTATATGTCCATTGGTTTCTGGTGAGTAGTACTTGCTCTCTCTTTTTTATTCTGTTATTTTGAATAGGGTGAAAGAAACTCAGAATCAAAGGCCAGGGTCAAATCATACAAGTATTAAATGTGCACTGCAGAGAGCATTTGCATTTTGCTGTCACAAGGCTGCTGCCAGTTAGCACAAAAGCAAATTGCCCAAGTAAGCTTTACACTTGGTAAAGCTTACCAAGTGTAAAGTAAGGTTTCATACTGCAGTTCTGTGTGATGGGATGTTTCTCTTTGTGGGGTTATTCTCACCCTTCACCTTCGGGCAGGATACTGAGAAGTGGCACACAGTAAGGGAAGAGTCAGGAAATGACACCTGACCCGCCAAAAGCAAAATGTCCTGACATATTTACCAGCCTGAGCAGAGCCATGGTATCATCAAATGGGAGATTCTAGTGGCTCTGAGTCTAAGAAAGGAAAAGCAAAAGAAGTAGTCCCCACCTGACTCCTCCCACCATCCCAAAGCTGGTCCCCAGGAACATCTGCCACTCACTCTGCCAGTCCCTGGGAAAGGCACCCTGGACCGTATGCAAGGGAACACCCACCTGGCTGCAGTGCACTGCAGAGGTGATTGGGGCTCTCAGAAAAAGGTGATACAGGTCAGGCCAAAACTCTCCTCACACACCTGTCACCAATGAAGCCAAACTGGGGGGTTTCCTAAACCTTCTCTTTCTACTGGGTTCTTCATTCTGATCTCTCTGTGGTTTAATTCTGACCTTCACAGACAGTCCTGAATAATGTATTTTTCTGAGATATAATCAAATATGGCAACCAACAGGACTCTCTGGTTCCCTAACAACTTTCTTTCTCTTTGTTATTTAATTTTTGGTTTTGTATCCATTCATCACGCAAATAGTTTATTTGTGTTATTTTCTTGAAACAAGGATATTTTTTCTTTTATTCATCTCCAGACATAAGCTATCACATACTAAATAAATATTGAGTCCTAAGGTGTTAGATGAGAAAAATCTCTTGTAGGCTTCAGTATGAGATTTGTATAACTCCTACAGAATTCTTAATGTACTTGGAGATTGATTTTTATCACTGTTTTTAGCCTTCCTATTTAATTTGACTACTTATATAAAACAAAAATGAAACTTACAATGATCTCCAATTGAATATTTGAACCTTGCCATCATGCCAACACAGCTGTCTAAAATAAAGCTGAAGCAATAGGAGAAAATAGGAAAATAAACATACACTTGAAGATGGTTATACCAGAGAAAGGATATGAAAAAAAGCAGCCGCATTTTTCAAGAAGTTATGCACTAAGAAGTGCTGCTACAGACAAAATTAACTGTTCTTTGTTGGAATGAAACAAGAATATTTCTGGTTTTGACATGTACCATTTTCTACCAGGACTGTTTTTACTGGTATCTTTAAAATACAAATGATTCTTGTTTCTCATCTGGGAAATATTTTATTTTAGTTTTGCTTTGCTCTCCTTTGGGGTTCCAAGACAATAAAGAAATATGACAACGCATTTAATTAACTTATCATATATGATATTTTCCGTCAGTAAAAGAGACAACAGGAATAACCACACCAAATTCTAGTCATTAATCATATTGCTTTCGGTTCTTTTATCTTATCATTTATATATTGTCTTAGATTTTGCAGAATTTTACAACAGATATATGGTTTTTCATCTGCCTGCTAATTTCATGTTGAGACATTCACTACAGAGACTCTAGCAGCAGTTGCATTTAGAGCCTTCTTGTCAACTGGGGAAGGTAGGACAGAATTTATTGGGTAAAGTTTCCATATAAATTGTCCCTGGTGGAGATAAGTGCAAATAACAATGAGAACCTCAATTCCCTGTTCTAATCCCCTCTTCCTAGGGTTGTTTACCACTGAGAAGGAACTCAGTGGTAAAACAAACAAACAAAACTGGTTGTCTGGGAATGCATCAATCTGAGGATGTGCCAAAGGAAGCAGAGGATTTGTACTCTTTTCTGCCAGCCTCTGTGGGCTGCTTATGTGGTCAGCAGACTCTTGGGAGGAGTGGCTGTCTCACAGTGTCATCTGGGGTGCAGAAAACTGTGTATTCCTGAAGGTCCTAAACCTGTGAGTTCTGGGAGTTATAAATCAGAATTTAGCCCATGATTCTCTGCATTAAGCTTTTTTGTTAGTGCCTTGTATTGCATTCCAAAACTATGTATTAACACTGGTTAAATTATTACTGGGTCACACCTGGCACTGTACTGGAAGTTCTTTCAGCTTGTACTAGTCACAACCTTATGAAATCAAAATTGATTCAACATACACACAGCTAGCCATGCGTATGTATGGAGGTTTATGCAGAAAAGTGATCTCTAAGCATCCTGTTTGAAGACATAAAAGGCTACATGTGTGAGTATGCATGCACTTAAACACATTTATGTGTTTATATATAACACAGTATATAATGTGTTCACAAGCACAAATGAAAGACATTTTGTGGTGCAAATCCTAACTTTTTAAAATGATGTTTTAAAAAGTTAGGATTTGCACCACATTTTGTCTTTCACTGATGATATTTTTGGAAATGATCAGTGAAGAATGGTCATGGCACTGGTTGAAAAAAATCACATCCACTTTTAAGTTATTTTAATCTAATAAAGTATCTAATGGTGCTTTGGAGAGGGGGAGGACCAACACCAATAGAATTTTTAGAATATGAATAACAGGGAAGACTCATCAGAGGATGAATGAGCAGAAAAAACCTCTCCCTTTCTCAGGAGATGTAGGTATCTCTCTCTGTAAGGTGTGAGGCTCACTGAATCCATGGTACTGAGAGAGACAGATATCTCCCTGAAAATGGAGAGAAAAGAGAGGACAATGAAAAAGGCTTTGATAAAAAAAATAAAAACCCTCTGTCCCCCAAAATATCATAACCCAAAACAATTCCATGTTTCAACAAATATCGTATGTGTCCTATTTGTCCATGATTATTTGAGTTTTCATATGGGATTTCAACCTTAGATGTTTCTGTTCAGATCCCTGAAAGTTCAGGGATCTGAACAGGCATTACAAAAGAGAACTTGTTTTAGATTCAGACATAATAAACACCTTATGTAAATTCTTCAAATAAGGGTGAAGAAAGCAGCCTTACTTATGACAGAAGCAAGACTTACTTATTTATGGACTACTTCTAATATCAGATAGCAAAAAAATTAATGAATGAACATGGGGTGTATTTTTTTCCCAAATCTGTAATTTCAGGGCTCTGTTTTGTCTTTGAACACAATGCATGATTAATCTCAGTGTAGGATTTACAAAATCTGCTTTTAGCTATACGATATACTCAAGAAAGAGGACATAAAATGTGGCTTGTGCTAAACTTAGCAACTTTGGCAATTAATGCAACTTTATTCATTGATTCAGTCAAGTGAAATAGTTTGCTAGATAACTATATGAAGTGCTCCTGCAATTTTGAATACTACTACATATCCAGCCAAATGGGCTTTAGGATAAAGAAGCCAGGGTGATTTATTTGTAATCCCTTTAGTTGCTTTTTATTTGTTCTTTCAGATTGCAGAGACTAAAGAATATCATACTTACCCCAGCCCTTGGATTATTTCCGTGCAGAAGATTTGGCCTTAATGCTCTGTGTGTGTAATAAAATCAGATGGGTTCAAAATGATCCTGGTACAGTGACGCATTCTCAATACCGTCTACTTATTTTAAGCATTCAGTTCTGGTAACTTATGCCCACTCTTTCTCTGCCAGCACATGACAGGGCTCAGGTTAACCTTTAATGAAGGATGATATTATGGCAAGTCTTGCTTATCCTGGAAGCATGATGAGCAGGGCAGTGAGCTGGTCAAGCTCCCTTCCACCACCCTCAGGGTATCTCAGCTATGTTTTTATGTCAGCATCTCCCTCCAGATGCTGAATTTCAATTAAAATTAAATGTGGAAGGGAACTTTGAATCTCACATCATATATTCTTCACCAAGGAGGAACCCAAATTTCAATATCCACTGGCAACAGTTTCTTGCCCAATGGAATCCCCTACCTGCTCAGACCCCAACCCCACTGGCCTCACCTTTCTCATGCCATCACTATGACCTTTAAGAGCCCTGATCAGAAAATCTCAAGAGGAGATCTTTGATGAGACCATACTTAGGAAATAAACAGTCCCAATTGCTACGACATTCCTCTCATTGCCTTGGGTGTGTGAAAGGGATGAACTGAGTACCCAGGGCTTTAAAATTAATTTCATGCAGAATGGAGTATGAGCTTTTAAAGGAGGAGAGGAAACAGAAACCTGGTTGGTCCAACGAATAAAACTGGAAATAATGTTGAAGGAATATAGTTTTACTCTGTATAATGCAAAGAATGAGGATGTGAATGAAAACGTCTTATGAACATTTCTATGCACTGAATGGATCACCTAACATGATAATTAACTTTAAAAGCTGCTTTTAGCAGAAGTAAACAAAGACCCCTAAGTCAGAAGCAATCAGTCCTAAGAAAGACAAGCATCATCTCCCCATGTCTACTGCAGTGTCATATATTCAAAAAGCTATCCTACATTTTAGGTTACACTTTAGAGTGGCTTTTAAACTATTTTATGAAGCATTTACTGCTCATATTTCACTGAGTATGTGGGACTAGAAAATTAAATGGTTTGCTGGAAGTCATTTCAGGTAGGCAGTGGTCCAGATCTTGTGCAAGTGCTTCATTGTGTCTCCCCTGGTTGTGAAATTATGGTAATACTGACTATCATTACCTTCTGCTGTCCTATAACTTAATGTGCAAAGATATATTGAAAATACATGCAATGGTTAGGATCACCTGTCCACAAGGCTGAGTAGTGAGTACTCCTCTGTATGAATGAAGTGAGTGGCTTGCAGTATACACAGACTGATCTAGCAGATTAACAGCTACTCAAACTTACTTCTGATGCCAAAATACTCAGAACAAGGCCATATGCAAAAGCTGCTCAAGGGCACTACTAGTATCAGGTGAAAGATTAAGACAGTCATCATGTTCTCAAACACTGGAATAAAAATATGTGGCAGGAAAATCAGAAATAATGGCTAACTTTGCATCAAGTCCTCCAGTCTCAATGTACCTGTGCAATTCCACCCTATCTTTGCAGAAATATACGAACTACAGGTCTTTTGTTCAATCTTGAATCCCTAATCTTTTGTTTTCCCCTTCCCAATTACAAGGAGCATTCAAGAGTAGTAATTAGCTAGAATAAGAAATATTGGACTTTGAACTCCACTGCTGAAAAATTCTAAGTTATCTCTGAACATTTTTATTCTTATTTTTATTCATTTTCTTATATTGGAGCATGTGCTTTTTTTGAATTATGTAATTATACAAAGTAATCCTTCACATAACACAGTCCTCTTCTTACCACTTCTTGTGCTAACATCTGTATATGTTATTAAAGTGTTAATAATTAGATCCTAACTATGCATACTAAGGCCATAAGTTTTCTTTTTAGATTCCATGCTTCTGATTAGCATTCATTTTATACCAGATAAAAACCTTTTCCAAGGTTATTTGCTAAAAAGCTCCAGGCATGTCCTACAGTTGTTCATTTCTCATTAAGTTCACTAGCAAACGCACAGTTTTAAACAGTGCAGAAGTGATCTCTTCCTCTGTTGCAAGGGTTTGGTTGTTTGTTCAGTTTTTTTTTTTTTTTTAATATTACATAATGGTACTGGACAAGGACACAGGGATCAACACTAGTCTCAGTAATGTCCCTCAGAAATTGTTCCAGTGTGTTACAAAGTCCTCCAAGACAAATAGATGCGGCTCACTTTTGTACAAGCACATACCCTGAGGAATCATTATCACCTTGCTCTCTTCTGATCCAGAGCAACACAGAGTCACAGAATGGTTTGGTTTGGAAGGGACCTTAATGATCATCTAGCTCCAATCCCCCCTGCCACAGGCCAGGGGCACCTTCCACCAGATGAAGTTGCTGAGAGGCCCATCCAACCTGGCCCTGAACACTTCCAGGGATGGGGTATCCACAACTCCTTTGGGCAACCCCAGTGCCTCACCACCCCTGCAGTAAGGAAACGCACTAATCTGTTCAGCTGTATGGAGATAGATTAAAATTGGCTTACAGTAGTGTGCTCAGGCTCTTGGATAGATTTCTCAGCTGAGACTTTTCTGTAGCAACACAAGTAAGTTTACTGATTTTTTGGGTCTGGTGAAAATATTGCTAAAATCATCAAAGAGGTTCATTTTCCATAAAAGTTGTATGGAAATGTGCTACACATTGTAGGAAGGTGATGGCCATGTGGGTCCCCTAAATGCCCTTAGTTGTTCTGCACTGGGTACCTGCAGGTGGAGCAGAAAGGGCTGGTGGGGCCACTGGCAGGACATATTGGCTACCAAAGCCAGCCAGCACCACCATCTACCCCAGCCCACCTTCTCCCTCCCGGGGCTTGGTCCTGCATTGCTGCAGGGAGACCAGAGACAAGCATCCACTTTTGTCATCAGGTATTTAGTCCCCTCTAGGCAATGCTTGTGATACTCTGCTCTTAGAGCTGGTGTTTACAAAAATCTAAGCTAGAAAACTGATTAAAGTATTTAGGCCATCTAATTTAATATGTTACTAAATATCACTCAAGCCCCAAAGCCAGGAAAAGAAGGCAGGTACTTCTGAATGGAGCAGAGAAAGTAATTTGCTATCTGAAGAGAGGCCAGAGCCTCATGTAAAGAAAAAATAAGATGGTTCATGGATATCGTAAAATAGCTTACCAAAACAAATCAGAGCACTACAAGGAGCTTTAGAAATATATTCCAAAACACAGAATAATCAATAAGTTCATTTATTAAATCTTCAGACTGGTGTCTCATTTGACACATGTAATCTGTGCAAAGGACAGAGACCTATAACCTCTGTTTTACACAAGGCTACTTTCAGAGCCCATGGTTAACACCATCTGGAGACATGCAGTAACCTAGTATATACTAGGTTAATAATGTTATTTATAGCATTCTTCTTCTAAATTTTCAAAGAAACAAGGTCATCCGAGATATTCCAGTATGTTGGCATTCAAACATCCTAAATCAAGTTAACCTGTTCTATAACTTCTTTGTCTTCTCAGGGTTGCATCAGAGAACAAAATGGTCCGCTGTACCTTATGAAATCTTTTATAATTCAACAGTAACCATCCTTCTTAAAAATTCTCCTAAAGCATCTACATCAAATTCAAGAGGTGAAATTGTCCTAGAACAGAACTTCAGGCTATAAAAATAAATCTACAATATAATTATTTTGGGGAACAACTGGCAATTAGAAAAGACCAAATTCAAGGACAGTCAGGCACTTTGTGTCTTTGCTAAAAGTCAGAGGTATGATTTACTTTTTCTGTTTGATTAGGTCATCAGAAAAATAGCATAATTAGGAATAGTAATGAAAACTTTGACGTTCAGTAGGTAACTTTCAGCCAACTTTCTCTCACAAAGAGGAAACATATGTGCCTTTCAGCAACCCATAACATTAAATATATTTCAGTGCCATATGCTATCTTTCCTCTTTGGATCCCATCATAGGATCTGTAACCTCTAAAAATTTTTTTTTTCTCACTAATTGCTTCTTTGTATCAGTCATACTCACATTTTTTAATCATAAATTTGCATTTTGGACATAATTTTTTTTGTCAGACGTGACAGGGTCATAAAATCAATTCAAATGAGCTGCACGAAATTAACAGATGAAATGGTGTGTTAGGTTTGTTTTCACCGCCATGATCATTAAGTACAAGGCTGGCTCATTATGGGAAGACAATGTTTAATCATCCTCCAAATTCTGCAGATGGATTTACGTCTGTGCATATCCCCTTCTGTGATGCTCAATAGTCAGGCACAGTCTGTTCCAACTGTCTGCAAACTGTACCCTGTTCAGCAGGCTGCTCTGGCTTAGCAAAGCATTTCAACAACCTGAGTGGGTCTTGTTGGTTTCAGAGTAGTTTAAACCCACAGTTAAAGCTAACAAACCTACACTAAGACCATGGGGATTGGCCTTGTGTAGGTGCATTGTTGGTTTTGAGAGCTGGAGTACACCACAAGCTTTGAGGACTAACAACAAGCTGGAACAATCTGGCAACTGCATTTGATTAGCCAGTGCTGCTGCTGCAAATGAAAGAGTGGGAAGAACAAAAAGAAATCTAAGAATCCCCAGGGATCTAAAAACAAGAACAAATGTTGAATAACCATTTTCTTTACAAGATTAGAAGACATTCCAAGAAGAATTAAAAATATATATCAGCCTATGCTTACCATTTCCTTGTCACATTCCTGGCAACAACTTGAGGTTAAGTTATGCTTAAGGGAATCTCATTTTGGTCTAATTTCTCAGCGTAATTATTTTCCTCCCAAAGGGATGACACATGGGGGAGGTACTGCAGTGCTTTGAGGTTCTTTTCCTCAAACAAGACAAACGAGCAATGACACCCAGGATTTTGCCAGTGGGACTCTGTTCCAGCCTTGCCCTTCAGCTTCTTGGCTGAAGAAATTGTGAAAACCATAACCTGGCTTCTCAAAAAGAGAAGTCTCAGTGATGCTAAACCTATCAATGAAGCTACGTTTCTAAGTTTCTGCTTACGAGTATCAGATTTTAACGACGGCTTTAGAAAATACATGACTCATTGGACAAAAATGGTTGGCTAGTATAATTCTTCTATTGCTATTGGAGGTCTACAGAGCATGGGGTTATTTTTCTTTATTTGACTATCTAATTTGTTTTAAAAAGATATATTTCTTTAAATAATGCAGGAAGAATATCATGATTAAGAAGCTTATTCTCGTTCTGTCATTGTGTGCTTGACATTGATGAAATCTCTTGCACAGCTATGAAGAAGGGCACAGCAGCCAGCAGCTGCTTGGTGTCACGGCAGAAAGAGGACATCTGATATGTGGTTAGAAAGAAGTAACCACAAAACCCAAGCTGTCCAAAGGATAGAAAGCATATGACACCAAGAAAAGAGACTTGGGTTTTGTTTCAGCCCTGGAAGGGAGTCTTCAGGACAGTGGGCTGCTCAGGTCAGTGAGGTCTAGGCATATGACATTTGGGCCATGCATCAATCATCAACTGATAACTCAAATGCTTTATAGTAGCAAAGCTATTTACTGAAAGTTAAAGCTTTCTTACCAAAAAACATAAGATAGGCCACTCTGTACATTCAGAAAGAGGAGATGATTAAAGGTGAAGTAGTAACAGTGCATGATGATAGGAGAAAATAATCAAATTTGGAAATACAGTGACTAAAAGTAGATGTTCTCCTGAGAACTCACACATACCTGATCAACTGAAGGATGGATCTGACTCACTGTGATGAACAATGATTCAGCTGAAGTACTGCACGGCCCTTCTACTGAGTATTAACCAGGAAATAAAAACTGATTAATCTTACCTAGAAACTAAGGTTGTTACAGAAACTGGGCTACTGTTGTAGCTAACTGGAAACCAGGGGTATAGAACAAGCTGGCACTGGTTACAGTAAACAAAACTAATATTGGCAGGTATGGGTAAAAGATTAAAACTTTTTCCTAAATGAAAAATATAGAAAAACCATTAAAATGAGGAGAGCACATAAATTATATGCTTCTGCTTGTATCATCCAAGGATGGCAGATATGGAACCTCCAAATGTAAGCAAAGAAATCCTACACAAATGACAATAAGGTGATCCAACTGACCCTGTAACTGGTACTTTTAAGGAGACTTCTTACTCTCTAATCTTGCATAAACTTAGTAACAGAGCTATGGTGCAAAGAACTTTTCTCCTCAAATTAGTGTTATAAAGTAACCAAGTTGTTCATCTTCATTTTCTCTGATTTTTTTTTAATATAGCCTACCATGTATTAAAAATAGAAATTTTAATAAGATTATTTTTGAACATTTTAACATAAAGTAACATGCTTTGGTGGCTTTTTCTACAAGGATAAATTTAAAAGAAATTATTTGAAATGTATCCAGTTGACCACTCTTCTAACAGCTTGCTGTCTCATCTCTTTCCCTATATTCTTTAGAAAGGGACATTTAGTTGATATGTTATTATTAATTATTATTACATTTAAATAATTCAAATTGCTTAAATGTAAACATGTTATAATTATTATATTTAAATCAGGTTATAAAACTTAGCAGGGCCTTCACCTCTGCTTATTCTCCATTTAAGAGACTTACAGATTCATAGTCATGCTCTAAACACGAATCAGCCAATACATAAATAATGATGCATTATTATTTTATTATCATTAATAAATAATAGAAACAACAAGAAATTTTGCCTGAGTCAGAACCCTATAATTTGAATCCAAGACTGGGGTTTATTCTCTGATGGGAAGAGAACCAGTAACAATGGAATGGTGTGGGCCAGAATACAAGAGGTATGCATTTCATCTTGATAAACCCCTTTTCTCCCAGGAGAGTGTTGAAGTAGGAGAAGTGACTGGATGCAGGAAAGCCATAGGCTCGTGTGAGTATACCTTTCCTGAAGGTTCATTCTTGTGGACATGCAGAAAAAGCATGACTGCAATTTATATGGAAATAAACACATTCTTCCACTCCATCTCCCTTACTTCCCAGGGAAAGACAGATTTTTAAATAGACTTGAAAGTAGTGTTTTTTCATGCCAAGAACAAATTAACAACAGTCAGACACTAGTTAATAATGTGGGCATCTGAGAGAAAGGTCTTATTATTCAGTTACAAATAAAAGGAGGGGACAGGCAACTTCTGTCTATTTGCCAGTAAATTGTGAGAAAAATACTGGCCACAGCACAAACTAGGATCTGGAAAGAAGATAAATGTGGCGGTTTCCAGCAGGATGGCTCATTTCCCCAAGCTCTAGAAAAGTTACATTTAGAGTAACGACAATTTCTTTCAATTTCTGACAAAGGTAAGAGAAGGTTTCACAGCCAGGAATCCACTTCTTCCATCCTCGAGTGTGCTGAAGGAGCACGCATTGCTTCCCAACAGCAATCGGGGATTTGTTTTGCAAATCAAGCACCAGGTTATCACATAGGGACAATAACCAGAGTTATTTCTGAACAACCACCATATTCAGTCATGGGATTTGGAGGCGTACCTACTATTGTATCAAGGCAAGAGAGCGCTGCCAACTCTATGACTACTCCAGCTGGCAGCAACACTTCAGGGGCGGCACAGGCAGAACTCGCTGTACTTCATGCTCTGAGGTGCTGCTGGGTTTTGCATACAAACCCAAAGTGTCAGGTCCCGCTGAAGGACTTAGAGGGTGAAGGTCAGATGAAGCTGCACAAGTGTGTGCCAAGGCCAAGTACCAGGTTATGTTAGGGGGCGCGATTCAGCAACACTAGGTATGAAAGCCAAATGCAGATCAATCCCAAAATGTTTAAAACCCACACAGAATCTCTTAACCGGGTATTTTATAAGGTTAAATTTCAGTGAACTGTCAAAACTTTAAAAAGCAGCTGCATAGCCTGGTTCTAACAGAAATCAACTGCACTGCTGTCTGCCTTATACAAGCAACTGTCACACTTGAGTCTCAGATAGGCTTATTTCACAGGGATAAACAACTCTCTCCAGACAGCTTGTTCATTGCCTTCTTGGAGGAAATGGCAGGTCAAGTTTAAAACTGTTTTAAAGGTAACAGTGCAGAAAAAGGCAAAAAGGTGAAGGGAGAAAGAACATTAAGATTGTTTGCTTCCTGTTAAATTTCTTTTCTGGGGCTATTAGCAGTGTTAAATCTGCAGCAGCATCCAGTGGTGTATCCCAGAAGAAATCCCCCTGCACGTTGTGGCTCTGGGACTGTCATGACAACCTGTCACCAAAATGCTGAGGGATCTGAACGACAAGGTTTCCTTTCAAACAGCCTTCAAGGTTCAGCCTTCCTACGCTGTTCTGTATTGTCACCAGAGACATGGGGATCTGAATCCCTGCACACATACAATTTCAAACAGGTATTGAATAATTAATTTCTGCCAAGGGTTCCAAACACTCTTACACTTATATTTAGCCTCTTCATTATAATGATTTGATAGACCATATGATCTTTAGGCAGCTAAAATAGCCATGATTCCTCCAGCTTGGATGAGTGGCCCTCATTTGCCCTGATGAACAATGCAGTAGGGCAGCTTCCTCCACGTACCATTTTCTGCTTCATGTGTGACTGATGCTGTCAGGCAGAGGAATGTTCCTCATGCACTTCACGTAAAATTAAAGGGCTTTTACAGAGGATTTCAGCTAACCTCCTACGCTAAGCTGAAAATTCTGAAATATGCTCAACTTCTACAAATCAAGAGGAATCCACATAGGAAGCTCCTTAAACAAGCACAATGTGAATCTGAATCTGAAATGGGTTGAGGAGGGCTTTTTTTTTCCTTTTTTAATGATAAACAACTTCTATTGCATATTGCAAATCGACTGTCACAATAACAGATTGGGTTCTTCTGCAAGAAGTTAACTAGCTAGATGTAATAGAAGTAGACTGATTATTTGTGCATATTGCATTTTGCAATTCTTTATGACTTTTTAGCCTGGTACTTTTAGAGATTTGTCAATTTCTCTTGGAAAAACAAGACATGCTATATGTAATATCACATTATGCCAACAATCAGCACTGACAACTTTTCAAGACCAATTTTCTTCTCTAAAACATGAACTGAATTTTATAAATGTGGCCATTTACTTCTTAAAAATGTAAAATTCCTGCTGTTTTCCAAGATTATATATTCTAAGTCATTCAAAGCATAATGACAGAATTATTCAACCAGGGTCCTGTAATGACTTAACATAATTTAATTATTTACTGTTGATTTGGACTTGTCTGTAGCACAGGAAAAATAAATTGCTTCCATTCAGGATGTCTCTTTCATTTGTTTTGATGTGACTGATTTAAAAATTGCTAAATATGGAGGATTAAACATTTAGGAAGAAGACACACAGAAACTTTTTATTCACTGGAGTGAGCCCAGTGACAATAAAGTAACTGATGTAGACAAAGCAGATGTTAGGGCAGGACCTGGACTGCTGTTTTTATTGAGCTCTCTGTCTCCATTGGAGCGTCTTTAAATTTCACCTTCCAGCCTATCTATGAGGGAGTTTTGGTCTACTGAGGCTGACAGTTAATAAATGAAATTAATTCACCACATTTGAAGCTTATTTACAATAAAGCTCTAACTACTGAAACTTCATCTGTTCTGTGGATTTCTCTTTCTCCTTTTCAGCCTCAATAGTGTCCAAGAGGGCTTCAGACTTCCCTGAAATCTTCACCCCTCTCTGTGTGAACTGACTTACTCTAGATCCTTTGCCTCAGATGCTACCATTTCTGCTCTCATGACCTCGACCTTATGTTAGGTCCAACAAATGTCCAGCAAAGTGCCATTTGGTGGCTATCAGTATTGGCAAAACACTAATAAGCAGTCAGGAAATGGGAATCAGGCCCTTCTAGAATAAAGCTCAAGAATTGGCTTGCATCCAGTCTAACTCTTCCTTCTTCCAAACTGATCTTCCCCCTCCGAATATGAAGCCTTTCTGTTCAGAGCTTCCAGGGTTTAGTTAAAATGCGAAAAGCCCCTTCTAAAACCAGAAATGAAGTTCTCAGTCCAGTTGAAAGTCTTGTTTGAACACCCCAAATACATCATCTATACTTGTTTACATCTGGGGTACACAGTCTCCTTAGAGAAGCAGGAGATCATTTTGAGGCTTCTTTTAAAAGAGGACTGCCAACACCTTCCCATGTTTACTGAAATGTTTGTAGGCTTTCCAGTGTGGGTGGCAGCTCAATTGTGCTAGCTAGCAAGTCTTTTACAGAACTTGGCACCACTGCTACAAACATGCAGTGGTATGGAAGAAACACCAGTTAAATGTAATTCAGAAGCACTATAAATACTGTACCACATTGTTTGTAAACAAGTATCAGCAGGTAGAAATTCTGGTCTGGAAAAGTCATTCTGGGAAATTGGTCACCAGTGAGAAGACCTGGGGAGAAACAGTGTGACTTTCTGAAGGTTTCTTATCTATGAATGGGGCCTTTTTCAGCTGGCAACATCTTTCCAGTTCACCAGAAGTGGACCAGAGCTGTCATCTGTGCTCTCTCCGCTTTCCTTAGCTGATTTTATTCTCTGATTTCCTCCAGTTCCAGCTTTTCTGCCCCCTTTTTCCCACCACAAGGCCACTTGGCCACTTGGCCACTCTGTCACCATTTGCTCCCTCTGCTCTTGTTCCCTTGTCATGACTCTTGCTGGACTCCAAAGTAGACTTCATCTCACCTTCATCTCTGTTGAAAGGTAAGGGTTTGACCTGAACTAGTCAACCCTCTGTAAGCAATAGGGAGAGGCATTCCCAGAGCATAGGACAGCCCATCCTAAGAGAGAAAAATCTACCCAAACTCTTAAATTGAAGGCAAATGCCAGCTGCAGCAGTTATAGTTCTACCACCTTTAGCTCCACCACCTCCTACCCCACTGCTACAAACCAACAAAAACCTACAAAAAAACAAAAACAAAAAATTGAGGGGTGCTTCCCTGGGAGTATCCTAGCCACTAAATTTCATAAAATTCCAGGGACTCCTATTTCTTTGGCAAATTTGTTCAGAATTTCTTTGCACTGGTAATGTCAATGATGGGGAAAAGGGTGCAGAAAAAGGCAAATAAGCAACACAAATGCATTTAGGCAAAGCAGAAAGGAATCATTTGATTGAATTCTTCTAAGCTACTCCTTACTTAGCTCTACATTCATTGATACTTCATCCATAAATATAAATCTACATTTTATATCTTCATCATCTCATATCTCAATTTTAGAAGTGCTTTTTTTTTTGCCTTTTTGACCTCTCAAGTCTCTTTTTTTCTGGCAGACATCACAAGCTCTACTGCAAAGAAATGGTTTTCTTAACACTTTGAGTATGATTAATCTGCACTTAACAGATATTCTCTCACTCCCCCTTCTCCAAAAGATGAAGCATAATCTGCTTGAAGTCTTCCCCATCTACTTCTAGTCCTTTCACACATATGCTTCACATGTTGATGCATGTACCTATGCCCATGACACCTATCACATTCAGAATGCTTTCAAAGGAGCACCTTTATCCCACCCACATCTTTGCATTTCATCTTCACATCCTTCCCATTACAGAGTTCTGTGGAGGCTGAAATTTCCACACCCTCAGTCAGTGGTCTTACTGTCCAGTTTTGGGTGCCAGAAGGGAGAAAAGCAAATGATCAGCTGTTTGAAAAATGTAACCTATGAGGAAATATGTATTAGCTATCGTGTCTGAGAGAAGGCTGAGGGCAATTTGCATCAGATTAGTGAAACAGGACTTTTACAATCAGCTCTCCACATCTACTGTGGAAATGACAAAATGTAACAGACTTAAATTTCAGCAAGGATCATGCAAGAAAGTCAGAACAGATTGTCTGGGATGGCTGTGAAGATGCCACCATTGAGGATGCCTAAGGAAAGATCAGAAGTTTGTCAGAAGCAAAGCAGGTGTATTTTGATTCTGTGCCCACAGGATTAGCTGAGCACTCTCTTCTTGTCTATTCTACTTTATTACTCCATGACTCAGAGATAAACATCTGCTGCATAACTTCATTGTGCTTCTTCAAATATGTCTATACAAACCTCATTCATCATAATCCAGGAGGAAGAAGGACCAGTGCCTATCATAATTTGTGCTCTCTTCTTCTACCCCTCCAGGCACATTAACTCCTCCCGTTTGGATCACCTTTCTCTTATCAGATCAGTGACTGTACTGGCCACAGTAATAACCACAAGTCCCCAGACCTGAACTGTACAAATACAAGTACAAATGGCCTTCAAGAAAGACAGCCCTGAGTGGGATGGTAGATCACCTTGAAGCCAGACACATACTCTTCCCAAAGCAGGATAAGGATTATGTAGAAGCAGAAGTCACTTCCAAAGCACGCAATTCCAAAACACTCCCCAAATGTACTCAGAAGCATTTGCTGTCCTGCACACAAACCCAGCTTATGGCAGCAAAGGTGCTCTTTGTATTTTTCTCTTTAATAGTCTCAAATTTTCATTATCTAACATGGTGCCTGAGTTCAAATTTCATTGATGGGCTGTCTGTTCTATGAGATATTTGGGGAAATTTAGGGAAAAGCAATTACTATTTTTAAAATTTTTATTTATTTTTATTTTTCTTTGAAAATGCAGTAGTTATAGCAGTGCTGTAGCAGTGAAGGACTCCTGTACTCCTGTACCCTCACTCTTGTCCATTTTTTCCAGCTACCATAATCTGGTTCAATGCCAGACATTATGTCTCCCTGGAACTTCTTGTTGCTAATCATTCTTTTTATGTTGTTTTTCAAGCATAAACCAAAATGCTGCACAAAAATGGTGTTGAGAAGAAAAACATTGTAACTCACTTAAAGCTTTTTACCACTGAGAACAGGACACAGGCTTTTTGGGGACATCTTTCATACTGCTAGAGACAAAACAAACTCACAAATAGTGATCTAAACTGACATTTCTTACAACGTTAAAAACTCCAGGACTTCTACTTTGGATTTTTGCAATAGCTGAGGCTTTTTTGTTTGGTGAAGCTCTGACTTGTGAGACACAGTAACTAAATTATTCCTCAATTGCTCTGAATGTCAGAGGATATGACACAACCTTCAACATTGCAGTGGAGTCCTGTAGACACCAAGCTGCTCATAGGTAGTGGGGAGGTGGTCAGGAGCCTCAGGCACTGACTCTTTCTCCAAGAGATCTCTGATCACAGACCCAGCATGGGGCTTATCCTGATCTTCCTTCTCATGGGACTGATCCAAATCCATCTCATCTCATCTAATTTTTTCCTACGGCTAAGATCCAGCCTTCTGGTGTTACTAGTGTTTCTTCTATCCCATTCATCCTTTTGCAATAATGAGATGATCTGGATGAAGGGGGCTTGGTCTGCCAACAAGCAATGCTTACTGGGATGAAATGTGGTTTCTCCTTTCAATATTAGTTTATTGTCTACCAGAGATTGATTTCCTGCAGTTTTCCTAATTTTCTTTTCACAATTGTCCCTCATGTGTGACACAGCACCTTTGAATGAGTGCAAACTATAAATGCTAAAGTGGTATTTTTACAGGATAGATAAAATCATAAGTTCAGACTCATGTTTATGAAAGCCAGAGAGAAGAGGAAGAGAGCTGTTCTGGTATTAATGCACCTGATACTGTTGGACTACATGCAACAAAGTTCGTACAAACACAGATAATACCATCCCTAGTGGACATGAGCAATGGATTACCTTCCTTCTTCTTACCTACTTCTTTTGTATGGCTTATGAACACATTATGCATGTTTGTGCTCAAATGAAGGGGTTTGCCACTCATTTTGCTTCTTAAAAACTTGTGTTTCAGTGTGTCAATAATGTGGACTACATGGGCATTAAAAAGGGGATATGGGCACCTGAACAAAAGATGCCATAAAGTAATTTTGGTCCTAAGCTGCAGCATATCCAGGCACAATTGCACCTCTGGCCACATATGGGCACTGTGAGAACCCTGCCAGGACTGGCTGCATAGCACCAATCCACTCCATGGGACTTATCCTTCTCCAGACTGACACACCTGCAGGAGCCAGCATGGAAGGTGAGAACATGCTTGTAAAGCCCCAACATCAGAAGACAGATCCATGGAACAGGATGTCCTTTGCCTTATCTATTGACTACTTCATTGAAATGTTCTGGTCTGAGACAGGGATACAAACTGGAAGGTAATGGCTTTGAGCTTGCTGAGATTTTGCCCAGTCTAGGAAATGGATTGGATTAATGTTACCCATAGAAAAATTGTCAAAAGATGTTTCAGATTAAATGTCAAGAAGGCAGAGATGAAAAACCAGAACTCTGAATAGGAATTAAAAGAGTGAAGGACATGGATAGTACTGCTTAGGATGCCTGACAACTGGAAATAAAGAGCTGATAAGCAAATTAGGATGCATGAGAACAGCAACTGCAATATTTGAAAAGCTTCATTATCTGAAACAGCTGATCACCAAACCTCAGGATGAAGGGAAAGCTGAGGAAAGATATTGTTTATTTTTTGCCATTTGATGACAGGTGTAAGAGATGGAGGGCTTTTATATTTTAACAAGCCTGTGTATGGACAGAATCAGTTAAGTTTAACTGGAATTCGAATTCCAAGTTTGATTTTTTACCATTCAATTCTCTACACGATTTTGTACAGCTAAGTGCAGCAAGAGCAGCACAAAAAACCAAAAAAACAAACAAAACAAAACAAAAAAAAAACAAGCCCCAAAAAACAAAAAAAAACCCCCAAACCCAAAACCAAAACAAAACAAAAAAACCAAACCCACAAAATCAAAAAGAAATCCCCAAAAACCAGACGAGTGACATGCCTAGAAAGCACACTACCATATACCACTGTTCAGTGAGGCTTGCTGGAAAGCAAATACAGTCTAGTTTTCTATCCAAATTAGAAACATTCAAATATATCTTTGCGTGCACTAAACCCTAAGGGATTGAATACGCTGTGTGAATGAGATAAATATAGTCTTCTTGATTAATCCCTACCTGAATTTCATGTAAAGCCTCCTCTTTTTTTTTTTCTTTATGGTTATTATATTCTTATGAATTAAGAAATTGCTGCCATATTGCAGAGGGGTTTCTGTATGAAGATTGGAGCTTTTAAAATCTTTGCCTTAGAAGTATTTTCTGAACTTGAATCGAGCAGGTATTTTATTTCTTTCCACAGAAAGAAATGGGACCACTGATATTGATGGGGATGACCTGATATCAACTTGTCCAATGCCATCCTGCTGAAAGCAGGGTCAACTAACAAAAGTTGTCCTTGACCATGCCCAGTATTTAGGTGCCAGATCATCTTATTCATCTCTCATTTGGGAAGATATATTTCATGTTGGCACAGAATATCCACAGAGTTTCATTTGATTTTTAAAAAAAAAAAAAAAAAAAAAAAAAGAGAGAGAGAAGAAAAATAAAGAAAAGGAATTGTATCCAGTCACTGCACTGGCATGAAAACATGTATATTGATCTCACCAGAAGGCCCCAGAAGTCCTTGTATATCTTTTATTTGGATGTCATTGATCTGGTAGCCAGACCTCAACAAATCAAAAGAGAGGGGGCTGCAATTTGTTACACTGGTTTCCATCTCTGAATACGTATTTTCTGCACCACTTTGTCATTCCAGTTCAATTAGACAATAGATTCCAGTTAAATTAGACAATAAATCTATCCACAACTATATGGCAAAACCCATTTTAAATTAAGGAAGGCATATAGTCTCCCCTGAAGGCCCTCACATAATTATCGTGGATTTCAATTACCAAAAAATTCAAACAACTGTAGGGATCATTTTATTTTAAATTATAAAAAAGAGTATATATGGCTGGCTTGGACAAATACAGACTCAGTTATTTGTCTTTCAACCAATTCCACGTGAGAAAAATATTTGATGAGCCTACTGTCATGGTTAGAAAGAAGTGCGTGCTTATGAGATTTCAGGATAGAATTTCAGGATCTAATCCTACAATTTTTTTCCAAGTATTCTCAAGACAATCAGTAAAAATACTTCCTGCTACGTGAGTCTTCAGGAATGTATTTCATGTATTTCCTAAGGAAAAAAATGGTAGCAGCAAACAAATATTGATGACGTTGAGAATAACAACATGGTAGAGGATTTTTAAAAGCTCAGAATTGAAGATTATGAATAATATTTGAGGCACAGCAGAACAAACAGTGGGGATGAAGATCCATTAAATTGTGGGGAGCTGTGCAATGGTTCCCTGACATGATTTTAAATTACATGGCATTTCAATAGCACTAAAAATTGCCAGATATTCTTCTGCTGTTGGTGACTTTAGAGGAAATGCAACAACACAGTGCTAACCTAGTAAGTAGAACTGGAGTTTTAATGGCAGTGTAGAATAAAAATGACAATGTTTTTACAAACTGCATGAATTTCAAACCAGCACAACTTTATGAAAATGAATGAGAATTATTAGCAATTAATTTTAGTCTATGCCATTTGAGGTTCAAGAGTAAAGAACTGCTTAACATGTTTATGAGGAAAAACAGTATAAGCATCTATAGCATCTGATTGATGCTGTGTGAATAACTATGTTCAGAAACTGAAATACCAGAATTCTATCACTGACAACTTTTTTGCAAAGAAAACCCAGGTTTCAGGTAACAAGCTTCTCTCAGTCTTCTTCTAATACATGCTTCATAATAAAAGGCAACACTTTTGCCAAAACTAGAGAAAAAACAGAAGTGAAATTCTGTTCTTGACATATCAAGGTATGTGGAAGTTTTGAAGTCTACACAATGCCTTTTGTTTGACCTCCTGATTTTGACTGCAGAAAATTACAAGCACAACGGAGACAGAATATACTGACTGAGCAGGCTAAACAAAAGGTTTCTAATGCATGTACAGAAATAGCCTATATATATGGAAATAGCACCTACATACATACATAAAGCTTTATTCAGGTTTCCCATACCAGTGTTGACTTCATTAACTCCTAAAAATAGCCTTGCAAAAGCTTTTTCCTTACAGGACCATAAACAGTACTAAGACTGTCCTATTAAAAGCAGTGGTAGGCTGGTGTGTTTGTACCAGCCTAAAAGAAGCTGTTGTGGCCTTCAAACTCTTCAACTCTAAAGAACTTAAAATCAATAGTTAATTTATGAAATGGCTATCTCAAGGAAAAGAAAAACTAATAAATAGTTATTTAACTCTTAGAGTACCAGAGTCATCCAGGCTGCCAGTAAAATCAGTGCCTTGGAAAATATTTATTGACATCTACACTACACACTTACTCTCCAAGGGGTTACCTTAAGTATTATTAAGCAAAACTGACAGGTTGAATGATTGCAGCATTAACAAACAGGTTCTCCTTGGCAGACAGGAAGGCCTTTAATTCATGCTAAGATGACATCTGCCATTTATAATTGCTTAAAAATACAAAGAAACTCTACTACAGTGCTGCAAAGTCAAGTGTTTTTTCTTTTACCCTGATATCCCACACTTTCAGCTTGAAAGCTATTTACTTTTAATATATACAGAAAGTTCCAAGTCTAGAAATGACAAATATAGACCTTGGCAAGGTGACAGTGACATTTGGTGCTTGCTCTTTTGCTACCATTTGCAACATGTTTTAGGCACAAAAAACTCTCACGATGGAAACACTCAGTAGAAATTATGTCTTTCAGCCAACCAAATGTTATTCCAACGAGAACTGCCTTAGAAAATTGGCAACATAGCCATGATCTAACAAGCTCTGGCAATGCATGCAATATTGTCTTGTTACCCATTTGATGCCTGTTGATGAGAAATACTCACAAAAATAATTTGACCTCAAGCCATTCTAGAAAAATGTAAAAGAGAGATACCTGGACACATCCATTAAAAATAAATGCCTATAGATGTGGAAGAAAAGGAAAACTCTCTTTTAATATGGCCTGTGTACTGACGTCCAAAATCACACCAGATTCAGAGGTCTCTGCAGTACAGGTGTGAGCTCACTCACACAAAAATCAGAGAACCAACATTTGCTTTTTTCCCCACTCACATCGGCCATTAGGTATGAGCCCAGCTAACACCTACAGCCTGTGCATGTTGCCTTTACATCCCTGCCCTGCTCAGTGTGCAGATGCCTTGGGTAGAGAAAGATCCAAAATAATGGTTCTGACATATTTTTTTGCCATGTGCAGACCGTCCTCTAGCTGCTGTATTGCCTACTGGCAGCACATTTATTCTGAAGGATCATAGTGGAGCACTTACCCTGGTTCTCTGTGTGCTATAGAGATGATAAGATCATCTCTGATGAATACATGATAAAGTCATGCTACAGAGTGTTAGGAGCAGACTAAAATAAATTAGTATATGATAGAAATGTTACATAATACATGCTTCTATGCAGCTTTACGAAAAACTATGTGTTAAATGTATCATTTCATCCTGGATTACTCTGTAATTTCTGGACTGCAGTTCTCTCCACATCTTTATCTGCTCTGTTATGCAAGGATTCTTTGCAGTTAAAAACCCTTCTATGGTTTACCCAGGAGCTCAGTGTGATCACATGCTGTGTGACAATGTAGGAAGGTCTCCATCAGGCAAAAGATATGGGAGTCTGTTGGTGGTAAGGCTTCCTTAAAGATAAAAAAAGTCCTGCCTGTTGGATTCTAACACTTTCAGAGACTCTTACCGAAATGGTCTTTAGATCTATTTTGCTGTCTTCTTTGAAAAGGGCTCTCCTGCTCCAAGAAAATTTGAAGTATGAATGAATAAGCTTGGCATTGACTGTCACTATGTGTTATTAAGTACTTGCCTGTCTGAAAAAGATAGGCCATAGAGAGAACTGGTGATAAAGTTACATTCTGAGATTGCTGAGATCTCCCAAGAAAGGTTTAAGTTTGGGATCATGTCTGGTTGAGTGGTAAATAGTCACCACAGAGCTGGCTGCAACTATTTTGTTTGTATTCAATTCAGTGTTTGCTTTTGATAGAAAGTGTATTAGCTAACTTGCAAAAAAGCAGGGGTAATCCTGCTTCCCATGACTGCAGTTTTGTTTGGGAATTACCATAAATAGCAGCCCCAGACAGACTTCTTCTCCAGGCTTTTTAATTAATTATAAAATCAGAAACCTGCTGAATTTTCCTGTAGTTTCCACACAGATGTCAATTCATTTCTATCCCTACTCACCTCCCTAACAGCACTGGATATGAGTGTGAGGGGGAGATCTACAGCTGATGGAACCTTGTACACAGCCTGAAATCTAATAAAATAATAACAACAAATGAAAAATGCAATAAAAGACATGACATGGCTTTTACTAGTTCAATCTAATTTATAATCCAAAAGCTTTCTTTAATATAAAATGCCATCAGGTAAAGACATGGTTATGAAGCTAATAGCAAATGCAATGACAGGAGAAAGAATCCAGAGAAAATCTCCTTGGAGGGCTCAAGAATCTTCAGAAATCATGGGCCATCATTAGAAGTTCTACAATAGCTCAGTGCCTCAATATCTTCTGTAGGAAAATACATCAGTTATATTTTTCTTCTCTTTCTCGTTCCCTGCTTTACCTATTTTGTGCCGTATTGTGCGACTTTTATTCAGAAGACTGAATTGTGGTACTTGTCACTGACTTTACAGAAACTACCTATCAAACTCCTTATCAACCTAAGGGTTACTTACAGTTTATCAGCTTTCTGTGGTGAGGGACTGTTTATTCTTATGGGTTTCAACAGTACTTAACAAAAAAAGATCTAATTTTCATACGTTCATCTTCTGTGATCAAAACACTAACAAACCTTTTGCAGGTTTTTACCCCAGGCATTCTTTTTTTTTGTGCAGGTGATATTCAAGGGCTAATCTATGCATGTGATTAGTCCTTGAATATCACCTTCTATAGGGTAATTTTGTCAATTTAGCATAATAGTTTAAATTTAGGGATCAGTTCTGTGGAGATGTAAGTATCCAATTGGCACACTAACATAGACAATAAAAACTGGAGGTAAGAGCATCTAGACCAATTTATATGTCAGCAACATTTGTGTCTTCTGCCAAACCACTGTGCAGCTTTTACACGGCTGCCAAAGCACCCCGCTGTTGCTGGTTTAATACCAGCGGCTTGTGCGGCTCAGAGCTGCCTTCACCGACTCCCGCAGGGACAAAGGTGCCATGGATTGCAACATTAAGGAATCTTTAACAGCAGGGGATTAACGGCAACTGTTAGCGCTGGATGCTGAATACCTCAATCACAATTCCCCTTCACATTCACACTTTTAGCATTCCGACTTCCCTGGAAGTGAAATGTAAATTTCGGAACACTTCCCAAATGCAACATACTTTCCCTTTCTTTCACTAAGTTGTTCCAAAGCAGTGTTCTTATCTATTAAGTTATGATCCCCTTAATCGAAGGCTGAATAAGAATTAAACAGAAGCCCTAGCCCTAAGCTATTGCACATGTGAACCCTAGAATGAAAAGAAACATTTCAAAGCAGAGAGGAGTATCTTGACTCAGCAGTAAATGTCAGTCTACCATTTTTGTTTTAGATTTCATAATGACCACTGTGAATCACAAGATCCTGCTCCCCAACTGCTTCTGCTGCTCTCATGTCATAAATACTGTAAACTGATGGAAGCAGATGTTCATTTTACACAGAGGTCACATATAGTTTCCTATGTAACGCTTGTCTGAGAGGCAAAATAATCTGATTTGTTATATAAGCAGAATTGCATTTCATTGTTGTTTTTTGCCTGTCACATAACCAGAGCTTAGGTGTATAAAAAGTTGAAAGTTATCTGTCCAAGAAATAGTTGGGGTTAAGATCAGGATATAAACATGACCCTGTGACATCAACTAAGCTTTTAGAAGCCCTCACGGATTGGAAAAGTAGCAAAGAATTTCAGGAAACAGCATCACAAAGTGGGGTTGCAGAAAGATAAACAAAAGGAAACACTGCATTTCAAAGCCATTGACAATCCTTTTTCTTGGCAAGTTAGCTGCAGTAATCTCCAGCCTAAAATGCCTTGAATAATAAATGTGAAGAATTGGATGGTACACGGAGTATATGTACAGGGAGGGAGATGCAATTACTGATAACTTCTCTGAGACTATACAGGATGCACAGCGTAGGCTACTCGGGCACTTTGCCACAGGTCTGAGCTAGCATTAAAGTTTTGCTAGTAAACCATGACAACCACTGTTTTTGTTAGGTTCAGCAACAGAAATATATCACCTTGCCACACAGCATTATGATACAAAACACTTAAAAATCAGGGATGTTGCTGCAGCCTGAGAGTGGGGTGAAATACTAGAATGAAGAATTGAGGCTACAGTAAAGAAGGCTGTAATACCCTAGAAGGATTTTTAACACACTGGTCAAGTTGACTGAGGTAGCAACACCCATTTAGCACCACTCCAAACTTGTGACATCTGCAAGTCCTACACTGGCAGCACAATATTAGCACCTCCCTTCTCCTTGGGGCACATGCAGCTCAGCAGAGCAGAGTGGCCAAGGCAGCAGCAGGGCCAGGCTGAGGGCAAAGAGATCTACACTCCTGCCAGGATGCCTGCTCACTCCACAGAGCCCCATGTTCAGAGCTGATGGTGCTCCTCTAACTCATTTCCCAGTGCACCATCCCATGAAACAGGGATGCTGAGAGGCCCTGTCTTGTCAGCCAACGTATGGACATCTCTACCTCAGGTCTGCTCTCCACCAAGTCCCCAGGGGGAACTACACAGGTGTATCCAGCCATGCTGTCAGATTCCTGAAAGCACTTGAAAATTTTCCAGCCTGTCTGAATTAGGAAATTTTCACTTTTATTTGTTGGACATATATGGGGTTTTTGATTTCTACGGTGAAAGACAGATTCTCAGAAACAAAAGTATTGAGAGTAGGTTACAGAATGAGATATTTCTCACCCAACAATGCATAAATTAGAAACTAAAGTAACCAGTCACATGAAATACTATCACCATGTAAACCATATCATGATGGTAGTTTAATTAGGATAAGCTTAATTAGTATCCAGTTGACTACCATGCAGAAACAGACCCTTTTCAGTTGGCATGTGCTGATTAGGACGAAATTCACCAATTAAATGACTGTTTTAATTAGAAGCTGAAAAAAGTTAGCCACTGCAAGCAAACTAATGACCAGGCAACATGCCATTTTGGGGAAAAGTAATCAAAGATAACTCAGTGATTTTTATAAGTAATACTAAAGTCTCAAAAGTTTCTGTCAAGCCAAAATCAATGGCTCATCTGGAAGAAGTATTTTCCCCACTCACTTGTTTCCAAAACAACTGGTAATTCTTTCAAAGTATTAAAGCCAACCTAACCTTGCAGCAGGGGATAGGTAAATACTCTCCAGTTCAATTTCTGAATATGATAGTGCTTCCCAAGGGAAGGAGATAGACACTGTCAATCTGTACTTCTGCATTTCCCAAGACAGAGACGTGCCAGATCTAACAGGTTGCTATCAAAAAAGCTGAATCCCAGTGCACTCTTTTCCCACCTCTTCCGCTCCTAATTACCAGCTTCTGCTGTTTCTCTTTACAAGGCTCAGTGCTCACTTGACCTCACCGTAAGCTGGTTCCATTCATTATTTTCGGAGGAAACTAGCAGAATGAGGTAAAAGAAAATTAAGTTTTCTTCCAGGCTGGGTAGTTGAATTGTATCTCCATAAGGTCTGATGAGGGCTATAAGAGAAAAAGCAGGATTGTATGGTAGGGTTAGGAAGAGGAGGGGAAGAGGGTCAGAGAACTGGGATTTCCCCTTTCCGTAGCAAACAGCTGAAAGACCAGATGCTGTCAGGTGTCTAGGAACACATTTAGTGTCTCTTCAGCCAATAGCTCTGCTCCTGCAGCACTCAAGTCAAGGCTTTAAGTATTCCCAGTGACCAGGGAACTGCTAACTACCTTTAATTGCTGGCAGAAGTTCAAGTGTCAGCAATTCTGGAGCAGAGGACCAAGAACAGATACCTGAAACAGGTGCTGCAAACAGCTCTGCTCCCCAGTCCTGGTTGGTGGGGTGGAGTCTCTGCTAATTCTGGTGGTCATGCCTGTGTGTGACAAAAGAGGCTGGTGTTTTAGTTTCGGAAACATGCTGTATACGGTGCACTCAAGCACACATGGCTCTGAGGCACACAAAGCCAGCTCTGGCATTCTGCACTCTCAGTACAACCACTTCTTATTTCATTACTTTCTTGCAACAAGCAATTCACAGCCAAGTTGTGCACAGTGCTAAAGCCTCATAAAAATGGCTCAAAGCATAGCATTTGGTGCCTTTATGGGGCCAGGGAAGACTTATGAGGTGAGTCCAGGGTTTATGCCACAAAAGCAAAGAATAGACCTTCAGAAGAGCCTGCCATGGAGAGGAGTAAGTTGTGCCATCCACCTGTCTGCAGGCAGTGAAGCAAATGGCACTGACTCCAGCTATTTCTAAAGACCCTGGCACTCTTTATCAGGATGCCAGTAACATTCATTCATTTGTGTGCATGCACAGGCTTAAAGGTGTTCAGGGTGGGGTGCTCCTAATCAACTTCTTGCCAAATAAAATCAGCACTAAAATACCTGAATGCACTGCATACGTTTGCCTATTTCAGGTGTCTCCTTAGATTACAAAAGAACCCATTTTATCATTTCAGATGAGGAAAAGAACAGATAATCAACCTAAAACCGCACAGCTTTTTGTTTCACAGTTTAATTTGGAAGGTTCAATTATGAAGTTATTGCTTTGCTATGTAGTACAAACACTATTAAACATAAATAACAGAGACATTACACAACTTCCATTGAACAGTATTATTCCTATTAACTACTCCATTAACAATGATGAAATTAAGGCCTATAACCAGTTACAACCAAGTAACAGTATTTAGATCACAATTAACTGCCTATGGGTATGGATAAAACTTTTTAAGTGTCATTAAGAATATGGTTTCTAACCAGAAGGAAAATTTCACTTGTTCATCTGGGAGCCAAAATAAAAATGAAGCAAACTACATGTTTTTTAGGGAAAGACAATTCTTTTTAGGGAAAGAATAACTTCCCATAATGAAGACACGATAGAAGTAAGGGCTGCTACAAAGCAAAGTTTCACCAGATCCAAGAATGCCTTGCATTTAACATTAAATAAGGCCGGACGCATTCTGAAATTAAAGGTCCTTTTCTTCCAGGACCAGATTAATAAATTTAATAGTCCATGCTTCTCTTAATTGGGATGTGCATAATTAGAATAGCACCTTTTTAGGATACATCCCAGAGAACCTTTTTTGGCTCAATAGCCAAAAAGTGAATGATAGTGAATGATCATGACAACTGTTTAGCTGGGATATTATTAGCAAAAATTCGCCTTAATGGGATACATGTAGATTGTCAGGGGGTTAAGTGGTGTTTAACTAAGTGTGAAATTCCAAGTCCATGTTCCTTAATAAAGAAATCATTGAATAATAATTAACAGGAGAAATTGAAATGAACTGTAATGAATGAAATCTGAAGCCTTGTGTTTATAGACAGCACTAGAATAACATGTACACACACAAAAAATGTACTTCAGGAAAATAACTTATTTTTTCCTTGCTGAACAGATTGCTATTTTTCAACTGTTTTCACTAATTGAAGCAACTGAGAGACAGTTTTGCAAAATAACTTTATCTGAGGCTGAAATGAAGGAGTTTGTTGTGGGGGTTAGCTTTCCTGCATGGGAATGACTTTACCTGGATAAAGAGACCACATGATGGGTTGCTGATCTTTGGCTGGATAGTCATAACATAGAATTGCATTTACAACGAGAAAAGCTGATGAATGAACTTCATTATCTGATCATGCTCTCCAATATTGGCTTAAGATTTAAAGTTCAGTGAATGCTCATCTGTAAACCCATTAGCCAAGAATCCTCCTGGTAAGAAATGAGCAAAGCTGCACTGTCAGGCAGGAGGCATTGTATTTTACACTTCAGTGCCAGGCATTTTACAGAAAACTGTTTCTAAAATTAACTCAGAGGTTGTTGCTACCTTGTGACATAGGTAATGGTTAAGATCCACACCAGGGAGAGCATGTCTTCCTCCTCTCCCTTGTAGTCAGGCACACACAGAAGGAAAAACAAAGCTACTTCCAGTCTCATCCCACCTGACCACCCCCAGTTTAAGGCAGTCCTGAGGATGCCTCTAAACCAGGACATATAATGAATGGGGAGCAAGTTGGAAACAAACTGTGAGTTCTTTATCTGTGCTAGTGAATCAACATCCTGCCTCAAGAACAGGACTCACAGGGAAACCACAACTGAGCTCTTCCTCCCAGCTAACATAATTCTTATATGACTTGGCATCTTTCAGATTTCTTTTATGGCTGCCTCAAATCAGGACAGTTTAATGAGGGATGACAAACAGTTGATAGATGTCCTCATTAATGAAAATTTAGTATCCTATTTCTACTGCAATATGTCTTGCTTTGTTATTTTGGAAAAAGCTAGCATTTAAGACTAGCTGCTGAGTTGAACACTCTAAAGTTTCACTATCAAACTGTCCAAATTCTGCTCCCATCCAATTTAGAAGAACTTCCATGTGATACAAGTAGTGGCACAGTATAATACAGCACCCATTTACACAGGTGAAAGCACACTTTTGAAGACTCGACTGCAAATCTGCAAGGGTTTTGTGATGATGTGCTCCCCCACTGCCCAATCTCACCATTATTTCCCATAGCCCTGCTCCAGGGGTAGCCACCATGGCAGTCATACTGGATGCACATGGTTGTGATGGCTGCATCCAGCTTCATCAGAGTGGTTTCAGGGGAGACAGGCAGCAACACAATAGCCAGTGGCTAATTGGAGCAATGAGCCCACCTAACCACAGTGCTGGTCAATGTCTGACTCAAGCCAAATTTGAAAGAAATTAACTTCTGCAATTGGTATGCAAAAAGCACTGACTCAATCATCTTCCTCCATAAAGAGTGGACAGTCCAGGGAGGGTCCACTAAGCTCTCCTGCAAGGCAGTGGGCTGCATGCCATGATCTCCTCTTGAATAAGGGCAGCACTGAAGGTTACACCTCGAGCTTGAGAGAATTCTTATCATGTCAGATACTTGGTAAGTTGATTTGAAATAATTGTGCTGAAATTTTGGAATCTTATCTAAGTGATAGAAATGATTGATTGTGCACATCTAATCCTTTAGATATAAATAATTGACCAAGTCTGGGACTAAGTCTGGATGCAGCCTCAACTATACTCCCCTCTGAGGACAAGTTTAGAACTCATGGGGGTCCTGTCTGAGCCTCATATCTCATTGGGAAGGTTCCCCCTTGCAGTTTTATCTATGTCCTCTATGCAGTAAATAAACAAATATTTCCATTGAATCTAATTAAACCACTGTCATATTTACTATCAAACTTTGTTACATTATTGTTTTGTATCAAAAGAAGTATCTCTACTTCCCTTGTACGAGTGAAGTGTGTCACTCTATCCATGAACAGCTTTTCCCTGCAGTAACTACAATGTTCAAGGACAAACACCTTATAACATCACAGGGACTTTAGCAGGGGCTAAACTGCAGTCAGACATCTGTCATCAGATATTGCTGCTTCTTCTTAATTGAATGACTAAACATATCTATACAAATTCAGCACTTGGACAATTACCTTTTAACCAAACATCAACACAAATGTATGTACATTGTTTTGTTATATTATATTTTGGTTGTTTGTTTTGTTTTGTTTTGTTTTCAGTTCCATGAGCCTCCTTTGATGAATGAGAACTTCTGGTTAAATGCAAATAAAGAGATTGATAATGCTAATGAACAACAAAAAAAGGGTTTGCTTTTTTTTACGGTTTCCCTGAATGAATCTTGAAAGCAAGTTCTCTAGTTATATGCCTTAGTTCTCATCATTACCATACCAAATTTCAATGTTATTTATTGATAGGGAATACAGGGGCATTTGCTTGGATGGGTCCAAAAATGTTTGTTACGAAATTCATCCTCATGAATGAGTTGGCAGGCTTATATCAATGCAAATAAAATATTGGCTCTTGTGCTTCATTCCTATTTTTTATCCTTAAATGGTTAAAAATAGGTGGATGAGGTAAAACTTTTTCATTTAAAGTACATCAAAGCCCAATTGTTTTATATGGACTTTACCATTCTATCAAAATATAAACAAATTATACATAATGATAAATGGTACATAAACAATAAAATTTATGAAATTATAATAATGCATAATTGAATAAATTTTATAATGATATATCAGCAATATTACACTGCTTCAAGATAAAAAAGCAATGCAATATTGCTGTTTTCATTCATTTGCTTTTTCTTACTTTTTGTTGAGAAAAAAATAGTTTTCTTTATGCATTTCATTCTGGTTCAGAACTTCAAAAACGACACTTGATTTGTCTGATTGTCTCTTCAAACTGTACATCAGTGGAGTTATTTCTGATTTACCAAGCAGAAAACCAAGATACATGCTGAAAAGGTCTATCTATGGAACTACTCCTCATGCAGCAGGAGATCTGGATGTGACCCACACATCACTGGGCATTATTTGTCCCTCTGTGCTCTGGAACAGCGTGGAATAGTGGATTTGAGTTTGTGATATCCCTACATACAAAGATATTGAGATGTAGTGGGCTGCTGCAAAGACTAAAACCAATAGCTCTGGAGCTTGAAGCTCCCAGAGTTAGCTAGGATAGCAGACATCACAAAAGTGGGAGTTGATCCAGGGATGAAATGAATTTACTATGCAAAAAATATGAATTATGTCTGTGAAAAGTAATGTGGATAACAGAACATTATTGTGTACAAAAATGATTCACTGCAAACAAACTTCTGGATCTGTGTGAATTCAATTGCTCCTCCTCCTTGGTCTAGCAAAGATGAGAAAATTTCTTGAAATTATTGTATGCAGAGCATCTTCATGTGCATGTGAATACTGTCATACTGCTAATGTCATATACATATGTGCACCAAACTAAACAAAACATCACACCAACAATCAGCTACGGAATGATTGTGCATTGCCACATTACTTTTCTAAGTGCAAAACTGCAGCAGCCAGTCCATCTGATTTTCAACTCTATCTTACAAGAGTGAGACTTGATAAGCCTCCTGTAGGATAATTACAGTAGGTCACAATCAAACTATGGATAACCCTGTGGATTATTCAGGCATGCAGTCTATTTTTCCATGACATTTCCATTGTCATGAGCTCTCTAATCGAGTGAACAAGACCCACTGTCCCTGCTTAGACATTTCTGAGGAGTATCTCGAACATCTTCTGGATTGCATGAGGAAAAAACCCGTAAAGTCACAAGGAGACGAGAATGACGGAAAGGCATGCACATCACAGCTGTGCAAACTCCAAAGCCCTGTAATCTACAAGGGTTCTCCTGCACACTGGTAATCTTTGTTATGTGTTGGCTGAGTGGCTCAATCCTTGGATAAGCCAGCCCAGAGACTGCGCCCATGCAGGCAGGAGCTGCTGGGGCGGCAGGGCAGGGATTGGTCCCGCAGCCGCCTTGTAAAGTCTGATTAAGCGATCTGCCACTGGTGAAGTCCTTCAGTGACCTGCCAGCTATTTCTGTGTCTAAGACATTTGTGAAGCAGCCCCAGCATGTGATGCCCTTGCTGACGCATGCACACACCAACTGGGCAAGGTGGCCAGTGGCTTTTATCTTACAGCTAGGAGAAAAGCCTACGCACACCTATTTCCTCTCATTTGCTTCTAATCCAAGGATTGGAAATGTCATGTTAGATTGGAATGGGAGCTTCATAAACAAAAATAAAATAAAAAAAAAACCAAAAAGAGAAACAAACAAAAAAAAATCAAGCAGAAACAAAAAAAGAAGAAAAACAAAATCCAAGAGATGTCAAACTAATTTTCAAATCCTTTCATTAATTTAAAATGTTTTCCTTCCCAAGCAAAACTGTCAGCCCATTTAAGAGAACCAAACTAGCTTCAAGCATTACACTCAAACTCTCTGCTTTTTCACTGCTTTCTTGTATACAATCAATGGAAACAGACTGACAAAAATATAACCTATAGAATGCTAAGATGTTGATGCTTATATGAGAAAGATATTCTAGGACAGAGAGGTCAAAAAACTCAGTAACTGACAACTTTTACTGGTACCATACCAAAAATCTCTCCTTTTATTCTTTTGTACAATGTGATTCCCTTGCATTGCAAACAATTCAATAGCCTGCAATGCTTCATCTTCTCTTTGCAAAGTGTTAATCTATTTTGGTATTGGAGTGGGGGTTCTGTTCGATGTATTTAAACCATGATAATACACCCAGAGTTAATTCTTTAATGAAGATTCCCACACTCAAAAGTACTGACACAAATTTTTCCTTTGTAGAAAAGGAGAATGAATGCATTTCTTGAATGTTTTTAATTATATAATACATTGTCGTGATTCATTAAAAAAAAAAAAAAGGTCCTTTGTATATCTTAGTAAGTCACTAGAACCCTCCCAGCAAAGATAAGCAGGCTGATTTTCATTATTCAGAGTGTTATTGTACCTGTCTCTGAGCCTTACCCAATTAAGGTGCCCTGAAAAGGTAATTATTGCTCCTGCAAATTTCCATACATCATCAGAATGGCAGAGCAACATGATAAAAAATGGTGCTACCCACAATGTCACTCAAACACCTGATCAACCTGGTAATCAGTGGCACAATCCAATCAATATTTCATAGCACACCATGAATAATTAATTAGATACACAGATTCCTTTAACAATCACTTAAGTGATTTGCACTCCTATTTTTCTGCACACCAATTGAAATATATCTTCTGGTATCTACAGTAAGGCTCACAACCCAGTTTTAGTTTTAGGATATTATTAATCCTAAAGGCTCCTACAATAGTTTGGTATCCATTAATATCCAATTCATGCCAAGTATTTTTTCACTACTGAGGACAGGTCAGAGGGTAGATCATTCAGAAAGAATGGTCCAAAAATGAAGGAAGAGTTAGTTGCCAGGTGGCAAAACATTGAAATTGGTATGTCTAGCAAATGACTAGTAAAAAAAATATGATCAATTTTGTGTTCTTTCTCCTACCTAATGCCATAACTTTGTATTCACTACCTGTAAAAGAAAATATCCATAATCTAAATTTTGGATCTAGTTTCCAACACACTGTTCATGTGTTGATGGACTTCATCATCTCAGAATACTTTCAATCATCCTGTGAATAGCGGACAGCCAAGTCAGTCTGTCATATCTAGAAAGAAATTGTATGACTTGAGTTTGCCCATATTTTTCCTTGTCAATGGATTCCAGGTCTATGAGACTATAAGCAACTGCAGGAGCCAGAGCTGGGGAAAAATTATGTTAATCCACTTCACATAATAGCCCTCTGAAGAGCAAGCACCTAGTTGTCTAGACTTCTCTATAGGTAGAGATGATAATTCCAAAGGGCATTTCCTCTCTATTTCTCTATTTTAGAAAAAAATACCCTTTACAGTGGACCTCTTACTATGAGGCAACAAATTCTTTTACTTAGTGCTTCATATAGAATGAGACAGATACCAGAGTCTCAAGATTTCTGCTCCATGCTGCCTTGTTTTTTTATGAGACTAACTTCCATTGCCAGGAGAGTTAAGAAGTACAAATAAGTCAGTATCAGTGTTCTGCATGAAGAAAAACATTTTCTACAGGAAAATTGAATTAAACCCCACTTATCTCATATTTTCAGTGTAACTGTGTTAATGTAGAAAGAGCATTGTTGCTTTTCCTTACAGATCAGGGACTAGCGGATGTTTGACTGAACAGAAGGCTGACTCTGAGACAGTACCACAGACATCCTCCCAGCATTTCATTTGCCCTAATCGCAGCAAGTAATTGAGACCCCTTAAAAAATATAATGGTGCTGAACAGTACAGCAGACTCCTTTAAGGCACAGGGCCTGTCAACTGGGATTAAACTGGATTACACTGGTTGAAGCAAGTGTTACCTGAGAAATGACTCCTTATGCTACTTAAGATTAGATCAACTGATTGTACAGTAATAGAAGTAATTTTACAAGGAAAAAGAAGTCTGTATTTAGAGCATGAAGCAACCTTTAAAAAGATGGAGTATGCTATAACGAAAAGAAAGTCTTGTGCAGGCTTTATAATTTTATCAGGTAGATTAATAAAAGTAATGAATGAAGGCAGCACGGCATATGCTATTTGAATTTTAGTTAGGCATTTTGGAGTCTCTCAAAACAAATCTTAGTTTTCTAGTTAATACAAATTACCATGGATATAAAAAAAATTAGGAGGATTGAAAACTGGCTGAAAACATAAACAAGAGGCAATGATGAGTGACAATGTGTCTACTGAGGACCACAGGAATCAGAGCAAGGCATGGTTATTGCTAAGTACCTCCATTAGGGAAGGAAATACTTGTAGTAATGAAATTTCCACATAATGCAAAACAGATGAGTTGGATAGCCAAGTGTTGATAATAAAGTAACACAAAGGGGTCTGTAACAATTACGGACATGAACAGACTGATGGTGAATTACGATTTACTCAGGGAAAACGCAGTCATTCATGAACAGGAATGTATTTTATGGAATGTGTACATGTGAAAAGCTGCCCATACATCTGTACAACTACATTGGTAAAACTATCAGGACATGTCTCTTGTGCAGCCATTCCAGTCTGGGATAAAATGGATTTCTTTACTCTCAGGTCAAGTCACTTTTATTCCAGAAAATCAGTTCCCAAGGGAAATTATGCTGGAGTAGCTGGATGCAGCTGTGCTGTGCACTGGGCTGAGTGGTGGGGGTTATGCGTCAGCTCTGCCATCAGCAGGATTCAGTCCCCCGTGCAGTCCTGTAGGGGCTCTGCTGGGCTCTGTGTTCTCCTCAGCTACACTGGCAGGATTTTTTTCTTGAGAAAGCCCCTAAGACCCAGCAGGAGGGAAAGTCAGAAAGGCAAGGGCAATGGCAAGGGGCCTGCAAATGCCATAAATGGTAGCTCAGACATGATTTGGCAATGCAAAATTGCAGCAAAACTCTGTTTAAGGGTACGTAGCATTCAGAGTAGGGGAAAGGGTGGTGGCCTGGTGCTCCCTGTGGTGTTCCCTTTATGTAACTGCCTCACATGGCAGTCCCAGGAAGGTGGCTCTGAGCTTTGCTCACTGTCAGAAACACTCAGAGGGGCTTTTGAAGAGAAGGGTGGAAAGCGCTGACTCACAAGGAAAGACCAGAGGAGTTAAACATGGAACTGGCTAAAAGCAGGCTGAGTGGGGAACTCTGTAGTACTTTATAAATATATGACCCTGGAGATGAATTTTCTCAGAGTGACACTAGAAATCATGGCATGCAGCTAAGAAAGGTAATTTAGAGTAGGAGCCAGATAAAACTTCCTGACAAGGAACAACATTAGCCTTGGCAAACCGAAAGGGAAGATAAAGGTATGAAAACCCAGCTAATATGTGGGAGATTGTGTAATCTGATTTTCTGGGCTTGAAGGGAAGGTGAATTCACAACAGGAACCACATCAAGTGGAAAGCAGTAATGCTTAATATTTGACCCTAAAGAGGTCAAAGCTGCAGTGATAGTCTTTAGTCTTATGGGGCTGTAGACACCTCTTTCCCAGAGGGGGAAAGAGAGCTTGAGGATTCCCTTTCCCAGAAGGACCACACTGGACCTGGATCTCTCCTGCAGCACAGGGAGCCCTGAGGACAGTGCTGCAGGCAAGCCTTATACAGAGGAGCATAGTTCCCTCTGCCATTCTCTATTTAATGATGAATTCCTAGTGTGGAGACAGTTCTACAATGCTCAAACAAATTGAAAAGAATAAAAGTTTGGACACTTGCTGTTATTTCTTAATTGAAAAACCTGGCTGACCCTTGTGACAGTGTTACTGCTGTCAGGAGATAAACCAGGAGCACAAAATCCTTCTGCCACTCTTCGGCCTTACAGAGGGCAGACACACAAAGTGGAGTAGCCCTCTGCTATGGTAGATGCAGAACTAGGGGATTACACCCACCTGGATGATAAAGTGGCACTTTGCTCAATTTGTCTAACTAATATTCCACGCTGCAGCATGGAAACTGTTCTCAAAATAGGTTTCTAATTTCTGTACAGATTAAATGCAACCAAGCTACTTTACTTGCTGATAATTTATCTAATACCTCTTAGCTGTGCCGTCACATTCACCACAATGAGTTGGACAAGGAGATATCAGGTGTCTTGAGGAAATTCAGAGAATTACTAATAAAAGAGCAGCCTGCTTGGATTAAACATACATTAGTACTGTACTTTCAGGCTGGCACCTCTAAATCCTTATTCTCTTGATGTCACTGTTACATCCTGCCCTGCCTGTCAGCATCTATCTCATGCTTGTTAAATTCCTGTGCCATATCTTAGCTAAGCCAACTTAAGGAAAAAGGGCCAAGATATGTTATGAAGGATCAGGGTTCATGTCACTGTGATAGAATGAAAGTCTAGACAAGCCTTTTTAAGGAACTGGCTAAAGAGTCACCTAAATTTCAGCAGCAGGGAACACCAGGGAAATTTCCAGCAGAAAAGACCCAGAGTAGTAAAGATTTGTAAGACGTATTCTACTGATCCATGATCTTATATGACCTAGTTCTTACTCTCTGGGCAGCAGTGAACCCTTTAGGATCACAGATGAGAACAGCATATGCTTTGAAATTCTCCCAGGATTTTCTTACAAGGATTTCTAGATTTCTACAAGGAAGAATGATATCGCCTTTAAGTTTAAAAATTGCAAAATAAAAAAACTTCTCAATTAGTTTTTTTTTTATATACTAGGTATATCTTTATAAATGAGAAGTAGAAATAGTTCTACTTCAAAGCCCTTACCATGAACTTACACAACTGCAACTGGACTCAGAAAAAAAGTCGCAAATAATTCAGGAAATTAAGGGTGTGTGAGAGTTCCCATGTTATTTTGTAGTTCAGAAAATTAGGAGCATCCCCAAGAGGAGAGTACATATCTCAGTATCTTAAGTACATGTTTTTCATGTCCCTGCCACTGAGAATACAAACAGAAGAAGAAAACCCAAACAGTCAGATACTTCTGCTTTCCTCTGAAGAATGAATGCATCCAAAGTGCTCATAGGAAGTGAGAGACCACTGAAACACTTGGCCAAGCCCTTCCTGCCCCAGATCCTCTTGGTAGAAACCTCCACAGCTGGTGCAGAGGAAAGAAATAGCAGGTAGCACTAAAAGCTCAAGAGCATCTTATGTAAGTCACTAAAGGACTTAAAAGGAGGTGACAGGAAACTATGCTTTGTTTGCTTGTTTGCTTGAGTTTCTTTTTGTTAAAAGCATGAATATTGTTACTTATTTGTCCTCTGAATACTCCTTGCTACCCTACTTCATCTATGATGAAAAGGTTCTGTTTAGTCTGTATGTTATTTTTTTCAATAAGTGATTGACATTGACTTAATTAATGAGAAGTAGCTAGAGATGCTTCTAAGTCCCCTTCCTATGTAGAGCAAGGTAGATATAGGTAGAAAGGAGATGTCAGGTATAATTATCTATCACTTATAAACAGCTGTCCATATTGTCTTTTAATTCTATTTTAATCTGTTTTCTCCTATTTATTCAGCATTTCAGAAAATGAACAAAGGCATTCTCTTAGAAAACTTTTCTTCTTGTTTATTAGGAAACAGTGATTATTTCAAGTCAAGATGGTACTATCAGTGATTTAAAGAAAAGTGAATAATGCTGCCCAAAGCCTGCCTCTAGAGTAATGCCTGAAATCTATGTGGTCTGCTGATAACAGATTCCTGTTTGCTGTAAGCCTGTCTGTTTAGGGAATAATAAAATAAATATTACAGGGTCAGACATGTGGCTAGTAGCTAGCAGATGCTATGAACAGACCGTTGCTAGTAAAGACTGGTAGTTCATTCATTTTGAATTATACTGTAAATCAAGGAGCTATGAATGTGTGGGAGGAGTGGATTAAAAATTTAACAAAAAAGCTTTTGGTTTCTTAATTCCATGATCTGTCATATCTCTCCATCTGTGCAAAATGAGTGGGTGTTGCAGAAAAAAAACCTGAAAGGGTGGGATGTTAAAATGGTTTACACTGAGGTTCCTGTGCAGTGTGGCTGACTTCTATGCTTCCCAAACAGCACCATTCCAGAACACCTCTGCTTTTCTACAGAATCAAGCCAGACATATTTATCACCAGTCAGACAAAAAGCAGTTTAAATAGCTGGACTGAAAATGGAAATAAAGGCCTTATCATGCTTGGAAAATGCCATTTACTTTAAAGGGAGGTTTTCTACACAGTGAGCACTAGTTCGAACAATGACAGAAAGGGACACCTGATATATTCTGCCAGTTTGCATTGAGAGAATCTTAAGCAAAACAAAATCTACCCTTGGAGAACCAACAAGAAAGAGAGATTACAGAACATGTGTCTGAAAGAAAAATGAGAAATAATTCCAATATTTTATTGTAATTTTACTCCAGAAATTGAACTTGCTATTCCTGAGCTCCAAGTATTGATTCCTACACATTTTAAAACATCATGAAAAGGAGGCTGGTCCTCAGAAGTGCTCTCAGACAATGAAGTACGGTGCCCAGAAACTGACAAAGTTAGCTGAAAAGTTAATATATTTAACAGTGAAAGGAATAGTTTTTAGTGTAAACTCCTGAAATAACATCATGTAATTCACATATCTCCCTAAGTTGCTGGATCTGTTACTTATTTTAAACTGTCTATATATTCAAGCACAGCTTATCCCTAACTATAGCTAGTCTCTGTGCAGGGAAAGACCACAGGCAAGCTCCTCTCAGCTTTGAACACAACATGCCTTGATGCAAAGGGACTCTCAGCAACACAGCTGGATAGACCAACAAAAGCAGTACCAGCAGAATCTGGACTGCAACAGGTTCCCATCTGCAGCTCTACTTCTGTCATGAACAACCCCCATGTCCTGAACAGCAGCACATCTGAATGAAAAAACATTNTTTTATATTTTAAAATATAAAAAAAATAATAAATAAATCACTGGAGTATTGCAATAATACTGCAAATAAATACTGGAGTATTGAGAATAAAAATCACTGGAGTATTGCAAGAGTGCAGAGCCAAGCCAACCAGGCACATGAACTCTCCTTCCTACACAGGGATCAAAGTAGGGAAGATTGGTTGGAGAGTCTTTCACTTCAGAGCACGTGTATATCCTTTTCAATGAAGAAAGGTATTATTAATCGTGATCTCCCACTCTCTCCTAGGTCAGATAATTCAAAATTCCCATCTGGCTGCTGCTTGGGAAGTTTCATTACAGGCCTTTCATATTTCTGGTGTCATTATCTCTGGAGGAGTTTCTTACACTATTGGCAGCCATTCCAGTTTGTCCCTGACTGTGAGACTACTCACAACACCAAGGAGGGAGAAAAATAAAATAGAAACCCACTCAGCAGAAGCAAACGATGATAACCGGAAGAAGCCTACATTGAGAATGGGAAAAGAAAGAACCATTTGGGATGTGGGCTGTGTTTGGGAAAGTCTCCCCCTGAGATCCTAACTGGCTGGCCAGAAAGTGGGGAACTGCAAGAGGATACCTCCAAGACAAATACAGGAGTGTTCAAACCAGAGAGACCTTTCATCAAAAGGGAAAACCAACCATAAACACAGATGGTAATTCCACCCCTTCTCCCCCTCTTCCTTTTTCTCCACCCTCAATGTTGAAAATGCTGTCTTAACCCCACAGATACATTTGCCTCTCCTGTGAGCTGGATCTAAAGCCTCCTGGAGCCAGTGGTTTCCAAGGGTTTTACTGGGCTCAGTGAGGTCTTGGATATGATGGCTCTGTTTCATGAGAAAATCCTTCCCAATGTCATGAACTATCCTTCCCAATGTCATGAAAATCCTTCCCAATGTCATGAAAAGAAGGAAGAAAGAAGCCTAAGAGCCCACTATCCTTTCTTCCTGCCATCTGACAGAGTGAGCAAACACAGAGGTCCCCTTAGTCCTGACTATACAGACCAAGCTTTGTGGGGACAAAACCATTTGGCTTTTACAGAATAGCACAAAAGTTGTCTGAGGGTGCAAAGCACAGAAACACAGAATGGCTGAGGTGGGGAGGAACCTCTGGAGATGATCTGGTGCAACCCATCTACTTAAGCAGGGCCAGTTGTCCAGGAACATGTCCACATGGATTTTGAGGACCTCCAAGGATGGAGACTCCACAACCTCCCAGGGCAAACTGTGCCAGCTCTTGGTCACCTGCACAGTGAAAAAGTGTTCCCTGAATTTCAGTGTATGTCCATTACCTCTGGTCCTGGAACTGTGCACAAAATCCATTCAAGAACCTTGAAGAAACTTGAGTACTGAGAATTTGAGCACTGACATGCTTGTTCCTAATCTGGTTGATTTAAAGATAGGCTGAGTTTGCATTTAACCCATTTTAGTCCTACACAAATCTAAGCCCCAAAAGGTAACCTATGATTTTTTTGGTTCCCTTAAGCAGTAAATTAGGTTTAAAATATACCTTTCTCAACACTGTTGTACTTTAGTGCAGTGTTGCAGGTCAAGTGCCCTCCAAAGTTCCCTTTCAGCTGCAGTTGTGTTGCAGTCAGACAGGCATAGACAAAAAATATGATGTAATAACATTACCTATAAGAATACTCCTGATACATTCATATAGCATATTTCTGAGACAGTGGCTTTTCCAAATGCATCTTTGACTATGACAATAACACCTTTAAAAGCAAAATTTTTGCATTTATGCTTCATTTATTAATTTGTTTTCCATTATGTTAGCAGTTTTAGTCTTGCTGTATCTTGTTATTCTAATATTCTAAATAGGATCAGGCAGGGAATATTTACATTTTAATTAAAAAATATTGCAATAAACTGGCGCTTATCACTAGGAAAAAACGAGGGAGAAGGAAAAGCAGGTTACTACTATTTAATTCAATGGCACTAATCAGGTTTTTTTTTACTGTGGCCTTTCTACAAACATCTTAGTGTGTAAAAGTATTTTTTTTCATGCAAATCATTCTGAGCTAATATTATACAAATCTATTCTTGAAAGACTTCAGTTGTTTTTCAGAACAATAATAAGCTTTAAGTGGTTTATATCAGAAATGGCTTTTCCAAGCTTGGAAATCACTGAGAGGAGAAACAATGCACAGAAAAAGTTCCGTTCAACAAGACCACAATGTGACCAAAACAGGTCTCATTCTCATCCCTTTCTGCCACTCTGGCAGCATTAAGGATTCCTATCTATTTGCTCCCAGGCCCTGTGGGGCTGCCTTATCAGAGGGATGTCACGTAAAACTATCTTGATGTACATGCAAGTCTCTTTCTCCATGTTTGTAAATTCCTAGAAGGATGCATTTAGTAAAATGTAAAGAAGAAAATGGATATCCCAGTGTGCCATTCTGAATGCTTCTGTTCCAAAGAAGAAAATGGACATAAAATTGGTAGAAGTAGGACATATCAGGTTGATTGACAGGAGGAAGGACTCACATCTCAAAAAAGTGAGCATCTGGAATGGCTATAGGTCTCTCCCACAGGTCTGAGAGGCAGCAACTTTTCAGTCCAGAGGAGTTCTTAGGTCAGCAGGAGCAAGAGCAGGGAGACTTGCCTTTCTCCAAGAGCCAAGTTGCTCAGGTATGTGAAACATGGCACTGTGAAACACGAGCCGCCATGCTGCCACTGGAACCTGAGCTCTAAGGTTTGCAATAAACAAGCAAGCTAGGGACATTTAGGCTAGTCCTGTATTATCATCACATCGACATGGCAAACAAGAAAATAAGCAATTATCTCAGCCCACCAAAGGTTGCTTCAGTCTGGAGACAAGGAAATGTGAGGTTAACACTGGAAAGGAAACCAAGTTCCCAAACCACTCCAACTTCTTCTAAAATGACTAACCAGATAAAAATGACTCAAAGAAACTCCATGGATATCAGATAATATTTGTTTTATTTCTTTCTGTGTATACTTCCCATTATTCCCACATGAAACCTGAAATTATATTCCTCAGATCCTGTCTCAGAAGATGTACAGTGTTCCACTTTTCCTCCCCAAAGACTTTTCTTTTGCTCAGGCTTACTCAGAAGAAGCCTGGAACCCACTGGGGTAAGAACTGTCCAGATGTTAATGGTTGCAATTCCATGGTCAAACCTATTTCAGTAGAAAATGAAACCTATCTAAAGGAGCAGACAAGTCCCACTCAGAATATGGGATGCAAGACACATACCAGAATTTAAACATGTCTGGTATCACCAGTATCATATTTTCTGCCCATATCTGGGTATAGAACTGACTTTTTTTTTTCCCCAGTCCATTACATCAACTTGCAAGTCGACCATAAGCCCTTCCAGAAAATGTAAAATGGATTTAAAAAGAAAACAATAACATGGTTTAAAGAAAATAGATTAGCCTTCTGACTTCCGTGCATTTCGGCCACGCATTTAAGTTTCTTCCCACAAACATGACAGCTAGAATATCACTTAAAAATTACAGCAGAGGTTCTAACTAGTTACAAGCTTTGTATCACTTGTTTCTGAGCTTTTCACATCGAATATCATAACGTTTTCAAACAACTGGAGAGATGTGGCAACTTTGTATGGAGCACTTCTGGATTACCCTAAACTCCCCTTATGAGTCTCCAGATTCTTTGGTCCATTCTTTGAAAGCGCAATATGAAGGAGCTGCCTGGATATGTGTGTGGATTACAGATGTACTCTTAAAAGTGTTGTTTTTTTTTTTTTTTGTGAGAAGCAGTTCAGTGCCCAGAGAAAACCAGTGCTTCCACAACTGCAAGTAGGCAGGTGAGTACAGTCTGCCACTCCAGCTTGGCACTACACAATACAATTAATGTGTTTCAAAAGCATCACCTCAGCAAACAGTGCCAACCATTTAAAAGTAAAGTTAAAGGGATTTAAGTAAAAATCTTGGACATTTCACACAGAGGAATTCTTCAGGGTCAGGTTCAATGGTGCTTTGAGCAACATGGTCTAGTAAAAGGTATTCCTGCTGATGGCACAGCGGGTAGAACTAGATGATATTTAAGGTCCCTTCCAATCCAAACCATTCTAAGATTCTATGATTCTATGATTCTGTGAAATAGTAGCTGAGAGCATGTGCAGGATTAAAAGCTCAAATATGAGAAACTTATGTGTAATTTTATGTAATGGATGCAATTTCATATGCAGTAATAATAGCTGAATTATCAAGAGGCCAATTATACATCTCAGTGGTCATTTGCATTTGCAGCAATTATGCCTACAACATAATCATAGTAATTAGCCCTGCTATTGTCCCCTATCTAGCTGGAAAGCTAGGTCTACAGCTCTTTTTTTTAAACTACCTATATGGAAATCAGGACTTTATTTATCCATCTATGATAACTAACTGTGTCTTTCTTTTATAGCATCTGATACTACTGTTTACACCAAGACAAGGCAAAATGACTGACCTGAAATATCCTTGCCTCTCATAATGTATTGCAAGAAAAGCCTAAAAACTTTTTGGAATGAAAATTAAGTTATTTATGTGCACTTAGAAAACTATCAACATATGCATTTAGAGAAATACAATAATCACCAAGAGTAGAGCTTCTTTGCAGAATCAGTCATATTACTTCTTGGGAATTAGAGAAAATATAATGTCAACATAAGCTCATAGAAGATCACAGATTTGATTCAAATTCCACCAGAATCAAAGGGAATGTTTTCCTAGGACTTGAGGAAGCTTTGAGTTGGATTTTGTGGCATGCCTGCAGAGTTTCTCAACGTAAGGGTCTGAGTGGGAGATGAGGAATGGCACTCACCGTCACAAGCCTCTGCTTCAACACTGCACTGAGCTCAATGTGTGGCTGCAGGGATGCACATAGCAATTCTATTTCCCTCCTCCTGGGAAACCCATGGCATTGGAGCTCTCTGGGAAGAATCCACTGAATCCAGTGTCAGGTATTCTGCACTGTCTGAAGCCATTAGGAGGTATGTGGTGTACATGACACAGCTGGTCCTTTTGTGCCACACGTTGGGCTAACCGAAAGGATGGACTCACATCTCACCTCTCATGTGCTTCCAGTAAACCCCACAACTCCTGCAGGGCTGAGCTTACACTCAGAGAGAAGAGCTTCATACAAACCTGGTATCAAATGCAGATTCAAGCCTATGCCAGTGTGCATTATGGATCTGATGTGTACACTGCCTTGCTGGACAAGCTTGAAGGGAGAGCACCTTTTGGAAAAGGATAGGATACTGCCTCTTTAAAAGAGGAGCATGAGATGAAAGTGGGAAGGACACTGTCTTTTTTTTTTCCCTTTACACACTTCAGTACTAGTAAGATTCTCTTCCCTCATGACTCTCATCTCCTGGGACCATAGGAAGAGTTTATTTAAAAAAAACAGAATTTAAAAGGTCATAAATATTAAGTTGTCTTTCCAGTCAAAAATACAGAACCATTGAACTTGACTTAAAGGGTCATCCAAAACCAGCCATTGATTTTTAGATAGCAGGTGGGATTTTTGCACTCAGAAATGGCAATGAGACCACAGAAACATAAATGTGATAATGAAAGGACTTTGGTAACTACACTAAACTATTAAGCAAATTTGCAGGCTGATGTTACTTAAAACTGGAAGAAGCAGGTTAATCTATTTTTTCTGTTTTCATAATCTTCTGCCATATTATGCAATTTTCAAACTTTTCATCAGTTTTTGCAGAATTTCTTCACACTTCAGTAATTTTTACTATTTAAAGAACTTACAGAATTTCTTGCTTCCGTTGAATCTGAAAGATGTATTTAAAAGAATAATGACAATTTTAAATACATTTCTACTGAAACACTTTTAAAAACTATTAAAATCAACATCTGAAAGATCTCTGACATTTTGCATTTCTGATTTTTCCTGTCAAATGTTTTGGTGAAGTCTGATGGTACTATAGCACTCGTCATTTCATTAATGAATGTTTTAATATGGTTAGCTGTAAAGAATTCTGGTGAATACAAATAATAATAAGATAGAAAATCTATCAATTAATTTCTTTGCCCTATTTCTCCTCTATTACTTAAATACTTTGGTCCTCTGAAACTCTCCTGTTACATATATCTCTCATGGTAAGAAGAAGCCTGGCCAAAAAGATAAGTCAGCATTTGGTGCAATATCTGTTGAGGTGGCATCAGGAGATGCTACACTTCATGGAAAGCTTTCCACAGAGACTGATCGGGTCTATATTTTCTAGCTCTAGCTGCACAAGCCTGGAAGAGAGGGACTTTCAACCGTTTTACTACCAATGCTTAGAGATGGCTAGAGGAAGGTTAAAATATTCAGCCTCCATGAGCTGCCAAAGACACTGTGGTTGTGAGGTGATCCCACAAAGGTCCTTTGGGCCATGGAGTAAAAAAATTGGGGAAAACTCCCCACTTTTGCATTGGTCCAGCTCCTGACATGCAGGCAAAGCTGTCAGTCAGCCCTTTGGATCTTGCTGCTGTGACCTCCCAGCTTAGGGCTGCAGGTGAGGAAGGAATGTCCTTCACTCCTCTGATCTAGGCTGGCTGGAATCTGTCTCCATGTGACTGCCTGTTCCACAGCTGGGTAAAATACTGGCTAGTGATAGCTCACCTATTTTGCAACTCTAATTGCTTTCATGCCTGCCTCAACATACATCTAACTGAAGCTCAAATAAATCTAATGATTTAATGTCCGTGTTATCATGAAGCTCAAACAATGACAAAATGATGAATTGCATGTTGTAATTCAAACTCTTATTACAAATAAATTTCACAACACTACCCTAGTACAGTCCATTATTTTAATACAGCCTGTTTTAACTCTGCTTTTAAATGGTTCTCATAAAGCTGCAAAAAGACCATTTATGCAGTTATCTTAAAAGAGTTACGTATACTTTGAGCAAAAATTGGGAAGTTAATTATAAGCACATGTATGTATTTGGTTTGATTAGGTTTAAAATTTATACTTGGGTTGTAGACCTTTTATAAATGTATATAGGATTACTTTTTTCCTAATACAAAATATTCTCACAAATTGGATTGCAGTCATCAGTGGCATATGAAGAGAGTATGAGCACATTTGCAAAGCAGGCTGGAAGGTGGCTAAGGGAGACAGAGAAGACTTGACAGAGCTCTAGTTTAGCAAGAGAACTGAGTTGATATTTACTGAAGAGATCCTTCAGTTATGACTAAAGGAGTATGTGGCACTTAGAAATACTGAAAATTGCATTGTTTATGGGCATTATGCAATTACTGTCTTAAAAGAGAACTTTCACTTTTACTGCAATATTTACTAGGTCGGTTGTAAACTCTTTGAAATCTCTTTCTGTGTGGATTATATTTAAAACTTGCAAACTTTGCTGTAACATCACAGTTTGCTAATGGTGAAGAGAGAGTTTTACCCCATTTAGAAAGTCTCTGAAGTCCACTGTAAAGAAAACCCACTCAGAAAGAGGCTGGATGGCAATCAAGTGCCTTCAAGTAGGTATTGCAATGCCTGAAATATGTGTTTCTTGCCCCAACAGGGTGACTGACAGTTCTGGGATTAGCTGGGCACTTCCTGAATGGCAGGCAGAGAAGGCACACACAGCTGGCTGACAGCATTCAGGCTTCTCTGAGCCAGTGCTGCAAACAGTGGGCTTTTAATTAAATCACTGTTATAACATAATGTAAATCATGTTATCAAGGAAACTGCCTAACTAAGCAAAACTCCAAAGGGTAATATTGGTACAGCATCTTTGCCCATACTGAGTGATCCAGGAAGGCACCCAAAGACTCCCCAGGACAAACTGGAGAGCTGCTGTGAGTTTAAGGACTCCCTGGGCCAAGTATTTGCCTAAGTGTCAGTGTTCTAGGCATCCTAGGCAGAAAACTTCCCTTTTTTGCCCCTAAAATAAATGTTCTTGGTTTGCTACATCAATCCCAAAGCTGAAATTAGTATTTCTACCTGCATTTGTGTTGAACATGTTCTTTCCTCAATACAGTCATAAATTTATTTCTAGATTAAATATTCATAAATTCTAAATTTCTAAATATTTCAAAATATTATACATGGATTTGTACATTAAATACATATGTCTATATATAGGTATTCATATGGATGTATATTTTTTTCATACTGCCTCCCTGACAAGAAAAAAGGTATTGAATATTTTGCCAGGATTTTTATAATCTCTGATAAAGTATGTATACCTGACAGGCTGCATGTCTCACTGCATTACAACCTTTGAAGACTCTGCAGTGCTTTAGGCATCACACAAATATGAGGATTGTGAGCTTGGGCAAGAGCTGGCAACATGCAAGCAATAATGCTATTTTCTCTTATTTTAACTAAGATTTCTTCTCAGCTGACTGGGGTTTTATTATCCCCAAAGCTTCTAATGTAAAATATTTTCAAGTCTTCAGATTGTGACCTGTCATATCAAGAATTTATTTACATATGAAGGAAACAGTAATACATCTACTTAAGAGGAAGAACCTATCACTGCTTCTTCAAAGCCAAAAGGCAACTTACATTTCTTGCTGAAGATGTACACACAGGTCACAGCTCAAAGGCTGTCAGGCTCAGAGCATGTTTTTACATTTATTTTATTATTATATAGTACTTAGGCAGCTTAAAGTATTTTAAAACAGGGCAAAAGGCCAGCGTTTTTGCAAGGCTATCATCTTATTGCTACACTTTTGCAAACCAGAGCTCTTCTCTGGGCTTGTTTTTGGGACTATTGTGCATTCACAGCTGCTGGGTGGGCTGTTACTAGCTGGCAGAGTGGGATCAGCTGGATCCGCTCACTCTCTGTATCACCAGTGGGATTTAAAATGTCTCTCTCCAAAAAGGATGACACATTTCAATGAGAATACCCTTGTCCTCGCCGAGAGAAGGGATAGAGAGGGAGTGGGGGAACCCCATGTCTGGAGGACGTGTGTGCCTGCCACTCCCTCAGAGGGAAGCTGCAGCCATCAGAAACACTTTTAGGCTGTCAAGGCAGAGTGTCTAATACATTGTGCCACAACTGGGTTGGCGTTGTCATTACTCTTTTATGTGTGGCATCCTCCCTCCTGCCCATGCACTGGCACTGGCTTGTTTGGGTGTGCTGCAGCATCCCCTGGTTCAGAGGGGACTGACAGGCACCTCAGCTCAGGGCAGGGGTGGCCATGGCCATGCTGAGCCCACTGCACAGGCAGAGCCTCCATCTGGGGGATGCAGCAGTGAGACACGGTGCAGTGACATCCACCGTGTGCCCCCCAGCTACAGCAGCCTGCTTGTAAAGGCAGAAGTGGGTGAGACTAGAAAAGGGCTGAAACAGCTCAGCAAACCCAAACTTGAGAGACTGGAGCTTTGTGTGAATAGCAGGTACCAATGAATGAGGGCAACTGCATTTAAAAATCGACTTTGGATGGTATTTGAATCTTTAATCCACCTAATAACACCTCTTAGTATATTATACTGATTATAGATATATTAGTATATAGTATATATAGATACCTAATAATATCTAATAAAATCTAATACTGTGCATTTATAAAGTCTTTTTCTGAGTCAGTCTGACTCTGAAAGATCTTTCTGAAGACAATTAAACATCATGAAAAATGCACAGCATTGCCTTCCTCAGTGTCAAATCAATCAAGGAATCAGAACAGTTTGGGTTGGAAGAGACTTCAGAGACCATCTAATTCCAACCCCCCTGCCCATGGGGAGGGATTCATTCCATTAAACCAGGTTGCTCAAAGCCTCATCCAACCTGGCCTTGAACACAGTTAGGGGAGTTTCAACTTTGATATGAGATTTATACAATTTATACAATTCCATCAAACACACATAACGTCAGAGGGTCACCACACTCACAGGAACCAGAACCACATGCAGATCTTACATGAGTTCTTGTGAAGAGTTGCTGAAGGCCTTCTCACAGTGCTGCTGTTCCCAATTTTAGATGCACATCTCCAGCACATCTTCAGCTCTTTTTAAGCAAGTATTTCTCAAATTCCTACTGGAGGTTTGATGTAAAGTACTGTGAACTGATTAAAAATGTCATGTAGTTGTTTTAAAATTGTATGATGTTGTCAGAGAAATGGCTGCATGATAAGACAGAAACTTCCTTCATGCAAAAGTAAAAATGATCAAGAATTACTTGTTCTGAGTACAACACACTCAGAGAAATTCTTGAGATTATCTCCTGCATATAAAGATAGCCAGCAAGGTCAGACTGTTCATGTACTTTCATGATGGGGACAGGTCACATAGGGATCCTCCTGAGGACTCCTGTCACCCTCAAACATTCGACCCAATCCTTCCTCTACACCAGGGGGAAGTCTAGAAATGGATAAACTCTGACTACTGATCTGATGGACATGATGTAGAGACAGGAAGAAAATAAATTAGACAAGAGACAGGGTACAAGATATAACTGACAAGTTCTATAAAGAATAAAGTCACCATACATTTGGGAGGAAAAACCAAATGGGTGTGGAAACTCTTGGAGAAAGACAAAGAGAAGATGACTTGCACTGGAGCAAAGACAAGAAACTGGGCCAATGGAGGACAATACAATCTGAAGAAAGAAAGGAAAAAATGAAGCATCAGGAGATAGGATAAAAAGGAAAAGAGGAAAAAGAGAGGAAAAATAGGGAAATCTATACAAACAAATCCCTGCTACTCAGAATATGCTTCCGTGGTTCCTCAGTGAATACAACTGCTTTCTCAGTACGTGCTAGACTTAATTTGCCATGAATGATAGATTTCAGATGAACTTTAGAATTCAATATGTACTGTGAAATGTTCTGTGCTCAGCCACCCCTGTAGAGTGGGGAAATGGCAGGAAATAATTTTGAACAACAGCAAGTGTTATTTTGAGGGAGACATAATGGCTTGTTTGGTTTGACATCCAAAACAGATATAACTGCGACAAAAGCATTTAAATGCTAATCTGTCATTTACAGCTGGTAAACAAAAGCTAACGTGCATAAAAACTGTGGTGCGTGTGAGAGAGTGCCCTAGAAGCCTGAAATACTGCTTAATTCAGAGAAGACAGGCATCTTGGCAGGCACAATTTATACCCAAAATATGTGAATGTTGAGAGCAAATTTTAGGTACTCAAACCTTTCTTTCCTGGTGCTGGATTTGGATCATACATTTTAGGTCTCAGAAAGGAGTGATTTTTCATTTGCAGTGTATTTTTCAGAGATGGAAATATGCAGGCAGGTATTTCCCAGGAGCAGTCAATACCTGCACAGTCCAATCAAAATGTACCCCACATGTGCAAATTTGAGAGAAACAGAAATCCCAAATTCATTACAAGGTGGCTTTGGGTGAGTCAGGAAGAAATGTTTGCTTTTATTTTTTTTTTCCATATTCTTTTCTTTCTATTATGCCTGCTTGTATATGGAAGTCTTCAATAGACACAAATGATGAAAAGTCTCTGCATTGGACAAAATGTGATCTGTGACTTATCTCAAGCAGGCAAAATGACAGGAAAAAAAGGAAACTCAGTCACCTGTTCCTCCTCCTTGTAACATGGCATGATTTATCTCCTTACTATCTACTCACGTGGCTTTTGTCACGCAAGTCTCTTAGCTCCTGATAGCTGCTGAGTAACTTGTACACAAACCACACTTTCACAGAAACAGAAAAATATTGTAGTTTCCAGCTGATGATTGGCTAAAAGAAAATAAAAATTACTGCAGTTAACAGGATATTCTATAATGATCTGTTGGATCTGACCTTGACATGGATGGTCAGGCACTCCAGCAGAACTGTTTCTAGTTCTGGATCTTCACTTCTTAACTTTCTTTTGTCTGTTTCCTATATACACCCTTCTGCAATACAGGAATAAGCTATGCATGCTCTTTGTACGGAGAACTGCACTTTCCTGTGATATTGACATATCCTGTTTGTCAAATATACATCTCTGGAGTACCAATGTGAAACTTGTGTGGAGCTGGCAATTTCCCCAAGTCCCTCAAAGGGATGGTCATTTGCTCTGTTCCATACTTAGTGCTGGTCCATGAGATGTCACCTTCTGAACATCCTTTGTCCAGTACTTGCTGTTTGTTTTGAGACTGAAAAGGGAAGAAGGGAAGGCTATGCCTGTCCTACACAGAGCTTGTGTTAAAATGCACATTACAGGCAGCTGCCTAGAAATCTGAGATCATAGTTGGCAAGTTTAGAACCTCCCCTTATCTTGAGACATGTATCCACAGGAGCAAGCATAACCATTCAATTAACAAGAATCACCAAAATCTGGTGTTCTTTGTGCTATTCTACTCGTGGTTTTTATGTTGTTTATTTGAAAGTACTGATTGGACGATTGGACAAAAATAGGCAGAAACTTTCTTTTCCAAGAAAATTTCCAGCTCAGTTTCAAGCACAGAGCTTAAAGGTATTCTAGAACTGTCTTAAAGGAAGCCAACACAGCATTCAATTTTATGTTTTGAGACTCTGAGAATTTACTACTCTGCTTCAAAATGTTCAGTTATGCTTGTGTGGGCTTTGACATTGCTCTTTCAGCCAACAAACGTAATCTCATAGTGTGTCTAAGCCTCTCCACATAGATCTTACAAGCTTTACTCTGTTGTCAATATCCTGCCTTGGGTTTCATGACCTAGGTTCAGTGAATACTTCAGGACATCCAGCACATGGCATCAGACATCTTGATGACACCAAACTTTGCACACTGCTGTTTAATGACCTCTTGTATTATTTTTGTCTGTTGACTTTCTAAACCCATCAAAGCAGATTACAGCCACTTATAGTGTTCATGTCTTCTGAGTCCTCTGCTCAGCTTAATACAGCAAGGAAATCACCTTATCTGTCAGATATTCACTGTACCCCAAAATCTCTCTAAAATACATCATAATCCTTCAGATGGACTAAGAAAGGATCTCTTTCAAAAGATAGTTGCACAACCTGTTTTAAACATATTTTTCATTCTTATGTACATAAAGGACCAGGTTTTACACTTCCTTATTGTATTTTGTGAGCAGTTCACTGATGTCAATGATGTAGGTATGAATGCAGACAGCAGGCTACAACTTTTGGTTATAAAGTTCTTCTAAAATTAGTTGAAAGTGATGCTACCTAATAACATACAGAAACTGAGCCCAGGCACTACATGTTACACATATTTGTCAGCCATAATTCTTGACAATCTTGCATACATATTCCTGGAATAAATTTTCTGGGATAATACAAACGTATTTTTCTTTCTTTAGACAGCTACTTTTTAAATTGAGAAGATGATTACAGCAGGATTTCCTGATACTTGTTCTTGCATTCCCATCTTCTGCTGTTGCCCATTCTCATGTGAAGAAAAATTAACAGAAATAAATACATATGTTAAGGTGGTAGCAAATTCAGTGCTTACCATTGCCAAGTATCATTTCATAATATGCGATGGAGATTGATTTGGACAAGGAGAAAATACAAGAAATAATTTTTTCATCCTTTTCTGCCTTTTTTTCTTTGCTCTGTATGCATAATCTATGACAACCATTTTATACTCATGAAGAAAAACTGAAGCTAAAGAAAAAACTTTTTAAAGTAGCAGCTGATGTTCTGCTTTGGCAAAGGGGTTACAGTGAGCAGTATATTTAGTTGTTTTGTTTTCTCCTTAGAGAAAGATCACATGCTGCATTTATGCAGGAAAATTTACTGCCACCTGACTAAAATTAGATAGTCCACACTTATGCTTTGAGTTTATGTCGTTATCCTGGGAATGGTGTGGGAGTTTAAATCTATAATCTGTGCATACACACGGAAAGGCTGAGGACTATTCTGAATAAATGCAACAGCCTTGGAAATTCAGGCCTTAGCATTTGAATCATTTTTTTAATGAACTCTTTTAAAGCATAGGTGCTGGAAAGCAAAAGTGGAGGGGAGAGGAAGGACAGGTAAGCAAGCCTACCATATGGGTACTTAATGTATCTGGCAGCCTGCTGTTTTACCACTCTGGAGCCTTGTAATAGTATTAGCTGACACAGACGTGTGACTGTGCTTATCAGACGTCACTGCAGGGCTAAGGGACATGCTGTGGTGACAAGCCCCACCACTCCAGTTTACATTGCAGGCTGCAGCTCTGATCACTGCAGGGCTAAGGGACACACTGTGGTGACAAGCCCAACCACTCTGGTTTATATTGCACACTGCAGCTCTGGTCACTGCAGGGCTAAGGGACACGCTGTGGTGGCAAGCCCCACCACTCCAGTTCACATTGCACACATTTTACACTTTACATTTTTTTATTTTCTTGGATTTCTGTTGAAAACTTTTGCTTCACTACGTTGACTATATATATATATATTTTCTAAAGCAAGCTAAGAGCCCAGAGCCTTTGTAGTCCTTGGCAAAACCGTACTGGGGGCAGGGAGTGAGCTGGGGAAGGCAACAGCAACTCCCAGAAAGTGACACCAGCTCTCAGTAAATTAGTTGTGGGGATTTGTCAGGCAATGACGATTTTTACTTCTAACTCTCAAACCTCTCTTTCACTGGCAGCTTCATATACTGTAGAATATTGCATACTATCTCTTCTCCCTATGATAGGCTGTAAATTCAGAGAGTAAATACCTAACCCAAACCCTGTGTCAGTGTTATTTTGCTTGGATTCTACCTCACTGCACTCAATTGCACTCTCTTTCCAGAACTGAGCTCTTACAGTAAGCTCCTTATGTAAAAACCAGTGCAAAATAAAATGTAATGCAAAATATTGCCATTTCCATAAGATGTCTGTTTCCTATCAACCTGAAAAATCCAAGAATTTTCTCACTCACCTGATACGTCTGTCCATTTCTAAACCTCATATCCTATTTTCAAGACCTATCACAAGGAAATTGGTATCAACTGTGGCACAAATCCCTGTTTATGACCCTTAAACAGCCTTAAGGTTAAGTCATGAGCCTAATGAAAACTGCTTGCTCTTTTCATTTGCTCAAATATCTATGCTAAATTCTTAGAAGAATATTTAAAGGATGTAAGAAAGTTTTCAGAAATTCCCAAGAGGCTGGCTCACATCCTACAAAAGCAAAAGCAACTATTATCCCAGAGAGCATATAAACAGAAACCATTCATCTAAAAGCCAGATTACAGCAAGACTCCATTATGAAGCCAATTCTGAATTAGTAAAGCTCTACTTTCTTCTTATTCTATATAATTTCTCCATTTTCTTTCAGTCAATATAAAGTCAGAGTAGACCAGCTACAGTGGTTGCTTGTTTTTTCCCATTAAACTATTAACTCAGTAGGCAAACAACTGTTGTGCATCATTTTTGTACACATCTACATGTCTGTTCATGCCTGTGATCCTGATAATGTCTTTTCAGTAAAATTAACAAGGCAAGCCCTGCCCGACTAATTAGTTTTTCTTGCACAAAACTTTGGCAAGAACCCTGCATTTCCTCCCATTTAACATTCTGGACTCAAACTAGCTCCATTTCTGCCCAAGTCAAAATCTAGCTTAACTGTTTTTAGCCACAATGGGAATTTCAGTCCTCAACTAAGAGTATATCTCTGATTAAGTGATTCAGTTCCCTAACCCATCTTTCACTGTGCATGGTCAGAACAATGCACTTGATTTCTGTGGCCAGTCCTGATCTAGTCAGAAGAGCCATGAGCAAGACAACTTGAAATATGTAGTAAATTCTAGGTCTGTCCAGAGTTAGAAAAAGATTTAATTTCTGTCATTTTTCAGCTGTCAAAACAATCGCCATTCTTCCATCTGTCAGGTGTCCTTTGATCCCTATCCACTATTCTGTTGTTTTCCTAAGCTCAGTATTTTTTTTCCTTGTGTCAGGTGTCAACAAGAGAAGGTTTTCAAGTTAGAGTGAAATTTTCTCTTTCATGTGCCTGATACTGCCAGTTCATTACACAACAAGTGTTAAGTCCTGAGACTACACATGATCCAAACCATCTCATAGCTAATAAAATAAAATTATAGCAATGGGATGCAATTGAGAAAAATATAGAGCACAGTCTGCCCCTATGTTGCTCAACAGAAACAGCAATAGAAAAGTTTATGCAGACTAGCAAATTATTCTTACAGCAGAAGACATATTTAAAGACTCTGAATTAAAAATGGGCACATATGCTTTTATTCCTGGAAGCATGACATCCACAGTATTGGCAGTTTGGGACCCAGTGTAACAGATTCTTAAGCAGTTTCCACCCTTCTGGAGTACCAGATTAATTCTCCATAGATGAACACAATGTAAATATGAAACATTTGGCTCCAGCTTGAAGCAGTCAAAAGTGATTTGCTGACTATCCCACCAGCATTTCAGGATGCTCTGAGCTACCTCATTATTCCTGTCAGCAAACCCTCAGGTGGCCAATACCAACAATTCCTGCTTCCTTCCCTACAATGCAGCAACCGTTTGTGAGATACTCAGAAAAAAATAAAATGAACCTCCCCAAAAATCAATTAACTATACCAGTTCAATTTCAGATTGTGTCACTGAAACAAAGTCAAACACCTCAGGGTTTGGAGGACCTCCCTGTACTCTCAGTATTTAAAATTCTGTATCAGCTGTGACAAGGAGCTTTGAAAACAGTCATGATCAGCCTGTAGGTGTGCTGCTTATGTGATGCACTTGCAATGTAATTTTTGGGTAGTGACTGAGGAGAAGAAACTACTATTTCCATTGCCAATATATGCTTTGATTTATAAAAATACCCTACTAGCTAATTCTGGGTAGGGCAGATTCATCTCCTAGGCTGACTACACAACAGAAAGCTCGAATATTACACTGGTGATAAAAATCAAGCACTGCAAAAATGACCAGGCTATAAGGTCACTAGTCTTACCAGAAACCATTAATATCTATGAGAGATATATATGTGAGAATGAATTTTGGAATTTTGTCCCTTAGGCATAACTTATATATTATGACATTGCCACAATATCTTTGACTCCTTCTAATTTTCTCCATGGTGTGGTATAAGCTTTTTTGATTTATTTTCTATTTCTTTGCCTGTGAGGACCATTTAACAGTACTATTCTCCTGATTAAATTCAACATGTTTTGAGTTAGTGCTTGGAAATTGAAATTTTATCTTAAACGCAGATGAATTACAAAGTCTATCACATCTGTATGAAACTATCGACTGAATGGAGTTTGGATCACAAAAAAGGTGCTGTATCTCATCTCTATTTCACCAAACCAATAATTTTAGTCAAATGCTAAATTTTAAGAGATGATTTGCAGTTAGATACATGCTTAACTGCAAGTCATCTCTTAAAATTTAGCATCTTAGTAATATTTATATTATATATAATATATATAATGATGAAAAGAACAAGGTATTCCTTATTAATTCTCTCAACAATGTGACAATTAATTTTTGTGTTCATTGTCATGATTTCAAGGAGACCAACTACAACAGTTTCTAAGAAGTGACATATTGTTTGCATATCACCACATTTACTGCTTTAGCAGTATAATGCTGCAGCTCGCAAGAAGGACCTTTGTGTTACTTTTTCTTCTGGTGGTAAGGACAAATTTTAAAAAAAGCCAAACCCAAGGCATAAATAACTCTTTTTCTGTGTTCTGATGCCTGGCTACATTTCTGTGGAGCACAATTTGTTCGCTGCTGGGTGCCTAAGCAAAACATTGTAGCACACATTAGATGATGGCTATCTACTGAGACAAACTGAACTCCCATTTTTTTCAGGCACAAACTGAAGATGCTGTTTGTAGAGAACTCTCGAAGCTTTGTGCCAAATCCAGCTCTTTTCTGTCATCATTCTGGAAAAGCTGCAGCTTCCATCCAAACAGTAGAGGAGGTGAGAAGCTATGCAGACAACTGACGTTGCTGCTTCACTGGACGAGAAAATTGAGAGGTTGTTAGAGCTAATGCAGTAAATGTGGAGCAGGACAACAAAACCTGTTTTGCCTTCCCTTCCTCCTCCCTCTAGTGAAGTCAGACACGCTGCTTTTAAGCTTTTGAGAGCTGTATTTGGTGATGCTGCACTGAAAGATGACTTTGCAGAACTCTACCCACGCCACGCAGGTGCTCTGCCCGAGGTCCATCCTGCTGCATGAAGGTGCCTACCTGAGACTTTAATTTCTCCTACAGTCAGTGAAGAAAGACGCTACCTAAGGCTGCTCTCAATCCTACTGAGCCCCTGTTTTTCCTGACTATGGGACAGAGCTGGAGACAACCAGACTACTGATCCAGGCATTTTGGTTTGGGTGCTGGAGGCAAAAGGATGAATCCTCAGATCTGTTGCAACAGGACTGGGTCTGGAGAGTCAGTTCAGCTCCAAGTATAAGGACCCCTACTGACATGAAGGAGCGCTGAATTCAATCTCAATGCTGCAGTCTCTGCGTTTAGCAGTGTTGCTGAGTAATCCAACCAAGTCAGTTTTCTAAAATGCATGGAGTATCTCAAAATCAGCAAAATCAACCTAAATTATTTCGACACCTAAGCAAAATTCAATTAATGTAAAACACTTCAGTGTGAGTTTAGATGGTTCTCCTCTTCAATTCTTTACAAGTGAATAAAAAACAAACCTTGGAAGAAACACTCCCTCTACATAATTCTATTTCAGCGGCAACTGAAAAACTGGAGTAACAGGAGTTCAGCTACCAAGCACGTATGGAAGAAATATGATAAAGTGGGACGCCTTGGAATTTATGTCAAAAACACGTCTGAAAGAATTGCTTGTGGTTTTCCTCTTCTCCAGAAGATAAGTGCTGGAAAGTGCTGACAAGTGCTATATCTGAATATATACATATGCATACATACAAACACAGACATATATACACACATATATACAAACATATGTATATAAGGACAGAACTCACTCATGGTTTGAAAGCTGGACTCCAAGGGAGCACAGGGCTTGTGTGAGGGCAGGGCTGTCTCTTGTCTCCTGGGCTGGGGCTCTGTGGGCTACCAGTGAGGGGCAGATCAGGTGCTGGGCAGGTCACCCACCCAACAGCTGCAGAACTGAGACAGTTACTACTCTCCTTCTGGCATCACTGTAGGAAACCTCTCATGCCTCCTATAGCTCTTTTGGGTCCAGAAATTATATGTAAAATCTCATTTTTGGCTTTATATAATGTCTCTGGCCATTGTAAGATGGCAGAATACTGGTGAAGGAGATCACTCCCACCACATGAACTGCTGACACTTGGAATGCTCTTTTGATTCCCCTTTTATCTGCACAAGCTGTTAGACTAAAGAGCCAGACATGATATAATTTTCTCTCACACAGATCACCTTATTTCCCATTGCTAGAGAAACTTAACCACCATATATTGTGTCAAGTGACATTTCTTAAATGCTGTAAAAGAAAGGAAAAACAATTTATTTTTTAGATTGATACCTTGATTTTTGTTTCATTATACTAAAATCCTTAAGTCTACTGGGTAATGGATATTCCCTTACTAACTCATCTAAAAATCAGGGACTAAAATTTGCTCCAAAGACATTAGATTCTAAAGGACAAACAACTGAGATTATTTTTCTTTAGCAGATTTCCTAATCACATACTGCCTTTGCTTCCCTCAGCATATAATGAAGTTCTCTAACCACTGCCATATTTCATTATCTCTGGACTTCTGAAAGAAAACTTAGATTAAATCAGCATCAAAAATCTGAAACACAAGAATTCAGATATGAAAAATACAAACTCTTACAGTATTTCAATTGTTCCCCTATTTTTACTCAAAGATTTTATTCTATTCTAAGTACTGTACAAAAAATACAAATTTTATTTATGAAATGATTTTGAAAATGGTGAGGTGTACCTCTGGGTACAGAGAGTGAGGGGGGAAATTACTGGACTGTCACGTTCTCTGCAGGCTTCACCTTGTTCTCTATGGTTGTCAGACTGTATCCATCTATCTGAGAAACTGCAGGGGTGGAAGCAAAGGGGCAATTGCCTTCCGAAGGAGTCTTGGTGTTTAGCTAACCCCTAATAAAACGAGCATCTGTAGAACAGAACGAGCAGTGCTGCACAGTGCAACAAAGAAGGCTTCCACACCAGCCTTGTCTGAAAGCAGACCTGACATACGACACTCCCCAACACGCGCCTGCTCAGTATTTGCTTTGCACAAGGACTATGATTAATGGAGGCTCATTTCTTCGCTATTTGTCAGTGATTCACACCAGCACTCAAAACAAAAAAAATTCTCCTTTATTTCTCAATGCCAACATTTTATGGCCTTGAGAAAGACGAGTAGTTAAATGCTTTCAAGCCACAAAAAAAGCCCAAAACAACAAAACACAAAAAACCCCAAAGCCTTGAAAACACAGCAGCCTCAAAAGATCAAAACCTGGCTTTACTGAAGAAAAACAAGGCTATCTTGTGTGGATCCAACAATGCAGAGGAGATGGTAACCAGCTGTGCAGGAGCAGCGCAGCATCATCTTCTGCGGCGTTGGACACGGATTCCAGCTGCGCTTTGCCACTGGCCTCGGAACAAGAGGAGCTGCTGTCATGTGCAGAGGCAGGGAGGGACACATGGTCCATTTTTCTTGTCATTTCCCTTGTGAGTCCTCTCGTAACTGCATTTCTGCTAACTAGCTTCACCTCAGGGTTGGGTAGGTCAACTTGTTCACCTTCAGGCTGCAGAGTGACAAGAAGCCCCTACAGTCGCACCTTGTTTGATTTTTGGGTATGAGCAGCACAAGGACACACAGACTCACTAAACAAACTCAAGCAAGCGAAATAGCACTGTTTACCAGAAACAAGCAAACATAAGCCTCAGCTAAGGGGCCATTTGACCTTCAAGTACACAAAATGCAGTGTCCTCTCACTCAGGAAACTCGCAGTACAATGCAGTGGTGGGGATGTGAAAAAGGAGTATGAGCTTTCCCATAGCTAAAAATATCCATGCTAGGGCTCAGCAACAGCTCACCCAGCTTTTTATCACACATCTGGAAGCACCCAATGCCAGGAAACACCCAAGGCCAGGGAGAATACAAAAGGGAATATCTCAAAAGGTCTAAACATCTGTTCTTTTCACCACACCTTATTATGTGTTTTTTGCATTTGCAGTCTTTTGGTTCCCTTCAGCATCTCACAACCCCCATCCAGACCCAGATGGAGCAGCAGACAGAAGAGCTGTGGGTTTTCATTCTTTCTGCTTAGATCAGGGATTGTGGCTTCTTCCTGATAGTGTGAGTTCTTCACTCCTGTAGTATAGGAACTTTACTCCAGTGGGAAACTTCCTCTGTTATTCATACATACTTTGTACCTTCATATTATAGGATTTCTTTCCATCAAGGCTCTGAAACACTTACTTGTCTGATATCCTCAAATAAAACTAGGCATTTCCCTCAATTTGCCTTACTTTTTTAGACCTACATGGTTTACATAGCACCTTAACATATATTGATTTGTCAGTTTTTACGTGTTTGACTTAGGACTTTGCTAGCACTGGGGTTTTTTAACTGATATTTTTCCTATTCTTATTTAAGAAGAGATCTTTTAAAACTTTCTCTTGAGTGGATAATCGTCTGGATTTTTTGTGCTTCTTCACATGACATTTTTTGCCTACTTTTTGTTTGTAAACAACTTCAGTAATGTTTTCAGTTCACTTTTTTGTGATGCAAAAGAATACGTAAATGCAATGTAAAGTGAAGACTTTATCCAGTTTTACCCCCTGCATCAGTTCTGTTTTTCAGAATGCCCAGTTTGGACATTTTCTGAGCCATATAAGAGCAAGAAATTGGAACCAGGTAAGGTAAAAAAAAAAAGTTAATTCACAGAAGATTGGTACATGTTGTCTAAGAAAATGCCAGGCACTATGGAACCCTTCAGCAGCCCAGCTGCAGTGCTCCAGTGGCACCAACTACTGTAACCATGTCGCTGCTGGATGCCATTTGCTGCACCCAGGTCTTCTCCCCTCCTGCCCATCACTTGCTCAGCCTGGGATGTCTCAGGGATTGCACACAGAAGTTCTCTACTGGCTGGTGCAGCTCGAGTGTAATGAAGATGAATTGTGACCATGACTCACAGTGAATAGGAAAGAAATGTCTCCATCCAGACAGCAGCTGCAGGACAGGTCCAACAAGTTACTTACTGCTCTGAAGGTCAAAACTGTTGTCTTGACTGAATACACAACAGCCTTAGTCCCTCCCTTGTCCACTTGCACTAAACTGCGTTTCTTCTCCTTTACAATAAGCTGAACAAAAAATTTGGAAGATGCAGAACTCCATGGATGGAACTTCATGGAGAAATCAAATATCACTCAGTGTGCTGATCCCTCCACAATGCACAGCAACACTGAAGCCGTCAGCATGGCTCTGCATTCAAGTTAATAATTTTTGCCTCTTACCAAGGTGAATTAATATGAAAGTAGCATCAAAGGGTGATCCAACAATCTAGCTTCTAGTCTTGGGCTAGAGCAGCTGGAATTAATTTAGTAATTTTTGCCCTGCAACCCATTTCAGAATCTGGAGGAAGCTGCCTGTACCCATTATAAACTCTAGCTGTCCACAATGTACTGGAAGTGTAGGCAGATTGCAGCACCTCAGAGGAGATATTTAAATGTGCTTACCAAAGCCAAAAGACCAGGATGGAATTAAGAATCAATGACTATGGATAAATATCTAAAGCAAAATCTGGATGCATTTGAGGACTTTCTTACACTTTTATCTCGGCTCTTAGCATTTATTTTTGTTTTTCCACCCACAAAGTCTTTTTTATTGACTAAAATTAAATATTAATTCACTTTTCAAGCTATACTGTAGAAATCTGATCAAAGGCAAATGGTTACTATAATAAGTAGTAGTTAATTCTGTAAGTATAGAGTAATTTATAAATTTTCTTCTAAACTATAGCACTGAACTAAGCTTGTCAAAAGACTCTGGGACCAACTGACATGTACACCATTACATGGACACACTCACAATATATTAGCTAAAATAGTTTATTTTTCACTAAAAGGAATAGGAACAAGGCAGCTGAGTCTCTTAGAATTTTAAGCTTTCAAATCTCTGCCAGCATTATTAAATGAGAACATTATTTAATTACTAATGGTATGAGAGGATAAACTCTGCCTGTTCTAAGTCTAAAATATTTAAGACCAAATTTCCACAAAAAGAAAAGATGTTCCAGGTGAAAGATCTGCATCCAGCTTTCCACTTTGTCACAGACTTTTTGTGGGGCCTTAAAGTAGATGCAGTGAACCTCAGGTCCACATTTGTACAACAGCGCTTCTCTGCTCTGTCAAATGATTGTAAATCTCAAATCACTTCAATATTACAAGGAACTTGGTACTAAAACCATGACATTAGGGACAGATAAGAACATACATCTACTTGTCTGCATTTAATTTGTAAGCAAGGCTCATTAACTTTGCTCCTCACAGACAACAAAATGCTCATGCTTTCTTTAATAGATGTCTTTTCACCCCAGAGGTAAGCTTGTGGCACTAAATCTTTACTAGGAGTGATTTAGACAACAAAAAAGATGATAATATTCTCAGGCACAATGTATACCCCTCCCTGGGGTGCCTTGGTTTTGGGTTGGTGTGGTGACATGCTGATGTGACTGAGCTCAGCACCTCACTTTGCTCAGTAATTTTTGCATGCATACGCCCAACACACACAGAGAAGCTGTCAGTAAACAGGCAGGAACAGCTGTCCCCAGCTTAGTTTAAAATTCTGACCTACACAGTTGGAGAAAACACTGCTCTGCTTTCACAGAAGGAATAATCTCACTCACAAGTAGGTTAGTCATCAGAACCTCCTCTCCCAGGAGATGGCTGTCACTACTCTGAAGTTCCTTGCTATGAATTAAGACATGGTAAACTGGAGACCCTTTGTATGGCCACTGCCTTTGACTGAAAGGTCTGACAAAAGAAACAGAAGTTATTTGAGATACCGTGCTAAGAATTTTTGAAAAGAAAGGAGTACTAATGCCACAGATTTTAGGAATAAAAACCCTCACATGCATTAGGATTTCAATACATGCAGATACTTGTTGATTATATTTCTCTTATTCCCTTCCCTGCCCTTGGTCTTCTTTTCTGATGATCTCTTCTAGCCTTAGGGAAAATATGTGGTGATTTGGACTGCCTATTATTTTCTCTTTTTTGCATCCTTATCATACCAAATAATGCCAGATGTACAGCTGACATTAGATTACTTATACAGAGTGCAATTTAATTATCTAAATCACATGTGTTATTCCAGCTAACATGCATCTTGCCTCTGACACAGATTTCCTGCCTTTGACACATGACAAGCCAGCCAGAGCTCTGACACCCTGCTCTGTCCCCAAGGCAGCTTGTCCCCAAAACAGGCTGCAGCTGCCCCTTGTTCAGAGGCCTCCACTTACCCAGTGCTGTTCTCTGGTGGGGCTTCATGAAGCACCAGCTGCAGTGCAGAGGCTGAGCTCTCATCATCACCAAGCCTGGTGGCCTTGAGGGTTTCCTATGCCCAAATGACAATATGGAGATACACACTAGTGTGCAGAAGAACCAGAGTGCACCTGCACAGCTGGGACTACAGATCTTGTGTGGAAGGGAAAGACTGCTTTTGCTGCTCAGACACAACCTCCCTCTGTGATTTTTATGTTCATTTTTATCTATTATCTCACTCCCATTTTTTTTGAGTACTCTAAATCTCCTTTAAAAACCATGTTTCAAAATAGCACCCTTAAGCCTAGAATATCTACCTTATCTGTGGCAAGTCACCAAACAATGAATGCCAGAGTATTTGACAAGATTGAATAGATTTATCAGCATTTTTCATCCACAGAAAAATGTATATTCTTTTTTTCTTACATGCTAGATCAGTGCTAAATCAGTGCACACCACAGTCAATGGCTGGTTGCCCTTCGTCTATAAACATGGAGATCTCAGGTAACTTAGGTGAACATCCCTCTGGAGGGGAGGGTTGATTCCAGAGAAGTTTTAAAACAATAGTTATGGTGATATTAAAAAAATAAGCATTTAGAAAAAATGTAAAAACGTTGTGAAATTCTTCTGTTTAGACTTAAAGAAAAAAGAAAGACTCACTTGACTTCTGATTGACTCCTTCATGCATTTATAATAGAGAAAAGAAAAATGTAGTTTTAGATGGATGGGGAAGGGAAAGGGGAAATTCCAATTAAAAACCTCCATTCTTCTTTTGCATTTTACTTATGTAAACTCTAGGCAGGTTTGGTATCATTTCTGTGCCCAGAGGTGCTGTTTGTCTCTGGCACAGCACTGAAGAACTGTTCCTCCATCCATTGTCACATGGTTGGAACAAGGAATGATTGCCATGTGTGCTTCTGCGGCAAACTGATCTGCCACAGGGATCCACAACTGGCACTTGCCTTTGCATTGCTCCCCTCACAGGAACACTCCTGAGTTCAGCCTAGCTCCCAAGGGATAATACTCCTTTTCACACAACTGGAATATGAGAAAATGTTCAGGGCTCTTGAAGGTTTTCTTCCCACGTTCCTCTTTAAAAACGGAGGGGACAAAGGCATCACAGAGATCTGCAGTTGTGCCTCTTGCTCGCAGGGACCCGTGTTCTCCTGCTGTTTGCACGCTGGCCTTCAGCTTGGCTTCACAAGCAGGAGATCTCTGTGCCTGCTCCAGTAAAGCCCTGCGGGGGGGGGGGGGGGGGCCTCCAGGAAAGGCTGGCAGCAGCAAAACCCTGCTGGTAACCACGCTCTCTTAACCACTTCTCTGTCACACACAGCCTCCTTCTCAGGAATATGGGCTTAGGTAAGGGTTGGGTTTTGGTTTAAAATCCAGTTAGAGGAAACTGATGCTGGAGTTATAAATGCTGAAGTTACATTAATCTGAATCATTATTGCTGAAATGCATCAGACATGGCATCAGAGATTCAGTGCAATAATGGATATTTCTAAGATTAGCTTTTTCCTTTCAATTTCATACATGCCTAAACTAAAAAATTTGTTTTGAATTCACAACGGAAATCAGACCGAGAGGGGACACCTGTGAGTCAGACAGAGCAGCTCTCATCATCAAAGCATCTCATCATCATCAAAGGAAATTAATTTGCTTTCAGAAAAGAGGAGTATTTCAGAAGAGCTTATTCTTCATACAGACATTACTAACATCAGTTACACAATATTGTAATACGACTTGTCCCGCCATTCTGTGTTAACATTACTAAGAATGCTTCCTAAAGAGCACATCTAGCCCTCATCTACTCCCTCTATAATACACTCATCAAGCAAACTATTTTTCAGTCCAAGAGCTCTCGTCTCTGTCAGTTACTCTAATTAAAAAGCCCCCTCTTCAACTTACTTATTTATCCAAAACTATACATACAAGTATGTAGCAAACTGTGTTGATTCTTCCTAAATTCAGCAGACTGAAGAAGCACTGGAAAGCTAAGAGGAATTATTCACCATTTCACTATTACTGAAGCACGTACAGCATTTTGGGTAAATTTGTCATATGTAGTTTACAATTAAATCCATGAATACCAACCTCACCATCAGGCAGAAGAATATATCAATCTAAAATGCAGATTACAACAAATTAGTATCAGGTTCAGTGAAGAACATGTTATTGACCTGAGTAATCTGTCCATCCTGCTTCAACTCTAAAAAAAGGCTGTAGAATTCAGGCCTCATATGTATGTACTCTTTTCATATTATGTATTTTGCCTTTTGTGCTAAATGCTGGTAGCCGTGGCCTAAAGAACTTTGAAGTCAATGTTAGTGTTATGACTGAATTCAGGGGCACTAACCAAATTTTTCTGACAAAAATGGAATTTTTCTTAGAAAATGAAACTGTATGCATACATATATAGACCACACACCAAGATACTTTTGGAACAGTTTTTTCAAATGGCATTTATCTCCACAAAAGAATTTATATAAAATTTTTAAAAAGACTATGTATGAAAATACAAAAGCTTTGTGAAAGTAACAGAAATGGAAATGAGTTCCCAATTCTTCTCAGAATAAGCCTGTAACACATTTATCAGTCCGCAAAAGAACAACCTTACCTACTTTATTTTAGCAATATCCACTGTTCTCCAAAAAATCTCCCCCAAAGTTAAACACATTGATAGATACTTCAGTAAAACAGGATAGACAGGTCATCCAAGGATCCTTCAATAAGCAATCCAGAAGGAAGCTACAGTGCTTGGGAAAGAAACTGTGTGAACATGAGTTTATAAACAAAGCTTGATGTCATTTTTGTCTATCACAGAAATCCAACTGTCTGAAAGAGTATGAAAAATGGAACCATTTCAGGACTTAGCCAAAAATACCATCCCAAAGAATACATGAAATCACAGCAAACTTTACTGTCCCAAAGCATGCCAGCAGCAATCCCTTGCAATGGAGAATTCTGCAAGTGGCCAGTGACACCTGGAACTGGCACTGCCACTTGGCTGTCCTTGGGATAGCTCTGGCTGTGCCATACTGGTGGTTTTTAAAGCAATCTCCAACCCTTGTGGTTGCATTAAGAGGGATCCAATGAAGGATGACTGAAGACAGCAAACTCTGTGTAACAAATATGCCCCAGCATTCTGCAGTGAAGCTCACTGCTGCCTTGGAAAGGAAAGGTCTCCCTTTAAGAGCTATTTTGTCCAGAACGGTTCTTTTTGGACTTTTAATTACCTTATCTTTTAGAGATGAGGACAGAATAGCTTAGAAAATCCTAGAAGACTTTTTATTAGTTCTGTAAAGCACCAGTTTTTAGGCAGGAGCTTAGGGGAACACAACATAATTTTCACAAGCAGCAGGCATAAAAAATCTCAGTGAGGAATGAACTTGAGCCTCAGAGGTCAGGTAAGACCAAACTCAGGAGTTCACCTTGTCATTCAGATAAAAACTTCCTCAGACTTCAGGTTTGCATCCCATGGCTCCTGTCTTTCCCTTCATTTTAGAAGAAATCCTGTATGAATATTTATTACAAGTAGCTACACGATGATTTGAAAATTCAGCAAATATGATTCAGGCAGTTTGTAGGCACTTAAATACTGAAAGATAACCACTGCTCTGATAGCTTCAACCATCTCACACATCTTCTTGATGTGCAATATTGTGAGCATTTTTTTAAATGGTTCAGCTGTCAGTATTGTATATACTTATGTGTAGTGTATGCGTAGGGTAAACTCCAACAAATACAGACACTTAGTTTGGAAATAAAGGCTAGTTGGTAATATTTAGAATTAATGCTTACAGTGCCAAAGTAAGCAAGCTTTTCAAAGATAAAACCTCCCACAGCTGCTCAAAAACACTAGAAGAACTGTCTCAGGTATGGTATATGGAGTACAGGTATTGACTCACCTATAATGCCGTAACATTCATGTGGAAAGGATACTGCATGCTTATGAAATGACTTAAAATGTAGAGCTGTTTTCTGAGTCCCACCTAGGGCAAATCAAATTCACTTATCCCACCTGAAACCCTGGCCTTTTTCATGCTTCCCCAAAAAGAGAACAACCAAGGTATGTCAAGAGCAGATTGTGGCAGCTTCATATAAGGACTGTACTGGGATCCTGTTTTAATCTCAAAGTCACTTTGAAACAGCTGTGCCAGTGTCACTTGCTTGTTTTTAATATTATCCCAAAGGACATAGTTTTCAGTGCTATGTGTCAAATATTCACATATCTTCATCAAACAGAAAACTCATGAGTCTGCCATATGTCATAATAAATACCATGGGTTTTTTTCTGAAATAAATAACATGCAACAGTCTGTTTGGCTTCCCAGTCACTTGGGAGCAATTTTTTGTTCTTCTACATCTTGCAACAAAATCAGAGAGCCAAACAAAGGCCAGTTTGCAGGGGATCATATAGACTTGTTTTGCCTCTCAGCTCTACAAAAGCCAGACAGAGCCTGTTTATCCAGGCAATAAGTTGTAGCCCTTTGTGTCCCATAGATTTCATCTGGATAATGTTTCAACATTTAACTTATTAGTGTATCTCCCTGACATCTGATTCCTTCCAAATATCTTACAGGAGAGAAGACAATACACTGGCAGCTGCTTATAAAAACATGGAACGGAAATGCAACATTTTTAGGACATATGATCTGCCTCTGGGTGAAGGGAAAGGCACAACAGCCTGGTCTGTCCACTCAGGCATTACACAGCTTAAGTGACATGTCACAGCTGAAAATTCAGCTTGTGAGATGCCTCTGATTTTGCAGGGGGCATGCTGTAATGCCCAAAACATCACCCTCCTAACCAGAAATACTGCAGTACATATTTAAAAATATATATGCCATTGATGGTACTCTATACTCAATAGATGGTAAGAGCATAAAAAAAAAGATATGATCAGTGGTAAAAGAAATTGCTGTTGTAGAGTTAAATTGCTCTCCTAATTAAGGACGCAATTTTAGGTGCTGGGCTAAATTGGAATAAATGCTTTCTATCCATTATATGGCAAAGGATTGCTGTTCTCATGCAGATGGTACCCGCTGGTAAATCACTGTAATATCATATATTCCAAATCCTGGTAGGTTTCTCTGTGCAAGAGCTACTGCATGATTCTGTGAATGGTATCACAAGTGCAGGCACATTCTCTTCATTACTTTAAAACTTTGTTTTGCAAAACGTTACCAATTAGATGTTATTATCAAATACAAAAAAAAATTATTTCCCCAATTTTTAAAATAATTATTCTTGCCTTTTTTCCCCCTTTTACCAAGACTCAACACAAATCCACTTTGATTTTCCTTAATGTATCCATAAAACCAGAGCTGGTGAAGCCCCTTATTGCAGCTACAGAAGTAAAGTTCTCACTCCTCTGTCCATACAGGGAATGGGGATATTCCCTGATGCCAGTGCTTGATGCCAGTGATGGACTGTGTGAATATGAGTCACTGCATCTTTGCCCTTGGCACTGCTTTCACAATTTCAGCATCTGTTTTACTGAGAATTAAGTGCCAATAAGCAGGTTGGTTCAAAGGACGTTTTACTCATCTTATTGCAATAGTAGTTTTTAATAAGTTTTTTAATAAGTTTGCTGACACCACTGATAAAATCTCAGGGCTGAAGGGAACTTGTATGTAACTGAGCTACTGAACACCTCTGAAGCAAGACAGATCAGATGGTAGCTGTACTCCCATGACACTTTAAACGGACCGAAAATGCTGAATCATGGCTTACATGATACTTCACATAAGTATAAAGAAGGTAAATAATCTTTTAATGACCAGCTCAGCAGTGAGCATATGTAAGTTCTTCAAACAAAATCAATTAACTACTGCCACTCTTCTTTGCTCCTTGTTATAATATCTATTGAAAAAGCAATAAATTCACTTATCTTTCAAGACATTAAAACACTTGAGTTATTAAATATGAATGACTAGGATCCAATATAATCTCCTTGTTTTACAGGCACATTGACTGACTTTATCATTTGGAACAAGAAATAACTTCACCTTAAAAGCAGAGTGGTAATGAGTCTCCTTGGAAGAAACAATTGTGAGATGAAGATACCTATTTATTACCAGTGACCATTCCCTGTGCCTTACCATAACTTATCTTCAGCAGACAAATTTCTATAAAGTATTAGGAGTGACAACGCAAATGATATTATTCCTGGTAGTCCATTTGGATAAAGGTTGGTGACAGGATTGCCCCCAAAAATAAATTGAAAACAGAGGTCAAATAGAAGTTCAAGCCACATACCAGCTAGAAAAGAGCACTTATCTCCAATGAATATCATTCCCTGAGGTATATGATATCTAATACAATAACTTGTGAGAATTAAACTAATGCAAAAGCTGCGCTTCACACTTTAAAAAAGAGAGTCTTAATTTCTTCATCTTCATCCTTGGTCTACAATTACATGGTAAAGCACATGAAGTATAAGCTTTTTATGGAGAAATATTCACAAAATCAGGATGACACATAATGTGTAAACCAAAACTAAGAAGAGGACATTGGCAAGAAAAGTGTTTTGTTCATGTAACATAAAGGATGCAAACATAGCCAAATGTATTTCTTTCACTTGAACACTTTAATATCTTTTGCTGACAGACAGTTCGCTGATGTGTGATAGCTCTTCTTCACAACATGCCAATCAGCTAAGTTTTCCTAAAGTCCTTTGATTGTATATGGTTAACTTCAATCCAAAAAGGAACCAGTAGCATACTATTAATTAGAATTTACCCCTGAATGAACACTGTGACTATCCAGGAGACAATTTATGACAACTTGCAAAGGAAAAATGAAGTGTCCTATACGACACTTTGCTCTGTTCTGGTCATGCACAGTGACTCTGCTAATTTCCACTCACTCTAAGACCACTTTTAAGCTGCTTTACAAGGAATAGGCATGAGAGTCAGTGTGAATTATACATTAGAGAGACTTATGTGTAAGAATTATATATAAGACAGTGGAAAATAAGAATCATGCCCCTAATGTAAAGTAGGTGTGGCCCTCTCTTGGAAAGTTATTGTGGCAAGCCTAGCCAAAATGCACTTGTAGCTAAATAAATATCAGTGGCCTAAATCTCCTCTTGTGTGCTCTTGCTTTTTTTTTCCTCCCCAAAGGAATTTTGTTCACAAAAGGGATTAGTTACTCAATACAGCACAAAAAGTCCTCACAATTTCCAGTCAGGCTTGGGATAATTATACCTTCTGTAATCCACAATCCACTAGTTAGCTGATAAATTAATGTGCTTTTTTCAAAGAAGTAATACTCATGTTACAGTTTGTAATGCAAACCAAAATAAAACCCCTGAAAACTAACCCCAAGAGAAACAGAAATCAACAAAATAAAATAAGGACAAATCAGCCATGCAGAGAAACAAACAGAATTAACAGAGAACACTTTCAACCCTATCAAGTTTCACTTTAAATAAAGCAAACCCCATGCTGCAGAAACACAAAGGCAAATATTTTACCCTTCTGTACATGTACATCGACAGAGGTTATGCAAAAATTCGATGACAGAATGTGGCTGACTAGTAACTTTTTAAATTACTTTGTACTACCTTTTATACTTGATCAGTTAGTAGTCACACTGAGCTTGATGCAAATATTCATATGAGAAAAAATGACTGGCACAAGAAAGAACTGTAGAATCAATCACAATCAATTACATTCTAGTTGTATTCAAAGGGACAACATGGAAAATAAAATACCAGTTGGAAAATCTGAGTGATATTTGTTGATAATGTGACTGTAAGGTAACTAAAATACTCCTGTAGATGAAAGGTGATTAAGTCACTATCAGATATCTTTAGGTAGACATAGGGTCTTTGTTACTCCTGGATCCTCCACTTTTTTCTTATTTCCTTCACCCTATATTTACAGTAAAACATCTTCTCCAGAAACATTCCATATTTATTTAGGATTTAGCCCAAATGAGTTTCATCAATATTAAAAAACTGAGAGAAAATAATCAGGACATTGGACCCAATAAACAAGAATGGAAGGAAGAGCTCATGCATTAATGCTTTGAAAGAAATATTAAATGTTTGGGTTCATATGATTCACACTCATTCCAAAGTAAGGCTCCTTTGATTTTGAATGCACTGTACAGAACAACACACCTCAGACATAGCTGACAAGGCATTGGCTCAGGTAGGTGCTCTCTTAATATGCCAGTTCAACAAGGTACTGAACCATAAACACTGATGCAATCCAGCTGCACGAAGTTCACATCTACTGAAGTCAGTGCTCATTCTGGTATCTATAAAAGTTGAGGACTTTTATGCTACTGACATAGGCTGGTCAGAGCTGCTGCTGCACTAAGGAGGCATTACAGGTATAGCAGTTGCAAATAAAAGATTAGATGATGGCTGATAGCATAAGCAAAATAACTTTTTTTTAAAAAAAGACAGTTTTCACAAACTACTGGTTACACAATAAGTATAAATAAATGTCTGGTCTAAAAATACAGATGTTACTCCAGACCAAAAAATGCCAGACTCATGCAAAACTCTGTGGTTTAGGGACCAGGCTTTGGGACTTTTCTGGAATGTAAAATATGTAAAATTCCTGTCCTTTGTAAATCCCAGCACTGCTTCTCATTCCCTAGCACTGCACATGCCTGAAATGGCTGGACTTCTGGACATCTTTATCTTAATCCTACTTAAAAAGCTTATGAATGAAAACACTGGAAAATGGAGGCAAATCCTGTTTTCCTCAGCTGAAATGTTTATTGAATTCACAGAGATATTTCCTGGGGTGAGGACTAAGCAAGAACTGCTGTGCCTCTAATATGGTAATTGGGGACTGAGATGAGGTGCACATCTGCATTTACTAAATTAAAAAAAACTCAAAAACTAAAGTGTGCCTGTACTGTGCAACAGTACTTGACCTATAATATTCCTTTTTTTACTAGCTAAACATACTTTTAATTTCTTGTCACACATTCTTGTTGCTTTCTCCTATTTATTGTTGCATATCCTGTAAAATACATGCTGCTCATTCACTGTCACCTTGCTCTGTCTCACCTTGCTGTAAGTGAAGTCAGTGGCAAACCTTCCCTGACCTCGAAAGGAGCAGGATTTGTCCTGAGGTGCCTAATCCAAAGCAGGACTCCCTCTTAATTCAGTAAGCTTTGGATCAGACCTAGAAGGGTTCTTAGCAGAATCAAGAAGTGGCAAGACACAGTCACATATCAAAACCACATCCGAGTGTTTATCTCACGTTTCTAATCTTTGATGTGAAAGGGATTAAAAAGCATGCTGTTCCTGTCAACTGCTAGGATGCCACACAGGATCAAAATGACTGAACAAGCTATAGGAAAGCTATGCACATTCATATCGTTCCATTTCTTCAAAAGGGAGCTAATATTTGAATCTGAGGCTTATGGTAATATTTCCTCACTTGGTTCCCATCTTGTCACTGTCAAAATCCCACCACCCTTTCTACTTCTACAGAGGAAAGAAGATGGTTGTGCCTCTTGTCTCAGGACAAACTAGAAACTTATTTGACCAAACATGAAATAAAGAATCTAAGAGATGTTATCTAAACACCTCAGATAAAATCTTGCCACAGATCCTAACATAGTCTGTTTCAAAGTGAATCCAACTAATTCCACCATATCTTGTTTTATGTTACCTAAGGTCAAATGTGTTGTGATGGTCTTTGCCCTCCTTTATGTCATTCAGCCAAGTTTCTATACTTGTCTGCATTGCCACAGGTGTATCTGACTATAATTTTGGCTCATATATGTATTTACAGAGTGAAGGTGACTAGACAGAGAAACTGAGTGCATGTGTTATGGTGACTTCTAGCTACCAGAACCACAGAAACCACATCAAATGGCATTAACTTAGACAAAAGGCAATTGCAATAATGAAAATCATTACAACATGTATACAAGTGCACTGTGAAACTCCCTGTAGCAAGAAAGGTCTATGACACTGAATCAAATTAGGGGATGAGGGGAAAAGAAAATAAAAAGGTAAAAAAGTAATTATTTAGACATCTTGGGAAATTAAAGAAACAACCACATTCATCTGCAAAATCTGAGGAGAAATCTGCTGGGAGTGACCAAAGAGGGATTTTCTTAAAAGCTCAGGGTCAGCCTAACTTCTTGTAAGCAAATCCATGATGGGGCACCGTTAAGTCACGAGAACAGTCTGGTGAATGGTAAGCACTCATGCAAATTTAACCATCCTATATTTCTGCATTTATTCAACATGCAAATGAATGAAAGCGAGTCACAGGCAAAGAATGTAAAAATCAGTGTATTACTTTTGTTTTATTCATCTGCTTCATCTTACTGTGCTGACTCCTACCTAGTCTTAGGAAAACACTAATTAAGCATATGTCTCAAGCCATAGAGGCAACTGCCTTCATTTCTGTATATAAAAGAGAAAATATTTCACAAACAAATCTGCCTCCTGGATGTCTCTGAGGCAGTGTCCACAGCCAGGTGATCTCCCAGGTCACATGCAGGGTGTTTCAGCAGTGTGGCTCAGACAGGAAATCCTCCTGCCATATCCAGGAGGAGAGGTCTGTTATGGAACACTCTGGTGATGTTTCAAGGCATGCAGGACTGAGAAGCTGGTCCCTGAGTCCTGCAGGCAGTGCAGCAGCTGTGTCACAGAAGTGCTGGCGAGGGCTGATGGATGTTAGCTTGCACCAGGGGATCACGGTGTGTAACACAGCCTCCCTGAACCCTTTTTGGCAAAACTTATGCCCATCTGCTTCCCCTCTGCTCCTTCTCCTGGAGAGGAACATATGGCCCAGAATATGTATCTTGGAAGCAGAAAATTTATTCATGTAGTTTTCTAAAATATTCTGAATACTTTCATTTTTCTCCTATAAGCTTTTATTTCGGTTATGAACCTTATATCCTGCCACAACATTTTTTTTAATAAAGTAAGTTCCTTGCTTAAAAATTTAAGTAGCTCACAATGAAAAATTAAAATAAAATAAAAAAAAAAGTGTATCGTACCTCGCTAGTAAGAGTTACTATTGCAAGAAAAATCTTGGCCAGAATTCTCATTTTTTTGTCCATTGCACCATCATATTTTAATACTTACCTTGGTCCAAGAGCATTGCATCCAATAACAAACAACAACAGAAGAAAATAAAGACATGGTTAAGCTTAACATGAACATCTAAACATTGAGCATTTTCGTTTTGAGTCATTCAAACTGGAGATGAGCTTCCAAAATTTACCTCACATTAATTAGTGCTTCACACCACAAATAGAACAACTAAATTCCTCAGGATGCAAGAAAATCCTTCTTTTAAATACTAGTACCAACATCTGTGTGTGCAGTCCCATTTCCACAACCAGGGTAAACTTTTCCATTCTATCAGTGAGACTTCAGCCAACTTGCCTATTTGAAGACAGCAGAACTGGGACCAGGATTCATCTGAATTTGTTCTCACTTCTGACTAAATAAACTTGACACACATATATTTGTGTGTGTGTATAAATGTATAGAATATATAGTTGTTAATATATTATGTACCCACATACACATAAAAATGCATACATATAAATATATACACGTGTATATATACATTAATATTATAGTATTTTTATAGAAAACACTCTAATTCTTGATTGCAAAAATGTAGTATAAGAGAAAACATGCCATAGTGTCATAGTAAACAGCTGTTGACTCTTTGATAGCCTATCCAGCACAACCTACCAGACACTGACACACCACATATGCAGTGCCTGTAACAGGACAAGCAATACTGAAATGGATGTTTGTCATAACCAAATCCTGTTCTAACAAACAAGTAGATAATGTACTATGTCTGTATTTTCATTGAAATGTTTCATATGGAGTCTATTAAGAATCACACAGATGTTTCTCATCACATAGAGTAAAAGCAAAATACAGTAGTTGCCTAAAAACAGCTGAACTCAACAGGGCTCCTGCTAATTTAAGTGGGGTTTAGGAAAGATTTGGGTGTTTTCACTTAATGATATGCAGATTTTTAGAGTCTTCTTTTCTCTAAATGTTTTAGTGGATGTTGTTGAATCCTGCAAGTAGGATGCATGGGGTCATGAAACCATTTTCTATTATCTTTGTATTAAGCCTATTGTTTAGCCTACCTTTGCTGCAACAGATGAGTTGGGTTTCTCCAGCAAGTCCCAAAGCTTCTTTCTTTTCTCTGGGCAGCAGGTATTATCAAACTCTTCCCCTTCTCTCTCTCGCAGTGTCTCTGCCTCTCTCCTCAGTTCCTCATTCATTTGCTCTTTCTTTTGATGGTATCTTGCCTGGCAGCAAGATTCTAAATATATTTCATCAATCCCCCAGTAATCAAGCTCCTGGCCAAAAGAGAGAGCACACATTTCTTCCATCATATGTAGTTTCCCTGTCCTGTAGAAATTTAAAATGGAAGTGAAAGCCCCTGGATGTCGATCAAAAAAATACTCATTTTCATTCAGATTGTAGTCATCACATACTTCTAGCAGAGATTCATGGGTATTGCAGTCTCTGAGCTTTCCTAATCGTGTCCTTGGAAGTCTGTCCAAAGTCCTCCACAGCACCTCATGGTTGAGTCCACCGACATTTATTTTAACCCTCCGCGAGCAGGCTTTGCTCCTAATGATCTCCACTGGTTCTGGAGGGAGAGAAAGGGTGGACCTTGAAGACTTTTTGGTGATCCCTGGTGGAGCTTTCTCAGCCATTCTGAAAAAGATGAAGTTGTAACACCAGAGTCTGTAGGAAAATGAGCTTGGAGACTACGAGTATTTGGGCAGAATCCTCTTCAGACAGACAGCTCCATTCCTGAAGCTAAAAAAGACAAAACATTAGAATATTGCCATGTAGAATGCATCCCTCAATCTCTCTCTCTTTTTCCATACTTTCATATGCAGATGAAAATTTAATGATTGCAATTTGCCCTCTTTACAGTGATACTCTTTGTGGTAATATCCAGGAGCACTGAAACAACTGGAATAGCTAAGAGCACTATGTTTAAGCAAAGGAAAAACTCACTGGAATTTCTATATTTGTGAAAATCAACTGTGACAATTTGTACAAAGGACTTGGTTTTTTCTGTGTGTTTTTTTAAGAATCAGTTTCTGATGCAGCTGTGTTTGCTTAAGCTTAATTTTATTACTTACCTTTTAATGTGTGAGGTGTGCAAATGGAAAGATTGTGGAGATATCTATAAGTAAAGACAGAGGCTAGTCTACCTTCTTTTGAAAAATTCAAATTTGGATGATACTGAAACCGAATAAAACAATCTCAACTTATCAAAATCTCCAGACCAAATTGCTTCTCTCCTTGTCCAATTAAAATCTTAGCTTGCTGTATTATTTCATGGATAAATGTTATTCACCAAACAATTCTACTGCCATTCTGAGAAGTTGTAATTTTTGGCACCACACAGCATTTATTTCTTTACAAATGGATCAAAAGAGTTCTTAGTCTTTTGTGGCCAACTGACCAGTAATACATGTTGTAGGCAAGGGCTCTGCATACTGTTCTCTGGATCCTCTGAAAGGCTCTTCTCTTCCCCACTGTTCACCTGTTAAATTGCTGCAGACATGACTGCATGACAGCAATCAGCGACCTCAGTTTCAATAATCCACAAGTGCATCCTCACTCACTGTGCCCATTGCTTCGGTGAATTCTGAACGGCAGCTGTTTGTCACCAAATTTGGAACACCAGCATCAGTCAGGAAGGAAACCCACCCACCATCTCTACTGCTGCCAACTGTCAGACACAGTGCTTAAATATTAACCTAGCAATAGTATCATACATAGCCCAAAGAATTCTTAGACAAGGCTTCTGTTCCAAACTTGGAAACCTCTCCGCTGTAATTTCCCAGAGTTGATATCTTCTCCTGTTCTCAGCAAATCAACAGTTCAACAATCTGGGGTTTCTTTTGTTTGCTTGGTTTGTTTGGCTTGACGTAAAATAAGCCCAACAAGTAAAAGAATTTGATGCATACAAGAATTTGATCCTCTTTGCAAAGTAAGCATGAAAGTTCTGCTGGGAGGGATTGTTACCTATAAATACATCAGGAGTAAAGACCTGGGAGGGGTTTGAACTATTTGTACTGAAGTACCAGTTGGCACAAGAACAAATGGGTACAAAGTCATCATGAGAAAAGGCAGAAATCTGAAAGAGAATTAGAAGGTCACAGAGCAGTGAGGATCTAGAATAATCCTTTACTAGAAGTATCAGGAAAAACAAAGAATAATTCCAGTGTCTCATCTGACATGCTCATGACAGCTCATTGGCTATGTTCCCGGTACAAAATCAAAATTGCTAAACTTCATTATATCTAAACTTTAAAAGTTCCTCTGCCAATAGATAAAATAAAACTCAGTCAACTACAATCCAGGTATAACAGACTATCATGTCCAAAAACATCAGAAAAGAGGAAAATGACTTATCAGAGTAATACTTACATCTAAAGATTTTCTTTTATTTTTTGTTCTGTTTTGTGCATAAGCTAAGTGATGGCAACAGCCCAGAGCACCATTTTAGTTACCAATTTCACTGTCAAGCTGAACTTACTTCAAAACTGCAAGGGTCAAAATATTCTGCATCTTCCCATCCTGCCTCCAGCACTGCATTGTGAAGATCCCTCCTCATCTCCCAGTGCAACCCAGAGCACTTCTGTGCCTAATTACATAAGGGTTTAAGCCTGTAACATTTACCTTCATTCACAAAAAAGATAATCTGATAACTTCACTTGCAAAGATAAATGTCCTATCAAAATCAAAGCCTGGCATCAGTAGGTTTACATAACATATATCTTTTTGTTTTGTGTTTTGTTTTTTTTCTCTTGACCTTAGGCTGATTTTTTTTTCTCTGGTTTTACCCTCCTCCTCGCTGCCTTATATGCAAGGGGATGATGGTGAGACTTCTGAGAAGCGGGGGATTCCAATCTTCAATTCCAAGATTCCAAGATCTCCTCATTTAAGCATTTCCTAGTAATCTGTGATGCATTTCTCAGTCTTCTGACATACAGACAACTACACGAAGAGTAAATAGTTATGAGAAGCTATTTCCCTACAGAAGAAAGATTTGCAAACTATATTTTTAAAAAAATCCTTTTAGACTCTAATGCACAATGATATTTCTCCTTTAAAGGTTGTCTTACATAAGAAAACACAAGAATTTAAGAAACTCATAAAGAGGTTCTGTCATCCTTCATGAAATCAGTCTTCAGGCATTTTCTAGAGAGGTTCACTAGTTTATTCACTGTTGTATCTCAGGGATTTATTTTTCTGTTTTTAAAATGAAAATGTGTACCCTAATATTAGCAATATCGAGTAAAACGCAATAGAAATCAAACATCTCATCTTATTAATAAGTTAACTATATCCTTATTTATTTTTCTGATTGCAGAAACAAAAGATACACAAGACTATGCATTGTTTTAACTTTTCTGCAGTGTAGTTACCACACGTATTTTTTAAACAATGAAAAAAAACTCTAGTCTCCCCATGACTGGTGTAAAGCTGATAAAACATTTTCTGATTTTTCGGTATAATTATTGGTTGCATCTTTAAACTTGAGGAAATGTGTTTTTTCTAAAAAACTTTCAAAATCCTGGTGGCCACACTGAAGTCAGCAGTGAAACACTATTAAGTTTAGTGTTGAGAACGTGCTATGTATATATGTATATACCAAGGGATGAATCACCATTCTCAACATGCACCATTCTGTGAAAAAAAAGCACATTTTCCCAAGTGAAGAATCTTGAACCATTAGAGTGATTTTTTGCCTTTTTTACAGAGCTCTTTTCATTGAAATATACACTGAAGGAGAATGTGTAACTTAAAAAGAAATAAATGAATTATTTTAGTTCCCTTCCTAAGTGCTCTTCCCAACTTCTTTCGTTCTTCATACCTTCTTTAGTTCTCTGATGACAATTTAAAACAAATTTCTTCCTGTGCAGCTTTTCCCCAAACCTTGGTTAAAAATCCTGGTTTTAACTGTGTCTTTAACAAAAACTTAATCAATGGCCTCTACTTTCAGAATCATAAGATCCCTTTACCATCTTCATAGTCCTCCTTTGGACACTCTCCCATAGTTTTATATCATTATATTGTGGTGCAGAACTGCTCCCAGCACTGGAGGTGAGGCTGCCCCAGCTCAGAGCAGAGCAGGACAATCCCCTCCCTTGCCCAGCTGGTGATGCTGTGCCTGATACTCCCCAGGACAGGTTTGGGCCTCCTGGCTGCCAGGGCACTGCTGACTCAGATTCAACTTTCTGTTGACCAGGACCCCCAGGTCCCTTTCTGTGGCACTGATTTCCAGCCTCTCATTCCCCAGTCTGCACACCCATCCAGGGTTGCACCACCCAGATAGAGAATCTGGGCACTAGTCCTTATTACGTCTCATGTGGTTGGTGATTGCTCATCTCTCTAATTTATCAAGGTCTCTCTGCGGGGCCTTCCTGCCTTCAAGGGAGTCAATAGCTCCTCCCAGTTTCATATCACCTGCCAACTTGCTTAATATCCCTTCCAGTCCTGCGTCCATGTCATTTATGAAGACATTAAAGAGCATAGGGCTGAGGATGGAGCTCTGTGGAACTCCACTAGTGACAGATCCCCAGTCTGATGTCACCCCATCTACTGTAACCCTTTGTGCCCAACTCATGAGCCAGTTGCTCACCCATCCCATGGTGTGTTTATCCAGCTGTGTGCTGGACATTTATCCAGAAGGATCCTGTGAGAGATGGTACGAAAAGCCTTACTGAAATCCAAAAAGATTACATCCACTGCTTTCCCCCTATCAAATTGGTGGGTTACCTTGTCGAAAAAGGAAATCACCTTTATGTTACTATATAACATTTCTAACTTGAAAATCCACACTATCAATTTAATATAAAATAACTGGATCTTTAATTATAACAAAATGATACAAGTAAGGTTACCTTTATAATTAATTAAATTACATTTCTGGATTTTAGCTACTGTAACTAACTCAGGAGATTTTTGGTTTTTTTCTTAAGAAGTCTTAAAATACTTTTCAGCTTGGCTTATTGTCTTAACCTTTAGGCTGTGTGCAACTCTACCATGCACCCTGTCTTCTGTGGGCTAGTAATAAATGTAACTATCCCTTGGGAGGCAGGCAAAGCCAGCATGGTGCTCACCAGCACTCTTAGCAAAGAGAAAAACACAAGTTCTACCCCCATATATAAGAGCAAATCTAGATAAACCCTACATTCTCCCTGTGCAATAATAAAATTACTTTGTAGCAAAATACCTGTAATATTACATAAAACTCTTCAAATCAAAGCCAGTTCTTTGCATTAAATAAAAATGAAAACTTCAAAGACTACAACTCAAAAAGCTGGGGAAAGCCAGAAGGAAGGTTAAGTGCCCTCCCCCACACCACAGACATGCAGCTTTTAATGGTGTGATTCTCCCAACAGGCCCTTCCTTTTTACATGAACGGGTAATTATTTACCATTTCTTTTCATCTTTCTCATTCACTATTTGGCCTCTGATGTTATTCAGCATTTCCTGCTGCAAGGCCTACATTACACGCAAAGTGCTGAATTTCCCTCAGGGAGCTCTCCCTGTCCTACCCAAGTGCTTCCAGGGTATCCCAGCCTCCCCTTCAGTAGGACACCATTATTACCATTGCTTTATAATGTAGAAATTAAGGTCCTAGATGCCCAAGGTATCCAGCAATTTTGGCTGCTCAGATTGAGAGAGCCGATTTTTACAGAGTCCTTAGCATTTCCAGCAGTTTTGATGGGCATGCCTACGTGATCAGATTTACCCTCAGGCTGAGGAGCCCGCTTGTCTGTGCTGTCACATTGCGGGAGCATCGCCTGCCACAGCACAGTTAGGACTCTCCCAAGCCATTTGCAAGGATGGCTGGAGAGCCCACTCACTTCAAGGGCTGCTCCTAAAAAGTATTTTGTTCCCAGGCATCTGCTTTGGAGTCCAGGTGAGTGTAACTGCATACAGGGAGGTTGCTGTGCCAGCTGGCCTGAGCAGTGCCAGCCCCTTCCATGGACTCCATGTGCAAGACCTCTCAACCAAAAGGATTCACATCCAAGTCACCCTTGCACGCCTTAGTCATAAACACCTCTCCCAATCTTTGCCATACAAATTTCGCCAGAGAAGATGGAGAAGTTACAGTACATAAGTACACTTCACTGTTGGAGCATGTCCTGCATTTAAAGCAGTGAGGAAAAAATGTGGTACCTAAGAAGAGGTTGTGTCATAAGGACCCCATGAAAAGGGAGCATTTTTGCTTTCTTCTGACTTTTAAAATACGAACTTCTATCATTTTTGTCAGATGTCTTTCTGTCAAAATTTGTCCATTTTTTTCAAGAAAAGATTGTATTAATTAATTTCCTTGCTTTGAAAACAAATGGAAGAGTTTTTCACAATTTGCTGGAAGTGCCTTTAACATTTTAAAATAAAATCTGTTTCGAAATGTACTGACATTTAATTACTTTTTTAAAAATTCAAGAAAGCTCTGGATTAAAAATGAGAGATTGTGAAATTATTAAACATTAAACAAATTATTAAATGGGTGATCCCATACAAAGTATTTATTTTCAGGTCTGGACAGTCTAAGATCAATGTGCTGGTTTTCTTCACATGCAAAAACATTCACTGAACTCAAGAAAAATGTGGGGAGACAATTGTTGCATTGACTAGTTTAGCTGTTAAAACTGACTTAAGGCTTAAGAACTTCAGGCTGTATATAATGCAGATATGTAACACTTTGTGGAAAAACTAGCTTTTTCTAGGTGTAGTGTCAGGGGAAATTCAGAGCGGACATTAGGAAAAAGTTCTTCACCCAGAGGATAGTTGGGCACTGGAACAGACTCCCCAGGGAAGGGGTCATGACACCAAGCCTTTCAGAGTTCAAGGAGCATCTGGTCAATGTTTTTAGTCATATATTTTAGTTTTTAGTTTTAGCTAATCCTGTGAGGAGCAGGCAGTTGAACTCAAAGATCCTTATGATCCCTTCTAGCTGAAGAACTGGAGATACTCTGTGATTTTAAAAAACCTTAGAAAGCCTCTGCCCACCTCAACATCTGACTACTAAAGCCTACAACCTGGGATCCAGCAAGTTAGCCAAGAAAAGATGAAGCAAGTTGGTTGTGACAATACATTTTTACTGAGCACACACATTTTTGCTAACTTACTTGGTTGTATGATTCTTCTTTTCTTTCAGTGTCTGCTTTGCTGTAATCTCTCTGCTGCCACGTCTTAGCTCTCAAATGTCTGCTCTTTGTTCCAAAATATGAAGACCTGCAATTTCTTAATGATGCAATGTGGGATCTTTTACTAGAATTTTCCCTTAATTTCAGTTTTTTAAAAGACGGCTGAGGTGATAGCTAAAACTCTGCATAAGAGTCCCACTCAAATGAGTTGTTCGTTATTTCCATTTCCCACCTTTAGAGAAGTCACATCTCATATAGTTAAGGATTGGCAAGCTGACTGCGGGAAGTGTCAGGAAACATGTCAAAGTATTCCTGAGCATCCTTTGTATGTCTCAGATTCATATCTATATGCAGGAACACATGCATGTATGCACAGGAGAGAAGTAGCTGAGCTTTGATTATCCAAATGGCTGGTGACAGCTCTTTTTGCCAAGTCCTCAGAGGCTTCAGTGGGTGAAACCACTTGAAGCAACGTGGTCTGAGGGGGCAAAGATGGAGCCTTAGCCTGCCTCCCCATGACACAGGTTCTCTGTGAGCAATGGCTGGCTCTTGCCAGCCTACAGCCATGGGCAGAGCTGTTACTGGAGTGCTGACTCTTCCCATGAACTAAGACCAAATTCCACCTGTTGCCTTGACTGCTCTGTTAAAAGCTATGGATGGGTTGGTCTTTGAAAAGTAAGATCTTGCTTTGAGAGTAAATCCTGCAAAATCAGCTCTTGGGGCTATGGCTAACTGGTCTGAAATGATGATTATTTCTATTTCATAACAGACCTCACAGGTTATTTATTTCTGGTATGTGAAAATTTAAACTTCAGCTGCACAATGTCTTGGAGATCTGCAGGAAACATTCAAAAAAGATGAGGCCTTTTATAGACGAACTTTTCAGATTGGCTAAATCAGTCTGTCTGCTAACTCGCTGTTCTCACCATCTTGAGCACAGAAGTGTCTTTTACATGGATGAGCTGAACTTCACCAAGGAGCAGCAGACTCTGAGACTCTATATATTCCCTAGGAGCCTTGGATAAGAAAATCCTGACAGAAATAGGTAAGGTGACAGAAGACAGAAAAAGAGGGAAAGTACAACGGATAAAATGTTTTTAAAGTCTCGCAGCCACACAAGCTTGGTAGTTTTGGCTTATCTGAGTTTTCTAACTACCCCAATAGCACTTGTAATCACTTACTGAAGCTCTTATGCAAGGTAAAGCCATGTGGGTGGGCTCTAGACACGCTACAGGGGACACAGACTGCTTTACAAAAAGCTGAGGGCTCTTGAGAGCATTCAGAGTAATTTTACCTCAAGTCTCATGGAATTCAGGACTCAAGTGGTCTTTTTGAGTAGTACCTCTTCATGAGTCTGGATCTGAGCGCTGGGATTGTAGCACTCCCTCAGCCTGCACTGAGGTCTCAAGAGAGCACTGAACATGGCTTTGTAACCCATGCAGTGCTGAATCAAGATCCCCACCAAACTTTATTTCAGATCAGCTCAGATCCTCTCTTTCCTTACTAGCAGCTCTGCTGTTGGTGCTTGTGACAAGTGTGGCTATATGATCCTTGCAAACAATCCTGATGCAATCCTGCTCAGTTTACAAAAACCTTTCCATTTCCATTGCAGGTTGAAACATCTCTCATTTAGGATGTAGTTGTTGGTCATGTCTGCACTTTACTGTTTATGTTTACAATTGGTTGCTAAGGGCTGTTACTGCTTTTGCCAAAGATACTGTCTTTCACTGCTTATTTAGCCTTCCCTGGAAATATCTGAGGAGATGAGCTGTCACAGAGAAGTACGAGGCCGAATGGCAGATCATTTTCTTTAACGTCAAACAATCAGATATTACAGAAATGTGATTATGTAAGGTCCTCATGTCAGGTCTAAATCAGAATACATATTTATATCCCAACTAGCACTCTGAATCCACAGGTCTGATTGGTGCTTCCATACAATTCTTTGAGAGTCTACAGATGTTACATATACAGGATACACTAATAATAGCAAATACATTAATATTAATAAATTAGAGCTTTGAATTGCAATTTATTCGTCCACTACTTGATTTTCTCTTCTAATTGCATTGCAGTGCATTAAGATGATGGAAGAGATTGTCAACATGTCATTTGTTCTTTGAGGATGCACACTAATGTAACCACTTGTCCTACAGCAATTCGTTTTAGGGTTATTCTAAATATGTTAGCTTCTCTAACCCTTCAGTCTTCCACTGCTCCCTACCAACAGTGCTGCCAAATAGCTGAAAGCAGTGAAGAACTTCACAGATGTCTTTTTGTTCTCCTGAAGAAAAGCTTGCACAGTGTAGTAGTGAATGATGATTCTAGGTTTCTAGGCAGGGAAATATTACACAACATATAATATTATCCTATATACATACAGAATGATGTCTGAAGCAATGAGACACATCTTAAAAAAGGGTCAGATCTTATCCCTCTTTGAATGAAACTTTGAATGAAACTTTGAATGAAACTTTGAATGAAACAGCACCCAAAATTTTGGATGTTGCATTTTTGTCAGAATCCTGCTGTAATATGGTGTTTTCTAATAAAGAAAAAGCATGAAATGCCACCATCCCAAATCTAGAATTAAGGAAAGCACAATCATATTCCTAACTGACTTCTTTGGAAATGAAAACATTTGTGTTCAATTGCTGCTTCTGTCAAAAATTTAATTTTCAACCACTTCTAACTGTTCCCTGATGCAATCAAGGCAAATGGCAGGCCTAGACCTATCTGGACCACAGATAGGAAGAGACTTGGCCAAAGAAAACAGTTTGAAAGGGGCAGATTTACTCAAGAGACATTTGTCTCAATCCATTAGGAGCTTAGCTCAAACTCCTATTGCTGGTGCTTTACAGAAGCCCTGAAGGCAGAATGAAGGAACGAATCAAGGCCTTGGTTTTTGGTGACTCAATTTTTGACAAGTGCCTTTGTACATAACTGGAAATGTCCCTGAGGTCACAGCATCAGCAAGTCTTTACAGAAGGCTTTTATCATTAAAAATTAAGATGAATTTCCATCTAATCTCAATCTGAAGAATCCAACCCTTCAACATTTTGATGTCTTCAACTATAGGATGCCTTGGAAAAACATCTCAAACTACTACTACAAACTGCTGTGAAGGGCCTAGGACAACCTAACATCTTATTTTGCCTACCTGAGAAAAACAGTCACCCAGGAAACATAAAACTTTGGTTCCTGACCTTATCTAAGACCTTAACAGTTTTGGTTCCACATACTGCACAAAGATACAGATGGTCTGGGGGTCAGTAAGGGTAAACTGTTCTTAGGACCACCAGTTTAACACTGTAGAGAAGAAGCTACAACGACTTTTAGTCCTACCTGATACCAAGAGTATTGATATTTTTTGACCCTCAAATTGACCTGACAATAGAAAAAAGTGAGGACTCACTCTCATGCACAACCCTATACTACTGTTACTATAATTCTAAAATTCAAGACAGGCTAAAAGGAACACTTTTATAAAACTGCCACTATAAATGAATTTATTTACTTCTATCAAGCCAAAATGTATTTTTAAAAGCCACAGCATCCCTTAAAAATGTGCTTCATCAGAGCCATTAGTTCAGGGTTTCTAATATTAAACACAAAAGTCCCAAGTTCAGAGAAGGGTGTGGGAACCTCTAAGGCAGGATCAACACTATACTTCACAGTCAGGAAGAAGATGCTCTTAACTCCCACCCAGGCCCAATGCGTAAGCAGGATCAAAAGGGACACAACCCACCCACATGATACTCTAAGCCAGGAAACCTCCTCTTAGAAGAGGTATGTAAAACAGTCCTTCAAAAGAATTGAACAAGGTCTACTCATTTCAAATACACCTTGAGGTAGTAGCCTTGGTTCCACCTTGATGTCATTGCTTGGCCATTAAATATTCACTGAAGGACCACGTTCACCCCTGGTGATTCAAACCTGTGGTTTATATCTTCCAGACTCCTGCTGCTATCAGCAATCCCTGGGACAGCTGCAGTGCTGGAGACCATCCCCATTCTTACTGAGCAAGAATGAGGCAGGCAGCCTGTGCTTGAAAGACAACAGACACAAATGAGTCTGTAACTGAAGGATGTGACCAGTCCTTTGATGCATGGTAATCTTGGATTACAAGAAGTGAAATGTTTATTTGAATCATGTTAATCTATGAAAGGCCTAAAAGCTCAATTTTTCTCCATCAGTACTCTAAACCACAACATTTCTGGGCAAAACTGAGATATTTTTGCTTCTACCTAGGTTATCTATAAACACGGTGAAGTGGCTAAACATTATCATCCATTCCTCAGTTCAAAAGGAGCAGAAGATACACAGCACTGCTAATGCTGCTTCAGCGACATGCCTAAATAGGGACTAAAGTGACTATCAGTAGCCAGGCTAGTCCTGACAATAAATTCAAGTATAAAGCTTACCCAGTTAAGAGGTTTGCTCTATGTCAGCAATAATAAGAATGAAGAAAGCATGAGATGGAAATATTCCAGAAGGCAAAACCTTCTAGATGGCACTCCTGTCAAGGTAGAGCGACTCTGCACTGTTAATCTCACCAGCCACAGGAAAAGCACGTACAATACTGTCATTCACAGTTGTGTGATTTCAAGGCTAATTAAGCCTATTCACTGTTTTGAGTCTGCTTAAATACATTAATGGGATTCTTCTAGCTTCTGCAGCTTGCCAGCACTTTCTGCTCAAACTGTCTCAGAATGTCTCTCATATATGCAAATTTACACTGAATTAATGGCTATAAATTATAGCAGAATTATTCTGCCATTTGAGAATACATCCATCTGAGAGGAGGTCAACAACCTTGTAGGTAAACCAAATCCCCATACCCTAAGAGAGCAAATGACACAACCGAAAACTATGTAAAAAGAAGCATTATGGTTTCATTTTGAGTTCTTGCATTTGATTGTAATTTTTATCTCTGTATGTATTGAAAATACGGCTAATTTTCTACAAGTTAACTATTTATGAGGTACTGTGAAATATCGTTTTATGAACTGCCTTTGCTCTGAGGCAAATTTATTCTGTATTTGGACTGTACTGCCATAACTAATTTCTATTTCTTAACTTGTTAGGCAATCAGAGGGAGAAGCTCATCTCCAGTGTCATCAAAGAAGATTATGTTCAAGAGCTTTGTTCAGTTAATTATCAGCACAGCTTTGCATTCATTTCCTCGTAAGGTGGTTTTACCTAAAGGGCTGCCATTTATTTCCTAAGAATCTAGTACCTGAATATGATGGCAGCATGAAGAGCACCCTGCAACAGCAAGTCTGATTTCCTAGTAAGAAGCACTCACCAAGGGGTAACAAAAACCTAGGGGCTTATGCATCATGTGCCAGTGCTGTGGTAAGAGAGCTGTTCAGCTCCTCTGCCTTGGCTCGGACTGTAAATGTCCTCACACAATTTTACAGTGCACTGTGCTCCCCTGTCATGGTACCATGAGGGGTAAAGTGGTCAATTGCCATTGTTCCTTGCAAAGAATTCAACTGCTGTTTATTGCAGCCTACTCCTAAATGCTCAGAGCTGCATTATGCCAGCATTACATATATTATTTGTTAGCTAATAGACTGTTGTTCTGACTCTCTTGCTGGTGCCAGCAGAGATGCTACTGACTACTCTTTATAGTTATCCAGAGAAGGAACAGGGATGTACAGAAGCCAGACACCTAAGTCACAGCTGATCTATCATTATGGCTAAATATAGATTTCCTGCATCCGAAACAAATAAATTTAAAACCCTACTGATTTTAGTGGCCTGAGACTTTTATTGTTTCCCTATTGTTCATACCATAATCCATGAAGAAGTGTGTTCAAAATAATATTCTTTGTTTTCTGATTATGCAGTTAACATCATCATACTTTCATGCTGGTGAAAAAAAGTAATTTTGACACTCATCCTTTAAGAAATTCATCTATTAGGAAACTCTATCCCTCCAGACTCAGAAGAAGGAATGTATTGCACAGCAAACAAGTGAAAACTTAGGAAGATGCCAATGTGTGACTTGCGCTGAAATTTCTGCGCATGCTGTAGAAGCACTGGGATGGACAAAAAGCAAAATAGCCTTTGCTGTCCTTCCAGACTTTATGAAGAATATAGGCAGGTTTAAGCATTATAGATTTTAAATATCTTGACTAATGCATACTTTCTCTAAGGCTTTTATGGTATTTAGTGACCTGGGATGCTATACTGGGACTCACTTCGTATGAAGATAGGAAACTTCCAAATCCTGTTCAATAAGCACTTGAGTTGTTAAGCTTCTCTGTTTGAATTCTTTTTTTTTTTAGTCATATATATGCATTTTCCTTAGATTTAATTTGAGCGTGACTGAGCAATGTATCTATTGCAGCATGCAATATGATACCTCTAATTGCATAATAGTGAAGAAAAAATTCAAAATCATGAAATTCTTTCCATGTCTTTTCCATATAGACAGAGAATTATAGATTAGAAAACCCAGGAGCTGTGGGATTGCACAAAAATCTACATATACAATAGGATTAAGTCTACTCTGTAATGTCCTAAGCAATTTCTTTTCACATTATCCCACAAAACACTGTTGCACATCTTAAAAAATCTCCACAATTTAATATTAGAAAATTTATTTTGAAGTTAATACTGTTGTTACAAAGTAAACACACATTTCTCCCTACTAAAATGTGAGTTAAAACAACATGTTCCAAAGATTTATTATAAAATCCAAGAAATCAAATACCCAATTCCACTACTCCAGCAATAACCATAAGAAAAATATGCCCACTACAGATGGGAAATTAAAAATATTTTCTCTTAGGGTGTTCATATCCTGATAAGACTAGAAACAACAAAACACAACAAAGTAAATTACAGCCTGTTTTTTATGGTGCATCCATGTTTATAATGTTCAGACACCTATTAGGTAAAAAAACCTCATTCCTAAAAATGATAAAACTTACTATAGCAATAGTAGACAAATATCTAAAGTCCTTTCAGAGGCAATCATTGCTTAACTCCAAGAGCTGTGAGCATTGCTGGGTCAGAAGACATTGTGCATATGATGAATTAAGAGAATTGACCCCTGAAAACATGCAAAAATACACCCAAAAAATGCATGTATGTCTGCTCTGACAAAGCTGAAGTGGCGTACAACTTTAAGCACTTTCCTTTCTGGCTCCCATCTCTTCCTGTGGGGAGCAGGAGGTCTGTACTCTGGTAGAGCAGACACCTCCAGGGGGGTCTGCAGTGGAATCCCACCTCAGTGACATACTTCCAGTCACTGTCTCCTTCACTAGATATCTCAGCTTGCGTTCCTCCTCTGAGCTGAGCCCAGACAGACCCCCCCCAACGTGCTGCTTGTATCACGACAGATGGACTAAGCCACTGACAGAAATATCCTTCAGCAGGTAGCTTTAAATACAGTAGCATCATGGAATATATTTTACCTGTGCACTTGGTTACATGAAGCTCAAGGAAGTCACGTAAGATCAAGATTTTTTTCTGAAAATGACAGTAGCAAACCGTTTGACAAAATCCCAACCGTTGTCAAGAGAGATATTGCAAATCTTGACCTCTTGCCTTGCTTTGAATGGCAAGCCAGAATTTGCCAATTAACTAACTTTCACTTAGGAAAAAAAAAGGCTGAGTATGAATAACTATATGTGATATGGCATTGTTAAGGCAATGGGACATTTCAAAATGCTGAAGCAAATGGAAATGTTCAGGCTGAAGCATGCTGCTCCAAACAGCACCTCTCCCTCATCTCAAGCTGAAGATGTTTTACTGTCTGCATATGTCTGAATGAGGGCAACCTGCTGAGCTCCAGCAGCAGTACCCAGCTGAGAAAGGAGGCAAGAGAAATTTGAATGCTGTGGTGAGAGCTGCCTGCAGAAGCACTCTTTGGAAAAAAAAAAAATTATAACAAGCCAGCTGCAAGTTCCACTAATGCTGAACGAAGTGGGAGTTTATCAGTTGTATCAGATTTATCTGCTGTTTGAACAGAATAGACAGAGGTGCTAAGAACCAGAAATAAACTATTTTTTCTGTACTGCATCTTATCTCTCTGGGAAAGACTTACAGAGTTTTGTTAGCACATCTTAGTGATCAGGGAACAAACAAATCCCATAAGTGGCATGTACTCACTGACCCTGCTCCCCTGAAAGTTTCTACCAAAACTCCCTGGAGGATCGTGTCCCAGGCTTGGTGGAACGTTCAGTTTTGTAGACCTTGCCCAGCCCCTAAGGCTTGGTGCTAGCTCTGCTCTAAGTTGGACAGACTGACCAGCCGAGCAAACTTGAGCTCGAGGTGTTTTTAATGCAAAATGTTACCAGACAGGCTTTTCCCCCTCCCAAGCCTGCCCAGTCTCGCTGCTATTCCTCCTCTTCTAAACCATCTTGGCACCTCCTCAGAGCTACAGGACGGAGTCACTGAAATCCTTCGCTTAGGTGTCCTTTTAATAGCAAGCTCCTGATGACTATGTATCTGCTAAGGAACATTGTCTCCACCTGATGCTATGGACACTTTCTTTCTTACACAAACATCGAAAAAGTGACAATTTTGGCAGTGTTGCTAGAGTCAGTCTTATCTGCAATGAATTAAAATGTCCAAGAAACTGCATATATACTGCCTGTTGTATCTTAATCATTATGTAACTTGAATTGAATGAAGTCCAAATCCTACTATAAATATGGCCATACATAGGGTATAAACAAAGGTCTATCTTCACCCAGGCAGTGAAATTCTGATAGAAGAAACACACTGAATGGTTTGTAGAAACCATGTAGCCAATGAACACGCCTATTCATAAAGACATTTAGGTTTTTAAATCCAGGGGCCAGCATGCTACCTACCTATAGAAAGCATATATGACATATTTTAGACTACCACAGTGCTACATGTATTTTCTTCTATACAGGGGATTTTTCAGTCCCCGGGTAGATGGGGTAATTCCAACGACAGCCACCGAGAAGGCTGAGGTTTTCTATCATCAGGTTTCCACAAGCTCTATTAGAGCATCGGAAACAAATGACGAGCCTTTATCGGTAGAGCTCACCCACGGCAGGAGGCAGAATACTACGAAATGTCATTCCCTCCCTCCCTTTAGCAGCTCTGAAGGAGCAGAAATACAAGCCACGGTTTCCAAAGCGCTCCAGGGTGAGGGTTGTATTATCCTGCCTCAGACCGATCCAGGCAGCCGGGGGGACCCCCCGTGTCCGTCCCGCCCCGCCGATCGTGCCCCCTCCCCAGGGGCGCTGCGCAGCGCTCGGGGCTCCCCGGGGCTCTGCGGGGCTCCCCGGGGCTCCCGCCCGGCCCGGGGCTCCGCGGACAGCGGGCACTTCTCCCCTCCCGTGGCTGTCCCAGCAGGGCGGGAGCTGGGGATGACTCGGGCTCTCAAATAAATACAAATAAAAGCAAAAGGCAGCCCTCGGCGGAAGAGGGATGCCCTCCCGCTTACCTTGCTCCGCGGGCGCCCGAGGCGCCGCCGGGGGCTGCAGGAGGGATTCCCCAGCGCTGGCAGGGGCTGCTCGGGCTTCCCCGGGCACTGCGCGGCCGCCAAAGCTACGGCGAGGGATTTGTTTTGGTCGCTCCTTCCCGGGGAGGGTTTTCCTCTACATTCCCGGCTCCACATCACCGCCCCCCCCGGTACGGAGAGGGCTGGGGGTGGAAAAACCACGGCAAAGGCATNCGCGCACCCGGCACCGGCCCGGGCGGGGGCGCGCAGCCCCCTCCCTCCCCGCGCTACCCGCACACAAAGGGTGCGCACACCCCGCACCCTGCCCGGGCACGGGGTACGCGCTCGCACGCAGCGACATCAGCCAGGCACAGACACCGTGCCCGGGCCACAGTGCCACAGGCGGGGTACACGCACGCACGGATGTACACACACACACACACACACACACA